>JARHVA010005232.1:1215000-1270932 GCA_037957365.1 Torreya grandis | reverse complement strand
ACACACACACACACACACAACACACACACACACACACACACACACACACACACACACACACACACACACACACACACACACACACACACACACACACACACACACACACACACACACACACACACACACACACACACACACACACACACACACACACACACACACACACACACACACACACACACACACACACACACACCACACACACACACACACACACACACACACACACACACACACACACACACACACACCACACACACACACAAGCACCCTAATGCTTATAGGAATTAAGATTAAAGAGGTCACATGTTTTTTAACTTACATTGATAATGCCTAAGGATTTCCTACACTGAGTTCTACTAAATTCTTATGTATTAAAATGTTATTACTACACAAATGTATGAAAGTATTGACTACCAAAATAGTGTATATAGTAGACTAATTTATTCCATATTATACATAGGCATGAGGAGTGGGATATTAATATATATCAAGTTTATTATTAACTTGCATGAAATTTTAATTATAAATTTTCATTAAAAATGGGTTTGACCTGAGGTAGGCCACTTATAAAAAACCCATTATTTTTTATTCCATGTTATATTATATTGGGTTATGGATTGAATGAAGGATAAGGAATTAAGGTAATTTCATGAATTGGTTCTCTAATCTAATATTTTTTTTATTAGTAGGTGTAAATATAGGACTCATATTGATTTAAATTGTTATAACCATTTCTACCACTATTATAATATGACCTCCATTATTGTGACATATAGTCTCCATCAATACAAGGAGGCATAAGTGGCTTCCTAATGATGGGTCTAGTATAGGAATTGAAACATCAAAATTAAAAATAAAACATGTATTATTTTATAAAAAATATAAGATAATGTTTTCTATAAGCTAAATGAATCTCAAATATCTTTGTTTAATACTTAATAAATCTATAATATCAATTTGATACTATTTTAATAATCATCTCTCTATTTCCAATGAAACATGAAAGAAATGTTTATATATAAGATCAATAGATCCATAATTATAATAAACTTCTATAATTGACTAAATAATGCAATAATTAGCCTATAAATACATACTATGTATAAATGGTGGTGGTCAATTTCTATCCTCATCAAAACAAAAATATGATTTATGTTTTTCTCTCTATATAAGTTTATATCTATTTCCCCCAATATCACCAATCATTTCTAGATCCCATGGGTTTTTTTTTAGTTATCTATCTCCTTGTCTCTCATTCTAGTATTTTTTATCATTTATAGTTATTGGTGTTGATTATTGTCCCATTGTTCTTAGGCATGTCTCATTTATTATAGTTTATTATATATTATTTTATTTTTCTTCTATCATAGTCTTACAAAATTTCAATCACCCCCGTGATGCACTATTTAATGAAATATCACCTAATATTTATAAAATATTAGTAATTTTAATTTTATTAGTTTTCATTAATATAGATCACTTATTTAAATTATAATCTAATTCATGAATTTTAATTTTTATTGGCAAAATATAACATTCCCTTATAATAAATCACTCTTGAAGACATTCAAATATGTTACATGTTTTCCTCTAGATGCTCTTAAATGGTATTTTAATCAATTAGAATTTTGTTTCTAGGGTTTTGTTACTTTGGATAGTACTAAAGTATTTTGATACTAATGTGACCAATATTTGATAATTATCAGACTAGATATGTCACTCATGTGTTCTTTTTTATCCTTCCCTTATTTTATCATTTTTTAATTCCCCAATTTTATGATTTATCACTTCCATAATTTTAAATTATGCACCAATAAGATCTTAATGTTTATTTTAGAAGTGTAAATACATGTAAGCTTCATAATATTTTTAATAAAAAAGAAAAAAGACTTCACATATTCACATAATCACAAATATAATATATAAGGTTCTACATTTTACTTCTTTATTATTATTTAAAGTGTTATTGTTACATATATATATATATATATATATATATCTATATATATATATATATATATATATATATATATATATATATATATATATATATATATATATATATAAAACAAAGTGAGGATTAGAGAAAAATAAAATGGATTAGACTATTTTTTTTCATCTTATACATAGGTATAAAGGTTTGAATATTTGTTTATATCATATTTCTTACTGATTTATATGAGTGTATATTTCTAACCTATAATTCAACATAGGTGTAACTAAGTTAGGGTAATCAAATTAATACCATTATTTATATACTCAAAAATTATCTTGGATTAGATTAGTAATTGAGTTTGGAGAAGTAAATTCCATAGTTTCATGCATCAAATCTCTATTCTAGGAGCTATTTATAATGATAAGGTAATTTTTAATGGAGTGATATAGTTTTAAAAATGATATGAGTTTTGATACAAGTATAATAATTAGATTAGCATGGTTTGGCCATATAACCACTGTCAGATCAGTTTTATATTGATTTTAATTTATCATAATAGTCTAATACTTGTCACATCATCATATTTTTAGATTATATGTTACACTATCTTAAAACATATTTCTTGACATTCTTAGTAAATTTGAAGGTATATGTAAGTTAAAACTCAATTGTTCATCTATAAACCCACTTTTTTAATTTCTCACATTTCAATGCATTTTTATTCTCCCATTTATTTTCAAACATAATATTTTTTGTTATCTTTATATTATTTAGATAATATTTGAACATGTTCGCAAAATTTATGGTTACCATAATGTTGTTATACCTAGATCCACTTTACCATAAAATGTTGTGCTACTTATTATATTGTTGATGCAAATTTAATTTTTTTTCTAAAAAAGGTTCATAATTTTAAGTTGATAGTAGGTGTGGGGCACATCCCATGTTCACTTTGGTAAACTTTCGAGGATTAAAAATGCATATCCTCATTATAATTAATTTTACACTTATTAATTTTTATGTTACTATGATTTCACATAATATATTTGTTTGTCTCTAATGTGTATTCTATATATTTTCATATATCTTATCTAATTGATGTGTTTACGAGTTATTGGTATTTTATTTCAAGTGGTTAGTACATGTTTGAATTTTTTTCATGTTTCTCCAGATACCTGATGTATTTTATTTTTAAAACATGATTTACACTAATTTATATACCTCTTTATATCTCTTATATATACATTTTATATTATTTTCTACTTTTTATGTGACTTCATAATGTTTTTCATGATTTTTGTGGTCATGGTTGAGTCGCCTACCACATGTATTTTTCTATGACTTACGTGTCATTTATGTAACTATTATTTGTTTCAAGTGGATTTAGTATAGGTTGTAAATTCTATGCATTTATCATAGATCGTGTCTAAATTATTTACTCCATCCTTAGTCATATATTTGACACATCTTAATTCATAATTGTCTTAAATTTTTTTTCATGGTTTTATGTTTTCATGATTAATATCTTAAAAATAACCTTCTTTACATGACCTTGGTTTCCATGATTCATATCAATCATTGTAAACACATTATACTCATGATTTAAAATTTTATATATGAATATGATGATAGTATATTTCTTATAACCTAAGCCAAATTGGGCCATATGATTACTCATATTACATTTATTATATCACATGTTCATATGGGCTTAATTATATATAACATACATGATACCAATTTTATATACTTAAATGTTGTATATTGAGGATTTAATTCTATTATATTACATATTATACTTTTAATTATTTAATTCATATAAATTATAAAAAGGTGGCATATATCATACTAATAATATTCAAATACATGTTATTTGGGCATGTGCATCACTACATCAAAACTTTGGTAGATTAGATTTTATTCAATTTTTTCTATCAATGACATACTTAGATTTAGATTTTTTTCCACCATAAGAGGATGCACTAACATTATCATTAAATTTTTATTTAATATCATATAATCAAAATGATTATTTCCCAAATTGAACTATTAATTATAAGTTTAACTATGAATTTATACATTTATGGAGGCTCGAATTTGTGAAGCTACTAAGTTTCACTTCGTTTCCTCCACAAAATTTGTTATGGGGTGAGGGGGGGAGTTAAATTTAGAGCTATAAAAATATTATTTTTTTTATAAATATAATTTCTACAACTATAATTTTATATTCATCCATACACACATATTAGATCTTAGAAAATTATATCCACCTAAAAAATGACACATGATTTTATAAGTCAGTAAGTTGTATAATTTTAAAATGATTTTTTAATTGTAAAATATTTTTCATAATTAGGTGTTGTTACTGATATATTTAATTTTAATTATCACCAGAGCTTGTCTTAGCACCCTCAATATGTTCATTTATCTCTAACCCAATTTATATCACTTGGGATATATGTCTAGAGAGTTTGAACACTCTTAGAATTTTTAAGATTATTATGGATGTATTGGGCATATTAATGTGGCCACATTATACTCATGATAAGATGACCCCTTCTTATATATTTTTCACTTTTTGACCATTACATTTTAGTTTGAAAACCATTATAATCCTAATTTGAATTCAATTTATCTATAAATACACACGTGTTGTAGTTTATTTATAAATATAGAATCATAAACCATTCAATTTTTTTTATTCATGACTATATTTATAAATTTAAAGAATTATATATGAATTATGTTTAACCCTAAAATGTTGATTGAAGGTGATCGTGTAGTTAACCCTAGATTTTGATTAAATGGGTATATTGAAATGAAATGGCACAAGGGTGAAAATAAGATCTATATTAGGAAAATTAGATGCTAAAAATAGATATAAGAATACACTAAATTTATTATAATAATATAGTATACATATAGAACGTCCAAATATGATAGATATAGAAATGACAAAGAAGTAATGTACATAGATTGTTCTGATTCTAATGTAAGTATAGATATAAAACATATAAAAATAAGGGTAGAATCAGATTCTAGAACAATCATAAAATTTTTTATGTAACACTTTTGACACTTTAGATAGTAACATCAAATTGGGATGATTTCATCGATACTACTATCTATATTCAATTCTAGTGTCCTATATGAAATAATAACCGAAATAGGATGAGACCACCTAGATATTCCTAATATTTTCTTTGCTTTCACTTTGATGCATTCATATATATCATGAAATGTCATTTCTTATGAAATGGAAAAACCCTAGTTCTCCATATTGATAGTGACCTTAAGTAAAAATGGGTTAGCAGGAACACACTACCAATCTAAACCCAAATACCCCAATATCATATGATTCTACCTACATAGCCAATATTCTAGAAGAGGGAGTCAAACACAAGTAGCTATATTTTATGTGTTGGTTTGCATGAGAATCATATGATATGTGCAAACCAAGAAAAAAAGTGACCTAGATTGTAACTTGACAAATTAGACTCTTGGGCTTATCCTTTATTACTTTAGAATTGTAGATATGTTGTATGTATGACTGGTATGGAAATAGGTAATATTTATTCAATTAAATGATTGATAGAGTGATTTTAATATGTGTTTTTGGTCTCTTTGTTATTTATATAGGTCAGGAATGAATGATGATTCATATTATATTTTAATCAGTTCCTTTGGAGAAATAACTTGAATTGAATCACTTAGACTGATAATTATGATACATTTCATTAAACATTAGACAACTTTAGGGACAGGGGACAAGGCAATAGCATTAATGTTATTATTTCTCTTAGATATTAGTGTCTAGGGAGAAAGAAAGCAAGTAAAAGTTATAAACATGAAGATATGGAAGACAATTATATTATAAGTAATTTTGGCAAGATAGAAGACCTGGACCATCAACATAAGACTAGTTAGAATAAGATATATCAATCAAGGTTCATAAAGATACAAAATATGCTAGACTTAAAAAAGTGGGAAAGGTAAAAACATAAGAGGAACTCCAAGGTATGAGTTTTCCAAGTGTATAATATTGAGGTGTTATATAATCATAAAATGTCATCTACATTTACCACCCCCCCCCCCATAATCTATTAATTAAATTCATAGTTTAAATGAAAGGAACATGTATGTGGTTATGTATTCATACCTTTTTTATGAGTGACTAACTTATGTGATTTGATGGTGAATAACCTACAACTGAGATAATTTTACAATATAAAATTAGTGCATATAATCTCAGATTGAATGTACTTGAAATAGATTGAAATTAAAAGATCAAGGTTTAAGAGTACATCTATGTGTAGATGTAACCACCTTCCCTACTTACAATTTGATTTGAAAAAGATGTATCATTATGAGGATCTAAAATTGAGATTAGGACATATATAAATACAAATTTTGAAATTACATATATCCAAGGAGATAGATAGATAGAAATATATATATATATATATATATATATATATATATATATATATATATATATATATATATATATATATAGATAGATAGATAGATAGAGATAGAGATTGGAAAGCACATGACACCAAATTTGGAGTAAAAGTGAGTTACCACATGGTAGTTGAGATTATCTTAACTATGAAACACAATGATACGTATAACCTGGTGAGGTTGGATGATTAATTCCAACCTAAAAACTTAAAAATATTGAGTGATTTAATCACCTCAACCATGCTAAAAGGTGAACCAACTAATAAATTAGATTTGAATAATAAATTACACAAAATTCAATGCGATATTAGTACGAAAAAGTGGTTACTATGGTAACAGTCATTAAACAACATTTGAAATCTAAAACTGATTTGGATTTTGAAATATTAGGCACCTGTTGCATATCGTATACACCTTAGATATGTCTCATGCTAAAAATATGTATAAAAATATTACCTACGATTATAGTTCCACCATAACTATGAATCTATATCATATAATTATGTGATTTAGTCAATTCATAAAATTGTATAAGTATGGAGAACATGATTCCAAATCACACACCAAATATAAATGGATAAATATGAAAAATGATATAAGTAACAAAGTGGTAGAATTTTTTCTAAAACATGCCCCTATTGTAATCTAGAGCTATTGAATACCGAATAGGTGTGGAGAACATGCTTCCAAATCATACCCCACTAAATTTAAGAATTATTATTGTGTGGAATACATAATCATAATACATGCCCCAAATGATTATTAAAACTAATATAAATTCCATGTACTGAATGAAAGTGGAGCATATGCTTCCAAAATATTCTCCCACAAAATTTGAAAACTGATATAAGTACTACATACTGAATGAGTGTGGAGAACATGATTCCAAGGCATGCCCCCAATGAGTCTTAAAATTATGAAAAGTGCATAGAATATGCCTCTATTCCATGTCCCCACTATTATCCCCCCTACTTTAAGGTGAGGGAAAGATATGTGCTAGTAGTTACCTCACCTCAAAAGGATAAGAAAATTGTATAATATGTGAATGTAAACATGCAGAATATAAAATGAAAATTTTAAGTAGATATAGCATTGAAGTGTATAGAAATAATGTGATAACACATAGGTTTAATATGCATGATGAATATCATGGCAATGTCTAGATAGTAACAGTATAATCTCAACAAGCAAACAAAGAAATAAGCACATGAACAAGAGAACTCAAAAGAAAGTCAAAATGCAATGGTCTAAGAGACCATTAATAAGATGTATGTTCAAATACTAAAAAATCAAAGGGAAATGACTTATTTAAATTTCCAATAAATAAATAATTACATATTCAAATACTCACATAATAAACTATGACATATGCAAATGTCAAAAAAGCATATATAGGTATAGGGGATAAAACTAAAGGAACATATTCAAATTATCAAACAAGGAATATAATATAAATGAAAGACACCCAAATAAGTGTATAGAGTATAGCCTAAGTCACCATCACAAACATGTCATAGTAGCCCATGGGTGCAATGCTATTAGGAAAAAATGCCTAGTGTATATAATATCAAGTACCTTGTGTAAAATAAAATTATGGATAAAGGCATGTGTAATTACATATGTAATCCTAAACATGATAATGTAGAGTGATCATTAAATCATATAACATATGTATATAAAAATAAACTAAGTATATTCCCCCAATTTCTGCATGACATGAGTAGAGGGAAGGCCCAACATCCAAAATTATGAATGCATCATGTATCAATATATGCATATATAATACTAAAGTAGAAGTGTGAAAAACATATGTATGTAGGAGTAAATTAATATACCATACATCAACATGGAACTAAAAAATATATGTGAAGGAGCTAATAAGACATATATGTGATAAAAGTATTTTTGGAATTTGAAATGTTTTTATTTTTTTGGAATTTTTATAATATTGTAGGGGAAAATTCATTCTATGATGCCATCGAATGGATGGTCATAGATATTTCCCCCACTGTGAAACTTACAACCTTAAGTTGGGAATTTTACATTTTTTGGATTACGATTAGATAGGATTAAAAATTACATGTCAATTTCCTCCTAATGATTTTCATGTGTAGTAGAAGAATAAATTCTATCATTTCAGATATGTATTAATTTTTATTCATGAGAAAAGGAAATACATTTTTCATTTTGATCAATTTTTCCTTCCATTTGGTATAGTCAAATAGTTCCTAATGTGTTTATGGATATGTGTAGGCATAACCCAAACCCATGTTTGAATTAGTTTAGGACCACAAGTAATTGGTAGTGTTATATTATGCAACGAGTCTTTCTAACATCATTTATTTTATAAGTTTGTTAGCTTGAAGCCAATTTATTATAAGAATATTACATTGCAACTAGTTTTTACTTGTGTAGGATATATATGGTAATGCCAAAAATAAGCACTACCCATGTATATGATAATTATTAAATCTTGTTGGCATGGATGATTTTTATGTTTTTCACTTGGAGATTATTGCATAAGATGTGGATGTTGAATTTTCACCATGTTAAGTAAAATATAATAATTAGTCATATAAAGACTAAGAATACCATATTATTGTGATAATGTCATTAGGTAATTTATCTCCCTCATTTTTTAAGGGAAAAAACTTTTGTATTTGGAGGGAGATATGTTAAGATCTTGTGAATGAGTAAATATGAAGGAAGCATATATATGCACATCATTAAATAAATGGGTAAAATATTCAAATTATTTTTGAAATGTTCTTTCTTCTAATTGGGAAAGAAGGCTTATAGTAAAGATAAATTATAATTCAAAATATATGGTTCTAAATGCTAGTGCATATGATGTACTTTTGAATCAAATAGTATAATATTGAATTCATTCATCATAATGTTGTTTGACATTATGCAAATGTTCTAATGTAAGTTTTGGCACCTTTTGGATATTAAAATCCATGAATAATGCATATTATAATTCTAATAAAGTATTTAAGGAACCCTATATTTGGATAAAATTTGTATATAAAAAAATGAAATGACTTAAAGGTGATAATCAGAGTTATAACAAGCCAATTAAATGTTAAAGAAACATACATGAAATTTATTATACTAAAATAGTCTAATATGGAAAATACAAATATGATAGATATAAAAATGACAAAGAAGAGATGTACTTAGATTGTTCTAATGCTAATGTAGTTATCAATATGAAATAAGTAGAAATTAGGTTGGAAGGAGATTCTAGAACAATCTTCAAATTTTGGATTTGAAACTTATAACACTCTAGATAGTAACATCATCTTGGGAATGTTGAATCAAATATATTGTCTAGGTTCAACACTAGTCTCCTTTACAAAATATTTATTGATATAAGATGTGACCACCTGAATGTTTTTGGGTTTTGTATCACCTTTATAATGGTACTTTCAAATATGGGTCATAGAATTTTTCTCCTTGTGAAATAATAAAACCCTAATTCTCCATATTTATAGTGACCTTAGATAAAAATGGGTTAGTGGCCACAAAGTACCGATATGACCCCAAGGACCCCATTATCATAGGGAACTACCTAGATAGCTAATAATCTATAATAGGACTTCAAACTCATGTAGTTCTCCCCTACATGTTGGTTTATGTGTGACTCATAACATATGTGCAAAGTAAGTACACCATTGTCATATCTTATAACTTATAGAATCAAGATATTGGGATACACCTTTTAGTACTTAAGACTTGTAAATATTATGTACCTATGACTAGTATGTATATAATAATGTTTTCTTTAATTGAATGCTTGATAATGTGTTTTTGATAAGTTGTCTTGATATCTTTAATATTTTACTAGGTGGGCAATAAATGAGGGTTGATTTTGTATTTATATCAATCCCATTAGAGTAATAAATCATACTAAATCACTTAGGGAGACCATTAGGATATGTTTCATTTGTAAATTCTTATAACCCCTCAAGTTGTACTTATAATAATGTAGTACTTTTTTTAAAACTAATTACTTAACATTCAATCCATTGAAAAAACATAAAAACATATCCAATCTATAAATTATAAAAATAACATTTCCAAAATTCAAATATCAATTGCAATACAACTTATTATAGTTATAAGGAAGGTAAATACATTAGGACTCAGCCACAGCTAGTCCAATACTATAATAATTGTTATTCAAGTACAACATAAATATTACAATTATATTTCCTTCAAGCATTTAGCCTTAATACAATAAATAAATACCAAGCTCTATGGAGATCAAGTTGAACCAACTCATGTATCACTTATAGTATCCAGTGTGGTCTCTAAATAAGTACTAAATTGGGAGAAAGAGAATCATTCAAGTACTTTTCCACACCAACCATGGACCATCGATACCCTTTACAATCCATTATCAGGAAATGGCCCTTCTTTTAAGGATATATAAATAGAATGATGCAGAAATCTTGAAAGATGTGATAGTACCACGTGTTCTGTAAGATTTCTACTCCATGATATGTATCATAAAGAAGATATGTTTCTAACATGATATCACACAACACGAAAATCAAAAATATGAAATGACAGTGTATATTCAACATTACTTTGACCAAAATTTTCAAATAACATATGATCACCAAGATTGATGAATTTCATAACATACCACTTGATCAAATTATCTACATCCAAAATTGGTGGTGCTACCTAGGATAGTGAAGTCTATCTCACTACCTTCTTCACATCATCAATGTAAAATATATAATAAACATATATAGCATAATATATAACCTAAAGACTCATTAAGATTTCCCAATTACTAGGAATGGAATAATCATAACCATAAATTTTATCCATCAAATGCATAATGAATCTAAAATGTGCTATTAGTAAATTTATAAAACTATATAAGAAAACACAATCCATTAAAAATTCACACCATCCAGGTATGCTAAAAAAAAAGATCACACTTCCTCTTTTAAAATAGGTAACACACTTGTTTCACAAGGATCATGACCAAGTTTATAGTTTGTATTCTTCTAATCTGAGAACAAGTATGCCAAATTAATAATATGTTTTTTTCTAAGTTAAGACAACATATCAAAATTTTTAATTATGCACTGGTTTGCAAATTTTCCCATATACATAAATATAGTCATAATGCAAACAAAGGTTACCTTAATGTTCTTAAAGTATCTTTCCTAAATACTTTACACATGCTAACTTTGTTTTAAAATGTAACTATAAATACTTTAAATATTCCTCCATTTATTATTGGGGCTCAAATGAAGTATCCCATAAAAAAAATGTCAAACTGAGGTTTGATATATTAAAGACTTGATCCATCTAAATTATATATATATGTTTATATAATAGGTTGAAACTTATTACTTTAAATGTATAAAGTATCAATATAAATACTTTACTATTACCTATAGAAAAGACGTTATGAAGAGAATGTTTTAGATATTAAAATAAGATGCTTCCAAAATAATAATCTCTATAGTTCACTAAAGATCCATTGGTCTCTTATTTCAAATGGTAGAATATAAATCTCAAACTAAGTATTGTTTTTGTTTAGTTAATTGCTACTCATTTCTTAGTTTGGAAGTAAATTAATGAAACTAGTAATAGGGTGTGTATAAAAATACTTCATAAAGTGTGTGTGTGAATCTAGATGATAGTGAGAACTCCTCTTTGGCTAGGAAGGAATAAAATACATATAATAAAACCACTCGAAAAGGGGTTTTTTAGATGGATGGTTGAGTGGACTACCTAATGTGAGCTATATCTAAGAAGCTTAGTGCTTACTAAGAGGCTATTGATCCACTATTATAGCAATTAAGCTTATAAAAATGAAAATAAAGGATACTTTCATTTAATGATATGAAAGTAAATACATGCAAGAAAAAGAAAGTAAATGTTTATTTCAAGTAAAAAACTAAAAATACCAAAACTGGGTCAATACTTATGCTAAAATGGTCAAGTTCTGGTTTTAAGAATAAAAAAAGTTATTGTTATTAGGCAAAAATAGAGAAAAGTTGGCTTGGTTAAGAGTAAGGGGCTCAAAACAACTATCTAGATTTTTATGCCACAGTGACCAATGATGGTTAAGTTAACCAACTAAAATTAGTATAATTGATGAAGATTGGGCAACTGATAATTTTTAAGGTAATCGTTGGTGGTTGGGCTAACCGTCAATAGTTACATGTATGTTTTTGGAGGATATTGAAGGGGAGTTGTTGAATGATGAATAAGCAGGAAGGGGTTTTGATATAGGCTTATGGGAGGGAGAATAAGATGTTAAGAGGTCTAGTTGGGGTAGGGACATTAAAAATAAGATGAATCAATGAAAACAAGCACAAGATATTTGTAACTTGATGATGGAGGGTTAAGGTAATTTATCTAGAGTGATGGGACTTTGGATTTTGAAAGTGATGTGGATAGAGGTTTGGGTCTCCAATGCTACTGCTTACTTGCTGAAGGGACGCTGGATACCTACACAACAAAATAAAATATCCTAGAATTTTTTTTTATGGATCTATTTCACTTCCTCCTCTTCTCTTTTTATAGGATGAATTTGTTAATTGGGATAGAAGTAGTTATTAATTTGATAGGGGGATAAATTTTTTTGTTCAAGAGGTTTTAAAATCAAATTTTAAAAACAAGTTCCTGTTTAGGGAGATGTTGAGATTGCATAAGGCTATCAGTAATTTAATACATTAAAATAAGTTTGGGGACCTAACTATCGATGGTTAGGCCAGCCATCGATGGTGGAGGGGTTAGAAGAAAATATGTTAAAGCAAGTTGAATTAAATGGATGCATTAGACATGTTAATTTAGGGGTCACGTTAGTAAGTGAGTCTAGTTGAATAAGTGGTCCAGTAAACATGATGTTAAATGAGGGTTAAAGAGATAGTTTGACATGAAAAGTTGTCATGTGTAGTTTTATAGTATCTAAATTTTACCCCTTTTGTTTTATAGCTTTGATTTACTAGACTTAAAACAAAAATAAATGGATAGTTAAGGTCTAGTTGCCCTGAGTATGGGATGAGGTGTTAGAGAGGGTTGATGAGGAAAAAATGAAAGCAAGTCAGGGTTTGATAAATGGTGAATTGGTAATCATGAGGTGGGTGACATGAAAAGGTTGGGCATTTATGAGATAATCATGCACAAAAAATGTGATGAAGAGTGATAGTCAAGATTGTGTAAAGACTAAAGTTTGAAATGGTGGTAAAAATAAGGTCAATCCTATAAGGACACATGATAGGGGTGACTAGTCCATAATGGTGGTCATAGCTGATTAGGTCAGGGCTATGAATCCATCTAAATAGGGTTAGTATTAGTTGCAAGTATCTAGGGTAGGAAGTGCTACTATGAAACAACACAATAGGTCAAGTTGTACACAAGGTGGTGTAAATTTAAAAAGTACAACATGGTAAGGTCGATTACTAAAATGAAAAGGACCAATGAAAATTCATGATAAAACATGTGAATGATCAGGGTCATAATTTTATAATGTTGAGGTGGACATGGTGAAAGCATGGGTTGATTGGGTATAATTTGGAAAGGTATGGCTGAGTTGACTCTAGATGCACTAGGTAAGTGGATGTTGCTTACATAATTCTAAGGATAGGAATGTAAAAAGAACATTAGGCCAAATGTAGTTCTTCCAAAAATAAGTTTAGATTTTAATTGGGGTTGGGCTATTAACAAAGCTGGCAAAAGAATAAGGGACCCCAACTAGTGATGGTTAGGAGTGTTCCCAGGGTCGACCATCAATGGTTACCCTAATTATAGATGGTTAGGGAAAACCCTAAAAAGTTAGGATGTAAAAAGGAAAGTGGTAAGTGTTTTTTACCATTTGAATTTTGGTTATGAGTGCATAGAGCATTTTATTTATGGTGATTTGACATCGATTATATTGAGGTGTATAACTATGAGTAGGTGACATTGATGGGTCTAGGTGATTTGAGTGGTGATGAGATGGAGGGTGGATGAGGGCATGATTAAGTGATAGCACAAGGACTCTAACCATAGAAATAATCATGGAATGAGGTAGGGGTTGTTTTAAAATTGATATTATAAGTAAATTTAGGGATGTAAAACTATATTAGGTAGTTTATGATAGTTGGGTAAGGTGTGTGAAAATGTCTCTGGGTCATGATGCCCTAGTTTTGGGGGGTGGATAAAATTGTTCTATTTAGCTAGGTAGAATGGGAGGGAAAACATGTGTTATAGTGGAAATTGACTGTAGAAGAATATTAGGTGGATTAATTTTGATATCAAGTGAGTTTAGTGGTGTTAGGGAGGAACAAGGTGGTAGGGTTTTGCCATCGATGGTCATGTATACTTGTTGGTGGTAGTTTGACTCGACTATCATTGATCAATCTAGGGACAAAAGGGGCCTTAAGGGACCACTGATGGTATAAAGAATTGTTAGCAGTCGAATTATGGAAGGGGTAAGTAGTTTGGAAATGTTGAATAGAAAATTAATATATGTTACTGTAATGGTAAAGTTATGGAAGAGAGTAGTTGAAAGGTTGTAAAGTGTTTAGAAGAGATGGGTCTAGTGAAAAAAAGGTCAAACTTAGTTTTGATAGGATGGGATGTTGTAAAGTGATGGTAGGTAGAGTGAGGTGAAAAGACCTATTAAGAAGTGATAAAGAATGCGTTTAGGTAGAGGTAGGTAGTGATAGAATGGCTTAGGTGTTTAAAGATTTTGTAGATAAGGATAATGGTTTGTGTTAAGTGTAAAATAGGTTAAAAATTAGAGATGTAGGTTAATATATAGAAAACCAAATGTTCAGGTAAATATGATTGTTGTGTAGATCCACAATTAGATTCAGATAAGGGAACAAGTCCCTAGGATCTTTGATGAGGTTTGAGACAAGATTCTAGTAGAGGATTGGAGGCACATGGAGATAGTTAGCTTAGGGGCTATGATACATTATCAACACTTGACGTGGAATGCACTATGATCATTACACTCATCGAAAGATGGGACCTAGTGATGAACACTTTTATGTTTTTGATTGGTGAGATGACCATCCTATTGGAGGATGTGATGAGGATCACATGGATACCCATCGAAGTGGATCCCATTTATCATATCATGAGTCAGGATAGAGACTATTATATGGATATTATATATAGAGATGATTGGTATAATGTTTGATGGCATGTAAGTGGGTCTAAGATTAGGCTAATATAGCAGAGGACCCCAAAGGATAGATGCCTTCTGATGATGATGATGATGATGATGATGATGATGATGATGATGGTAGTGAAATTATTTTCTTTACCATATTCAAGCCATGGATGGTTTCCATACTTGCTATTAGGGGTATTAGTAGAGATGCTACTTGGGGGGACTATATTTAGATGGTCCGTAGTGCTACTAGTCTAGATATATAGGGAGATTTGGGTATTTTAAGCACATAGAAGGTATAGTATTAGTGTCATTTTTATGTTTTACTACTGGGAATTTGAGCACATATCTATTATGAGACCATTTAGGGTGCCATGGTAGGGGTTTAATTAGGTATCCTTTTCAGTGGGTTTCATGTGGTGTAGATATATTGATGCATTGATGGGTGTCAGTGGATGAGCTAGAGACATTGATTGGTGTCAGTGGATGAGCCTACGCACAAGTACCACACATTATCACTCTAGATTTGGTATTATATATATGGGAAATGGGATAGGGAGACTGAGTTGATCCCATTTGACTGAGTGTGAAGATAGTTTGGACTAGTGCAGGGGATCCCATTTTACTTGATACAGGAGATAGGATATAGAGTTCCCATCGTAGATCCATAGACATAGGAAGTTGTCTTAGATTTTGAGGATATCTTGGTGAAGGTGGCCATAGATAATGCAATGATTATTGATGGTTATGTAGCATGGTTCTAGGGTAGGCATGCATCCATAGATTTTGGATGGGGTGATGGGTAGTAATAATTGATGGATGTGAATCCTAGAGGGGTACCTACACAAGATGATGGACCATATAAGTATGCATTAGTAGTATTTTAAGCCCAAATTATAGGGTTATAGGGGTAGGTGGCCATGTTACAAGCATAGGTTGTCACCTTACAGGGATAGGTTGTGACATTGATAGGTTAACACGATCAGGCATGGGCCTCTCTAGGATTAGTGACTCAAGAGGGAGACTCATTGGTATAAAGAGTAGGGGAAGCCATAACAATAGTAGGAGGACCACCAAACATAATATTGATGGCATGATTCATAGCCATTATTGATGAGCTTAGATATTATGAGGGAATAGTGCTAGCACAACTACCTTAGGAGATGATGTATGTGAAGTATAGGGATAGTAGTAGGTGGGCCATCTATAGCTACTCCAAGTTATTGGGATTTTATAGTGAGATAGGTAGCGTTGGTAGGGGGCCACCACCAAATGGAAGTGCAATTCTAGGTGTAGATACTATAGCTAGTAGTGGTCATGGTGCCCTAGGGGATCGATAGAAGAGAGGTGTGATATGTAAATGATTTATATTTTGATAGCGGCCTACATGCCAATGATGTGAGATGATATGATAGAGTGACTAACTGATATATTATGACATGCATTACCTTATTGATGTATATGATGATTAGTTTTATATTATGTTGATTATATTATGTTTAGAATTTTTCATGGATGAGATATTCATGTATTATTTATATGATGTAATGATGGGCATGATTAGGGATGATACACATGATGTTTCATGCTTAGTATAGGTATTTTTTTATGGATATGATGATGATTATTTTTGTATATGATGATGCATTTAATTTTGATTGAAATGTTTGTTGTTATATGGGGTAGGTTAAACATTTCATAGATATGGTTGATGATGTTATTTATGAGTGACTAAGAAATTATGGTCAGGTAGGATCATGATAATGTGTTTGATAGATAGAATGATATTTTTTATAGGGATGCTATTGATGATGATCTAATAATGTTATAATGGCATGTTGGATACAATGTTATGATTCTTGATGTTTTGTTTATGGATATGATATGTGTTTGGTTTATATTTGCCTTGTTTGTAGTGCATAATGTCATGATTGTGTTAACAGGAATGAAAAAACATAAATTAGGTACAAACAAAAAAAGAAATGTGAGACATATGACCACATGAACTAACAAATAAAACATAATAAAAAGGCATGATGTTTCTAGTTGGCAAGGATGTATCAATGAGAAAGTATAGTTGGATTGAGTTAATGAACATAAACCTGTCAAATGCTTTGCAAGAGCATGCTTTGATTGAGAAAGAGTGGGTCTTGATCAATTTTTATCATGTAAGCTCATATTCCCTTGAGAATAAGTGTGGAAGGAAAGTAGGTGATAAGTAGATAGTTAAATGGGAAAATTGTGAAATGGTAACCTAATGTGGGTTAGCTTGCCCCTTCTATAAGTGATAAAAGAACCATAATATACAAGTCCATGCCTTAATATGGGATGTAGACTGATCAATGAGTTAAGTCTACCAATGCCATATGTCATTGCCAATTGCAATGTAATGGGATAATGTGTAGACTGATTGATGTAGGAAGTCTACATATGACACTTGTAAGTGTTGATCATGGCTTACTTTCTTTATTTTTTACAAAGGATTGTTTTCTATTTTTTCTATTTTGATAATTTATTGAAGCTTATCGATATAGGAAGCTTCAATTGACTATTTCATAGCCATCCTTTAAGGGAGAGGTCTAGGATTGGATTATATAGCTGTTATTTAAAGGAGTACTCTATTTTTAAGTAACTTTTAATTATTGGGTAGTTATCCTTCAAGGGAGTAGTCGGTAATGCAAGTGATATTTTGAATGTGTGTTAGATATGGACAGGTCTATTTAGGATTCAAAAGTTGACCTTTATGGAGGCAAGGCTTGATCAAAAAAGGTTAATGTTAAATGGGGAAACTGGTTTGAGAGATAATTGACCATGAGATTCCATCTAATTATAGATGAAAAGTATCCATGAGAACCATGCTATGGGTAGATTCATGGTGCCCATGCTTAGGAATAGGTCATAACTATGATTGATAATTACATGGACCTATGTTTTAATTGATTATTTTCAAAGGAGTTAAGGATATGAAAGGTAGGAAAAATCTTGTGAACTAAGGGATGAGCTTAAGTTAGATACATAAATGAGTTTTATCCCTATCTCAATAACATAAAAGATTTAAATGCAGGGCATTGAGAGGTTCAGGTTATATTTCTCCCTCAAGAGAGAATAAACAATAAGTTATTGATACATACGTATGGGTTATGATGTAAGGTCCAAGCCAATTAAAATAAAACTTGCCCCTTTTGCTTTTCTCCATATTAGTTACATGTTGGTTTTCCTTAAGGACAAGTTCTCTGATGTTGAAATCTCACTCTTTTAGTGTTTGTTGTATTCGTGTTTGATCCATTCTTGATATAAATGAAGATTATTAAGGGCTACGAGGTGATGTTCATCATGGAGTTAAAGATGTACGAGGCATTTTTGATAATAGTCACTTTCATAAAGGATTTCATGTAAAGATATAAAAAGGGATATAATTTAGACTTCAAGAACCAAGACTACCTTATCTCTAAATATGAAAGAGAAAGGGGTGTCACATGTATAAGTTCAGATGCTAGTGAAATAGACCTATAAAGCAAAGGGAATATGCACGTGCCAATCTTGAACTAAAATACTTACTACTTTGGTGATCATCTTGATGAGAGTTTTATTCAAGGCTTCCACTTGTCCATTGGCTTCAGGATGATAAGGTGAGGAAAAGCTTATATTGATGCCGAAATCATTTCAAACACATTATACTTTTTAGTTTTTAAAATATTTTCCATTATCGGTGATGATCTTATGGGGATCACTAAAGTGACATATGATATGGTGATTGATGAAGTCAACAATTTTTTTAGCTTTGATGGATATAAGAGGGACGAAATCTAACCATTTGATGAAATATTCAGTGGCATTAATGATATATTAATTTCATTATGACTAATGGGGGTTGATTTCCCTAATAAGGTCAACACCCCATTATGAAAAGGGCCAATAATTAGTAGATACTTGAAGGTCATGCACAGGTGCATGATGTAGATTAGCATGTTGTTGACATTTGGCACACTTATTTACATAGTCATAACAATATTTATTGAGGGTGGGCCAATAATAACCAAGGGAAAGGATACTCTTAGCAACAACTAGGTCGCTAAAGTATCACACATAGATTTTGTCATGCATTTATTTAATGGCACGTGAAGCTTCTTGGCTACATAGGCAATAGATAAGGAGGTGATAAAAGTCATGTTTGTAAAGGATTCCCCTTAGTATAGTGTAATGAGAGGTATTATGAACAAAGGCTCTTCATGCATTCATTAAAAGGTTGGGAGAAACAATGTCAAGGTTAAAGTAGTGATAATCTTGGTCGTACGAAATGTCAGATGGAGATGTCTCCACACTAAAAATGGTAGGGAGATCAAAACTAATATATGAGGTTGTGATAAAGAGGTGGATGGTCATGAATAGTTTAGATTCAATAGGTTGAGATAGAATTTGGGAAGCAAGGGAGGCCATCATGTCTATGAATTTGTTGGTAGATCGACGAACAGACTAGATGATGTAATGATTAAATTCTAGTAAGAGTATATCCAGGAGTTTTTTATACATTAAGAAGACATAATTTTTACATTGACAAGATCATGTGACTTGTTTAATTTGTTGGGAATTACACAAGATACTGATAGTTTTGATTCCCAAAGATATGGCATTTGGAGTCTTATGACTAGGGATTTGTATTCAGATATGTTATTGGTACATTTGAAGTCAAGTTTAAAATAAAGGGGAGAGGTTACCCATTAAGGGGAATGAGAATAAATCTGGCACCTCCACCATTTTGGTGTTTAGAACCATTAAAAAATATGGTCATTTGGTATGTGGGTTGAAGCATAATGCCATGTCCCACTTTTTGGTATTAAGGGGACAAAAAAGATTGAAAATTTGAACATTTCTCAATTTGTATAGACAATAGTGACTTAACTGAATAAAATATGAAAACAAAGTAATCTAATGAAATGTTTCATTTAAAGTTTAGATTACATTTATTATTTTTTTGAAAAAATAATAGATTTTTTATAACTAAATACATAGTGTGTATCTTTTATGTACAAATCTTTTTATTGAGTACTTGATTTATCCTCATAATTATCTTAAAACATATTTTTTTCCTCAAGATTTCTTGCAAACAGGGCTTAGAAACATAGACCTAGTGAAAAAATATTTTTTTATAATTTTTTTATTAAAAAATAAATTTTTATTAATTTTTTAATGATTAAGCCAAGGAATATCCATGCTCATGTCTTCTCCTTGCAATATATATATATATATATATATATATATATATATATATATATATATATATATATATATATATATATATATATATATATATATATATATATATATATATGTCAAAATAGAGTAACTTTTTTTACTATTAGAAAAAGGACATTAAAGATGAGGGCATTGATATTTTTCAAAAAAAATTGGCCATAGTATCCTATTTTTCCCAGTGCCTCAAACATATGGTACTTTATTTTATAAATAACTATACTTTACTAAATAAATCAAAATAAATATTATTAAAATTTGAAAAAAATCATATTTTTTAGAAGCTCATAAAAATATCTATTTATATATAGAGCCACATGTTTATATTTTATTTATTCATCCTAATACGTGGCATCCAAAGTGGCAATTTTAGGCCAATAGTAGTTTTCCACTTCAATGGGTGAGGATTTCATGCCACATGGGGTTCGAACAAAGAGGGTAGAATTAAGGGGTTTTGAATGAACCCCCTTCATTTGAACACCCCCCCTAAATATCATTCAAATTAATAAAAATTTAATCAAATACTAAAGTGAACATTTGACCCCCATCATTTTAAGGGGGTTTATTTGAAGGGGGTTCATTTAAACCCCCTTCATTCAACCCCCCTTCAAAAGTAGACGTGGGGGTTAAAATGAAGGGGGTTTGATTGAGCCCCAATTTTTTTTTAGGTATGGATGCACTTGGCCACCATGCGGGACTCACTTATGTGCCATAGCCTAGGTGGGTTCTTCCTAAAAAAGAGTTGTAATAGACTCATCTAGAAAGGCAAGAGGAAGATGTTGATTGCCTAGTAGATGGGCTTCAACCAATTGGTCAATAATGACCTACTTTTTAATGGAATTTTATGAAATAAATTTAATGTCAAATTCAGCTAAGAGCATGAGCCACTTAACCATACATTGGTTTTGATATGGTTTAGAGTTCACAAATTTGAGGGGGTCAGTGTTAGTGATAACATAGGTTTTATGATTAATAATATAGTGATGGAGTTTAGAGGCCATGGAAATTAAGGTGAGGTAAATCTTTTTGAGATGGGTATACTGAGTTTCATAGTTCACAAGGGTATGGCTAATGTAATAGACTACTTGCTCTTTATTCTATTTATCATGATAAGAGAGCATTGCCCCTAGGGAATGATTAATGGTAGATATATATAGGTAAAAGCATTGGTATTCCTTAGGAGGGGTGAGGATACATGGATAGAAAAGATACTCCTTGATTGAATAAAAGGATTATTGACATTATTTGGTCCACTTAAAGGAGGTGTCCTTTAGGAGGTGGTAGAAGGGCTAGCATTTGTTAGATAGCTAAGAGATAAAATGATGAATGCATTGAAGTTTGCCCTATAGGTTACGGAGTTGCATAAGTTAGTAGGAGGAGGCATCTCCAAGATTCCTCTAACTTTAGTTGGGTCTATTTTGATTCCACGTAGAGAGATGATGAAACCAAGAAGCTTACTTTATAAGAACATAAAAATGAACATTTTGGGGTTGAGCATGACAACATAATGAATTATACAATCGAAGATGATGGAGAAAACATCTAGGTGATCCTTACAATGTTTAGATTACCCAAGGAGATCATCCACATAGTCCTCTATGATTTTATGGATGAGATCGTGAAAGATATAGGTCATGGCCTATTGATAGGTTGTTCCAACATTATTTAATCAAAAGGAAATGCATCTATAATAGAAGGTTCCACATGGGGTGATAAATAAAGTTTTATGTTGATCTTTTGGGGTAATAAATATCTAGTTATATCCTAAAAAATAATACATGAGAGATAAGATTTCATGACTAGTTGTAAGATCAACAAGTTTGTCAATGTTGGGTAGAGTAAAGTTATCCTTTGGGCAAGCAAGGTTGAGGTCATGAAAATTGATATATAGGTGAAGTACTCCTATAGTATTGGTAATAGGAACAATGTTAGAAACCCATTGTGGGTATTCAATGGGTTTGATGAAGACAATGGATAAGAGACACTGAAGCTGTTCATTGACTAAGAGGGATATGTGAGGATGCATTCTAAAAATATTTTGCCAAACTAGCTTTTCCTCAAAATGAGTGAAAATATTGTGGAGGGAGATACAGGGGTCAATCCCAAGTATATCTTAATAGGAACACACAAACTCTATGTTGTGGTCTTAACAAAAAGAAGGGTAGTGTTATAGCTCGATGGAATTTAAGGATTGGTTGATTTTAATGATACGAGGGTTATCCTAAGTAACTAATTTGACATAAACGGTTGATTTGTTTAGCATGGTTTGCTTATTATGAGGGAGGGATTTATAAATGGGAGAATCCCCAACACTGAGGTAGGTGATAATGGAATCATCATCAAGACATTTGATGGTGTTGATGGTGGGAGAGTCATGTTTAATCATTTCAAGATGGATAAGTGGAAAGGTTTTAGTTTGGTCATCCTTTTGCTAAGTTAGGGGGACTAAATTAAGGTATTGATAAAAAAAAGTGAGATGGGATGATGTTAGAGTCCTTATATTCAGAGGAAGATGGGTTTGGAAGTTATTCATTGATGGAGGCAATGGTTTTTGGTGAGGTGGGTTCTTCTGGAAGTACAAACATAACACCAAAGAAATCATGAGGTTTTTGAATTTTGAATATATGTGAATTAGGAGGTCCCTATTCATAAAGGCCAATACTAAACCCCTTCCAAGTGCATTGGTAAATGTAAGCTTTGGTAAAGACTAGTTTATCCAAGTATTAAAAATTATTGGTGAATGGTTAGATGAAAGGGATCGTGGTAGGAGTGAGAAGTGGTTGATCAAGTCCCCCTAGACAAAATTTGTTTGATTGTTGGGGAGCCCAAAATGGATAATGCTTTCAATGTTGGGATCATAGGAAGGGTCATATTTGAGATTTCCATACTCTTGCAGAGTAGGTAAATCATCTAAGGCTTAAAGTCAATATTCCACCAAAGAGAGACATTGAAATGTAGATTACAAAGGGTCCTCAACTAGAATTTGGGATGAAAAAATGGTTGAGCTAGTTGATGCTTCAACATTGTTATAAGTGCAAGTGTTGATGGTTTTGGTTGGTGGGGTGGTTTCATTAGAAGTTGGCTATGAGGTAGATATAGGAAGAATGAGAACATCACTAGGTCATTATGTCATATTGCAAGAGGCAAAGGGACTAAGACCAACTTTGATGATAACAACTCATCTGTCATGCTCAAATTTGATGTAGTGGTGTAAGGTAGAAGGGATGCAACCCATATCATGAATCCAAGGGAATTTTAATAACACATTATATTAAAACTCACCCTATAGAACATAAAATAATTATAGAATGGTATTAGGTCTCAAATGGATATGGAGGACAACATTCCTTAAGGTAGTTGTCATGGTATCATTGAAGGAATAAAGGACTAGTATAGTTTCAGACATGATATTTTTGGGTAGTGAAAGTTGGTCATATGCATGGGAGTAGATAATGTTGATGTTATCTACTGCATCAATCATAACCCTTTTGATGTAGGTTTTAATGATGAATGTGGTAATTAAAAAAGGAGGACCAGAGTCGTCAAGATTAGTGGGTGGTATTTGAGAATCCTAAAAGGTAACTAGAGCTAAAAGTTGGAGAGCTCCAACCAAGGGTGAAAGAGGTTGAGGATCATCTAGATAAACCTCAATAGATTTCATAGCCTTGATTAGTACCTGGTGATGGTGGGATGAAGTGTTTATTAGTTCATAGAGGCTCATTTTCACCAGTGTTTGGTGAAGTTATTTCAACACTAACTATTGTATGAATGTAGAAGGGTTAGAGGGACAAGCTCCCAAAATGGATACTTTAGGTTTTGGTGGTTATGAAGATGAGGGTAGAGACGTTTGGGTTTGGTTGTTGGTTTAAGGGGTTTATGAGTATGTCCATGGAATGGAGTCTTTGGATTTTCCATTATCTTTTTGTTGGTCTTGGGATCGTGCAACCACATGAATAATATGGATAAGGGTTTTTTTTGGGTTTGATGCTTACTTTAGCTATTCCTTCTCATCCTTGGGTAAGAAAGGGAGAGTTGGTAAAGGTTGAATAATATGGATAAGGGTTTTTTTTTGGGTTTGATGCTTACTTTAGCTATTCCTTCTCATCCTTGGGTAAGAAAGGGAGAGTTGGTAAAGGTTGGGTGGGTTGGGTTGATGGAAATATTGATAATGGGGGTAAGAAGGGTTGATATAATAATAGATCATCCTCATCATATATACTATGGACAAGTTCTTAGAGATCTTTGTAGTTCTCTCTATCATGTCCCAGTGCCCTATGGTATGCACATATCTGGTAATTATTGAACTAGGAGGGTTTAGGGTTTGAAAGGTCAGAAAGTTTAATTGGAGATAAGATAATAGAAGAGGTTTGCATTAACCATTGCAAAAGGGATTAATAGGATTTAAGAAAATGTGTTGAAGGTAATGGGTTTTTGTTTTTAGGATTGGTAACCTTCTCAAGCGTAGGTTTTAGATTGGGATTTGTAGTTGAATGAATGATTTTGGTTAGTACTTTTGGCTTGGTTTCCCTGGTTACAGTTGGTTTAGAGTTTAAAGACTTGGATGTGGAAGATTTGGATGATGAAGGTGTAGCTATAGGTGAAAAAGTGGAGGTGGATAGATTGGTTAAAAATGATGGAAAACAATATGGGTTGATGAGTGTAGGTGGAGTAAAAGGGGATAGTTTCTTAGAGGAAGAATAGGTGAATGGTATGGTAGAAGGAAGGGGTCCTAAGATGGAAGGTAACAGGGAAGGAAGTGGTATGGGTCTAGTTAGAATTAGAGGTTTGGGTAACTCTACCTTCTTAGGTAGTTTAGTTAGATTTCACTTCGGTAGACTAGATGGAATTAAATCCAACCTCAAAGGGGGATGAGCATGTCTAGGTATGGGGAGAATCCCTAGGTTCTTGACTGGTTTGGTTAAAGAGACATAAGGTGATCTGGTAATTTTATATCAGGGTGGTTGTGATGGTTCACTTATGTTTTTGGAAGAAGTATTTGTTGAAGGGGTCATGATGGGCTTAAGGGTGGATTCAAGTAAAGTTGGGGATTTATATTTTCCTTCGTATGGTAGTCCAAGATGATGCAAAAAGATATCTATATCAAAATTAGGTTGGCAAGTGAATTCTAGACTATGAACTAGTCTAGACAAGGGCTTGTGAATGGGTTTAGTTCCTTGGTTATTAGTTTCAAAGATTAATCCCATAGGTGGAGAAGAGGAAATGACTCCTTCATTATTTTTTTTGAGGGAAGATTCCAAAATTGGTGGTTGGGTAGATGAGGTAATTTCTAATTTTTGGATGGTTTCTAAAAGGAGAATGGATGGTCCTATGATAAGAGAGGTTGGTATGGTGTCCTAAAGAGGATGGATAAAGATGGTTATTTCCTTTTTTTGGGTATCTAAAGGAATAGAGGGTAGTTTTACCACTTGAATGGATGGAGTGGAAGTAAAATTGGTAGTTAAATTAATGGTTTCCATGTTCAGTGCTTTCACCAAAGGAGAGGTAGTTAAAGATAAGGTGTCATCAAATGAAGAGAAAGGGGTGGTCGATTCTTGCATTTAGGTATCTAAAAGAATAAGTGGTGAGTTTATTGTTTCTACTTGGGAGATTGAGGCAATGGTCTCTTCAACAATGGAATCACCATTATTGACATTGATTGTATGTGCCTCACGAGAGTTAGATGATTCAGGTTTATTGTCATGGTGTTAGGTAGGAGTGTGATTGGGAAAAGGTTTGCAAAAAATGTCAAGGGCCTGATTAAGAGGTAAATTGGGATTATTAAATGCAAGTTCTACTCTATCAATCAAATTTTGGATAAGAATTTTTAAGGTATTAAATATATTAATGTCATGTCTTATAACACGATGCAAGGTATAATGGTCATTTTCATCATACTACCTAGGTACGCAGTGAGAAGAATCAAATTGTTGGGGTAATTAAATAGGTTAAAGTTGGATGTGGTTAGATTTGAGAAATTTATCCAAAATTAATGCATACAATTCTTTAATGGGATATATTGTCTTTTAAAATATTGCTTTTGGTTTAAATTTTATTGCTAAGGAGGGTCTGAAGAATTTATTCAAGGTGGTTGGTCAATAGTTAGAGGTGGAGTAATTTTTAGAATAACTAATTATATGGATGATTTTAACTTGGTATTGAATTGGTTAGTAGTATTGATAGAGGAAGGATTATTGGATTTGAAAATAGAATTTGTGTTCTGTAATTTCAATTTCCCCTCATCAATGGCCCAATTTTCAAATTTTTTCCATGGTGAATGCCTCATCAAAATTTTAGATTGTTTAAACTTGAAGAGTGTGGGTAATATGTTTGTCACAACCTCAAGAGAAGAGTACGATCCATTTAGGTTGGGGTGAGGAAAAATAAAGATGGTTGATGAGAAGCTCTATCTAGCAATAAAATCAAAAATTGACTCATTATCAAATTACTTAATGGAATAGAGGTCATTAATAGAAACCTTTTTAGATATGTTTACCAAAAAGTGTTCTAAAAATATTTGTGCCAGGTGAGAAATAAAAGATGGAATGTGTGGGAAGAGCACTATACCAATTAAGTGTGGGTATAGATAATGACATGGGGAAGGTTCAAAGAAGGAGAGCATCATCGTATGTGATTAAATAATAAGAATGATATAATGCTCTCAAATTCTATTGGGGGTCTTCCTTACCTTGAAATTTGGAGAACTTGGGCAATTCCCATTGATGAGGATAAGCATGGGTAGGGATGGATGGATGAATAGGTTCATTACAAATTTGATCATAGGATAAAAGGTTATGAGACCAGGATATTGATGACTCCAAGTTGGTAATTTTGTCTATTAACATCTCGATCAAGTATAGTTGGGGTTGGAAAACTACATAATTAAGGGGCACATTTTATTGAGGTTGGGTGGCGACTATGTTTGGATAATTGATAGAAGGTGCTAAAGAAGCCACATATTGATAAGTGGTCACAAAAGGTTGAGATGGTGTGACATAGGGGTTAATTGACACAAATTATTAGGTGGAAGGTGTTATGTATCCTTATGGATTAGAGACATATTGATAGGTTATCATGGGCACTTTTTGATGAATGGAGGTGGGTTGAGGTTGGGTAAGTTGAGGTTGAGTGGTGACTCTAGTGCTAATGCATGGAAGTTTTTAAGGTATAGAGAGCACCATGTTTTGAAATGGGGTGGAAGTTGATGGGTTGGCTGAGATAAAGGGAAGGGTGGAAATAGGGAAAATAGACAACCCCATGGTAGGTGGAGTATAGGAAACTAGAGGTAAAGTTTAAGTTATATGTGAAGTGTGGAGAGTGGTACGAGGTGTTTGGTTAGATGTTGGAATATTCGATTGGGTTTGGGTAGTGGTATTAAATGAAACATTGGAGGAAGAGGAGGCTTGGGTGAACATGGGTTGGGTTGAGGTAATACCCACCATAAGGTAAGGAGGCATACCATTAGGAAGATCCATAGTAGGATCTGAAGCAATAGGGGTATGGTTTGGTAAGTTGTTAAGGTAGTGTTGAAGTGAAAATACATTATTGTCAAGGAAGGCAATAAAATCTACATCACCTTTGGAAACAACCAAGATTCTAGTAGCAGGTGGAAAAGAATTAGGTGAACCCTCATCATTAAAATTATATTCCATGGAAGAGGAGGAAGAAGGTGGAGGTTGATCAGTTTGGTTTAAGAACCATTGTCTAGTAAAGATCATGTGAGAAAATAGGAAATAATATGGTGAAACTCACACCTCAAACAAAGAGAAATCGAAAGAAAAGAATTCAAGATAAATAATGCATACACTAAAAGTGTGTTAAATCCTAGAATTCTATTTGGATCTCTTATGGCTTATGCCTTAGAAAGTGTGAAGAGGGAATTTAGCTTGTAGATGATGTACTAAAGAGGTAATCTAAGGTTGGTTTTAGGTTGTTTAGGCGCTCAAGAGGAAAATTTGTGAGCTTTAGTATGTGGCTTGGTATTGGGGCCTACCTCCTCACTTCATGGTCCCATAATGGTAAAGATTATTAGGCGTTTATCCAAAATATACTAAGTTTACAGTTTACACTCAACTAGAGAGTTGAGTTGGTTCACCTCTTGTTGTTGAAATCTAAGTAGGATAGTCGAGAAGGGGTAAGGTTATCGTTAGGTGATGAAATCCAAGTCAAGTCTTATATTAGGTATGTTTTTATGTGTTAATTATTTTTTGGTTTGGTTTAGTGTGTGATAATAAGTTTGAAAAATATGATCAATTAGTTTGCCTTCTAAGTTACTAGACGAACTAAGACAAATAGGGAATCAATGTATGCAAAAGGTTTATTTTAAACCTAAAAATAAATTTATAGATTTAATTCAATGAGCAAACAATAAGGAAGAAAAAGGGAACTAGTTCCCACCCAGTGTGCACAAATGTTTCAATTAATTTCTCCTCATTTTTTAGTTTAGATGTAAAGTAATGAAACTATAAATAGGGTGTCTATAAAAATACCTAGTAAAGTGCAGATGTGATTCTAGATGATAATAAGAACTCCTCTTTGGCATGGAAGGAATAGCATGTAGATATGAAAAACACTTGAAAAGGGGCTAGTTAGATGGATGGTTGAGTAGACTTCCTAGCATGAGTTAGATCCAAGAATCATAGTGCTTACTAGGAGGCTGTCAATCTACTTTTATAACAATTAAGCTAACAAAAATGAAAAGAAAGAATTCTTGAATTCAATGATATGAAAGTAAATACATGCAAGAAAGAGAAAACAAATGTTTATTTAAAGAAAAAAACTAAAAATACCAAAAGTGGGTCAATAATTATGATAAAACGGTTAGGGTCTAGTTCAAAAAATCAAAAAAGTTACTATTATTAGGAAGAAACAGAGAAAAGTGGGTTTCATTGAGGATAAAGGGTTCAAAGTAACTTGCTAGATTTTTATGCCATAGTGACTGATGGTGGTCAAGTTAATTGGCTATAGTTGGTATAAATGGTGATGGTTGGGTAACCAACAATTTTTTATATAACCATTAATGGTTGGTTAACCATAGGCAATTCCATATGTGTTTAGTGAGGATATTGAAGGGGAGTTGCATAATGATGAATAAGCAAGTAGGGGTTTTGATATAGGACTATGGAAGGGAGAATAAGATTTTAAGAGGTCTGGTTGGGGTAGGAAGGTTAGAAATAATATGAATCAATTAAAACAAACACAATGTCATTTTAACTTGATGGTAGAGGGCTGAGGGAATTTGGTTAGATTGATGGTACTTTTAGCTTCAAAATTGATGCAGACAGAGGTTCGAGTCTCCAATGTTGTTTCTTGCTTTCTAAAGTGATGGTAGACACCTTCACAAGAAAATACAATAGTCCCATTTAATTTCCTCCTCTTCTCCTTTTATAGGATGAAGTTGTTAATTGCATTAGATGAAGTTTACTAATTTGATGGGGGATAAATTTACCTATTCAAGAGGTTTTAAAAGCAAGTTTTAAAAGTAAATTATTATGTAGGGAGATGTTGATCTCGTACAAGGCTATCTTTATTTCAATACTTTAAAATAGGTTCAAGGACCTAACCAATGATGGTTAGGCCCACTAATAATGGTTAGTCTAATCGATGACAGTTAAGCCAAGTGTCGACAGTCAAGATGTCAAATGAAAATAGGTTAAAGCATGTTGAATTAAATAGATGCATTAAATGTGTTAAGTTAGGGGTCAAGTTATTAAGTGAGTATAGTTGACTATGTGGTCCACTAAACATGAGGTTAAGTGAGGGTTAAAGAGGCAGTTTGACATTGGAAGTTTTCATGTGTAGTTTTTGAGTGTCTAAAATTTTATACAGGTCAAATGAATATAGAGGTACACCATCCATCCTAAAATTCATTTATCAAAAAGCATAACTTGTCTATGTATGATGCAGTTGTAAGGGAAGGCGTTGATCACGTGTATAAACCATAATCATAGTTAAAAGTTGATCATTGTCTTACTTTGTCTATGATAAATATGAAACCATTATATATTTATTATAACTTGGTCTATAATTTGTAATACTTAGACCACTATAGGTAAATAGACAGTAAATGTATATATAACTCAGTTTTTAATTAGACATAGCTATGTAGTAAAATGTTGCTCAAGATTATATATTAAAATGTTGTCTATGAATATGAAACACTGCTAGATAGAACATGCTTCTAAGATAAGATGTTTTCCATTATATACTATGTATTCTATATAAGTAATATGTAGACCATAATAGGTAGAACATAGCCACTAAATTAAAATATAGTCCAAAATAGGTCATTTAAAAGTTAGTCCAATATAATAATACACAACCCCTAATTGTTACCATAGTTCATTTAATATTATCAAAGGATCACAAAACCTATTTTTAATATGATGTTATTGATATTCATTTCAATTTTTAATATGAGGCTTACAAAATATAACTACGACATTTCTTAACACATCCAATTATGACATTAATAAAACATGGTTTTTTGTATAATTTATAAGATGATACTAAAAGTATGATCTAAAATTCACTAGGAAAACTAATTTAGGTTTTGGATGGGTTCAAGCTTATTTTATTAAAAAAAACACACATACAAAAATAAATACAGAACTGATCTTGTATGAGTTCACTTTCCTTCTACTTTTCTCTAATTCTCTCTTAATTTTGCCTTCCTTTTCTCTTCCCATCTCTCCTGCTTCCCTCTATCTTTGTGTCCCATCCTCTTTCTTTTGTGTCTACCTTAATATCATAAGATGTACTTCATAAAATTATCTTCTTCCATTCTACTACATCTTTTCTCTTTGCATCATGTTTCTCCTAGCTTTCCCCACCATGCATGGCATCTTTACTCACCTCTTAACTTCATTAACTAAAGTTATTTAACCTCTAAGGCCATATTCAACTTACCTTTAATTATATTAATTACTATTTAAAACATATAATTTGCTTAATATAAATCATTATTCCATAATTCTTAAGTTATCTAAAACATAGGTTTATGTTGACTAATTAAATAAAGATATCTAATGTCTAACTTTCAATGTAATTTTATGCATTATTTAAAAAGACTAAATTTAGATCAACTTAATCTAAGTTACCATTTTAAGATAACTCAAATTCCATAAAATAAATTAAAATATAGGGTAGTTGTTTATTTAACTAATTCATAGATATGTTTCTAATTATTTCATAAATAAGATAACTGTATAATTGATTAATATTAATATATAACAGTCAAATATTTTTTTTCTTGATTTATTCTTACAAATCTAGACAATTATTAGTAAAAAAATCTTATGTAGTCTTATGCATGTCAAGAATTAAATCTACATACAAAATATAGTCACAAACAAAATTTCTATAATATGTACTAACATTTAAAATATGTTACACATATAACATCTTAAATCTAATGTGTATGTGTAGGGTCCCTAGTAATTCCTATACCATCCCCCAATCATCCCATCTATTCTATCCCATATGATGATTCTCTCTCTAATCATGTTTTGAGGTTAGGATTAATCATGCATCCACCTTGCAATAACTATGTATTTACTCTGAGTCATCATTTATATCAACCAATGATATAAAACTAATAAATACATATCCACAATATATAAAATAATAGAATACAACTATCACATCATGTATACTAATAAACAATATCACTGTCCCATTATATTATATGTCATAAAGCTCAAATCTAAACAATAGTAATAAGATAATAAACATATTAAACCATGAATTCTAAGGTTATAAATCATAAGGTAAAATTTAGATATAACATCCTCCCCTCCTAAAACTAGCCATCATCCCGATGACACTTATTCAAGCAATAATTTTGATTGTCAAAAAAGTTCAATAGAATTTAAAAATATAGTATCAAGTATCACATCATGCAGTCAAATGTGAAAACATCTTGTATAAATAATCATGGCTTTCCCAAGTAGCACTATCCTTAGAGTATTGGTCTCAAAAGACCTTATACTATGACAAATCTCTATTTCACAAATAAAGTTTGCGAGTGTTAATTAGTCTAATTGGTTCTACCATGAACACCTTGGGATCCATAACCTGTAAAGCAGTCCAATTCAAAACATGTGAAGGATCATCTATATACTTATTAATATAATATAAATGAAAAAAATTATGTAATAGAACAAGGGTTGGTGGCAATGCAAGCCTATATGATATAGGATTGACCACTTTTAACACTTCAAAATGGCTCACATATCTTGGTAATAGTTTCACTGACTTCTCAAATTTAATTGAGCTCTTTTACTACTTAACCTACAAGAACACTTTGTCACCAGTAGAAAATTACCTATTTCTCCTCTTCCGATCAGCATAAGTCTTCTATATATCATTGGACTCAACCAATCTTTGCCTAACTAGTTTAACTTGATCATATATTTTAGAAATCATCTTAGGCCCGAAGACTGGCCTATTGTCTAACTTATCCCAACTGATTGGTGTCTTGCACCTCCTTTCGTATAGTGTCTCAAATGGTGCCATCTTCAATGTTGACTGATATGAGTTTTTATATGCAAAATCAACCAATGAAAGATAATATTTACATTTTTATTACTGATCTATGCAATATATATGTAGAAGAAACTCTAGAAATTTATTTACTCACTCAATTTGACCATCCATATCTAGACGATATGTAGTACTAAAATTTAGCTGCATATCAAAAGTTGAGTTTTGATTTACCCAAAACCTAGAAGTCATATTTGGATCATGATCCAAAATTATCTTCTCTATGATTCCTTGAAATATATACACTTCCTTTACAAACCTCTTCACAAGGGTAGATGAATCATCTATCAAATTAACTCATATGAAATGAGACACCTTGGATTGTTATATTTGCATGATATACTAGAGTGGAAGTTGTAGGTGATCAACAACTACCAATATCATGTTGGTTCTTTGACATTGGTAAACCTTGGATAAAGTCCATACTGATCACCTACCACTTCCACTCTAGTATATCATGCAAATATAACAATCCAACTAGGTGCACATGTTTAGCTTTCACTCAGTGATATTTCAGACAGTGTGACACAAAATCTAAAAAGTCTTTCTTAATTTCCTTCTAGAAATATAGAGGTTTAAGCTCTACCATAAGCTTGGTTACTCCTAGATATCCCAAATATGTGGCATTTTGTAACTCCTTCAATACTATGATCCGTATATTCTCTTTGTATCACACATACATCCTCTCATTGAATTGCAAAAGACTATCACTCTCAAAACTTAATCCTTTATACCAAGGATTATGAGTATTATCAGATAATGCTTTTTTTAACCTAACCATAGTATTCATTTTCTAGTGATAACTAATCCTTGAAATCACTCCTGAGAGTAGATACAACTACAACATAACTTCTATGACTTAAAGCATCATATACTCTATTCTATTTACCTTTGATGTAATTTATATCAAAGTCATAGTTGTAAGGAAAATCTAACCAACATCTCTAATGAGCATTCAAGTTTGGTTAGGTAAAGATATACTTAAGAACTAAGTTATTAGTCTTGAGATCAAATGATTTTCCCAAAAAATAATGTTGCCAAACTTATAAAACATAAATAATTATTACAATTTCAAGATCATAAGGGGCATAATTCACCTCATGAGTTTTTATCTTCATTGATTCAAAAGCCACTACTACACTATCCTACATAAGGACTCCACCAAAACCCTCTCCTGATGCATCTGTGATCATTGAAAATTGACCAACTCTCAACACTGGCATTGACATAAGTCTTCTTTTCAACTTCTAAAAAACCAATTCACACTTATCTAAGCACATAAACTTTTTATTCTATCATTGTATGAGGTAATTAGATTAGCTATCTTGCCAAAGTTTGGAACAAATTTATTTTAATAGCCTAACAATCCCATAAAGATACATCATGCACACTTATAGGTGTTCAACACTCCATAATGGATCATCTTAGTCTAATATATATAAATACCATCTTTAGATATAATATGCCCTTGATATTACACTCTCTCTAGGAAAAATGTGCATTTGGACAACTTGTCATATATCTTGTGCTTCTATAACCATTTTAGAACTAGTTTTAAATTGTGTAGGTGATCCTCTTTATTCTTAAAATAAATAAGAACCTCATCCAAAAATACCAAAACAAAATGATCTAAATAATCTATGAACACACTGTTTATGAGATTCATGAATGTTGTTGGTGTGTTAGTCAACCCAAAGGGTAACACCGTGAACTCTTAATGCCCATCACAAGTTCAAAAATCTATTTTTGGAATATCCAAACAACAAATCCTCAACTAATGATATCATTCTCTAAGATCTATCTCATATAATAATGTTCCTCATTGTATTTGATCAAAAAGATCATTGATATGAGGTAATGGATACTTTTTTTTTTATTATTGCTTTGTTCAACATTCTATAATAAATAAAAATTTGAAGAGTACCATCCTTCTTCCTAAAAAAAATAGTGTACCCCATGATGACACAGTAGGCCTATTCAATCCCTTAGACAATAATTGTTGGAGTTGATCCTTCAATTAAACCAACTATGTGGTTGTCATCTTATATAGTGTCTTAGACTATGGTTTTGATCTAGGTATGATGTCAATAGAAAAATTAAACTCACTTTATAAGGAAAACCCAATAATTATTTTAGAAACACATCATGGAAACCTCTAAGAAAAGGGTAACCTTTGAGAGATGGTTCCTTAGGTTCTTCCATTTCATTTATCCTGATGATAAATACTTGACACGCTTTTGTTTGAATTTTCTTGAGTTGCATTGCAAAAATCTACCTGAGTTATAACACTCTCTTGCCTCCCTAAATTTGTCTCTAATTTAAAAAATCATCAAGACACTCAACTTTAGTTAAATATCAATCCTCAATAACCTTGTGTTTAGTAATCCAATTGAATCCTAAGATCATGTCGTATGACATTAGTGGTGCTATATACATATCTACAATAGTTGAAAATTTAGGTAACTCAATCACTACTTCAATTAGACACTTATTAACCCTGACTTTCAAGTCATTCCCATATTGTATTGACCAAACATTTTCGATATATCCAAAATTTTAAATAAAATTTATAAGAATTCTAGGAGATATAAAACATTCAATAGCCCTTCTATCTAGAAAAATAAAAACTACATGTTGAAACAAAATACCTGATAACTTTATGGGTGATGCATGAAATTTACCTTGTCAATTATCAATTACTACATGAATACGTTTCTAAATACTAAACCTCTCATCAGCTTAGTACTGAGGTACATAGTATAGAAGTTTGGTGAATTTCTCCCAGTACTCATTCATCGAGGAGTCTCCCTAATTCAGATTCTGGAAGTTTGCCTTTTTGATTAAAATAAATTTGTGGTACCCACCATGACCCAAAAAATGTCAGAAATTACACCCAAGTTGTGGTGGTTGACTTAAGGTTCATTTACAACTTCTTCTTGGCCCACCATGGAGTTGCCTCACCAATCAACTAGTAAGCTCCCCAAACTACTTGTTGACATCAGAGTAGTTTTGAATCTTCAAATAATTATCTATATTAGTCAACCATGTTTGATCTCCATCACCTAGAAAAATTCCATCTAACTTAGGTGGACTCACATTTTTCATGTCCCTAACCAACTCTACATCCACATGATGTTTTATATCATGTTGGTTTTCTTTCTAAACAAGATATTCAATAGGTACATCTTGATGTTCTTCTTCACCTTGACTATGAAATTATTATACCAAGGCTATAATTATGTCCATGGTATCATCCATAGATGGAATAATATCATCCAATTTTGATGAATGCTCAATGGTAATCAAGTTAGGATCATTGGGAGAGTTGTTGTCATTGACATTCAAAGGACCCACAATCAATGCTCTCATTTTCACAATTTTTCATTCTCACTAAAAGGAATAATATAAAAATGTTAGTGGACTCATTATGTACTAGAGTTTGAGACTAAGATCTAATACCATATGTTACAACCCCATATGTTGTACTTGCAATAATATAATAGTTGTTGTAGAAGTAATTACTTAACATTCAATCCATTAAAAAAACATTATAACTTAACCAATCTATAACTTATAAGAATAAAATTTTCAAAATTTAAATGTTGATTAAAATATAACTTATTACAACTACAAGGAAGGTAAATACATTAGGACTTAGCCATGACTATTCCAATATTATAAAAATAATTATTCAAGTATAGCATAGATATTAAAATTATATTTCCTTCAAGCATTCAACCTTAATACAATAAATAGATACCAATATCTATGGATATCGAGTCAAACGAACTCATGTATCATTGATAATCTCAAGTGTAGTCTACATATAATTACTGCAGTGGGGAGGGAGATAATCATCCAAGCACATTTCCAGACCCACCATGGACCATCAATCCCTTGTACAATCTCCTTTTAGGAAATAGTCCTCCTTTCACAGATAGGTAGATAGAATGGTGTGAAAATATATTGATACATGATAGTACCTCCTGTTCTATATATTTTCTATTACACGATGTGTATGATAAAGAAAATACGCTTCTAACATGATATCACACAACATGCAAATAAAATATATGAAATGACAAGATCTATTTAACATTACTTTGACCAAATTTTTCAAATAATGTATGATCACCTAGATCGATTAATTTTATAAAACACCACTTTATCATATTATCTACATCAAACATTGGTGGTGCTACCTAGGCTAGTGAAGTTTGTCTCACTACATGCATAGCATCATCAATGTGGAATCTGTAATAAACATATATAACATAGTATATAACTTAAATATTCACTCATATTTTCCCTATACGAGGAATATAATAGTCTTAATCATACATTTTATACATCAAAGGCATAATGAATCTAAAATGTGTTATTAGTAAATTTATAAAAATATATAGCAAAACACATTCCATTCAAAATTCATACCATTTGGGTATGCTTAAAACAAGGATCACAATTCCTATTTTAAAATAGGTAATACAATTATTTTACAAAAATTAAATAATTAGTTTTAATCATGACCAGGATTATAATTTTTTTTCTTCTAATCTAAGAACAAGTATGCCCAAATAATAATTTATCGCTTTCTAGGCTAAAACAACATATCAAAATATTTAATTATGTATCGATTTGAAAGTTTTCTAATAAACACAAATATGGTTATAATGCAAACTAAGTTTACCTCAATCTTCTTAAAGTATCTTCTCTACATACTTTATATATGTTAACTCAATACTCAAATGTAACCATAACTTCTTTATATATTCCTCTGTTTATTACTAGGGCTCAAATGAACTAACCCGTAAAACATTTTTCAAACTAAGGATTGCTATAAGATGCAACAATGTAGTAAAATGTTTCTCTGGATTATATATTAAAATGTTATTTGTGAATATGAAACACTGCTAGATAGAACTTGCTTCTGAGATAAGATATTGTACATTATATATTACGTAGTCTATATAAGTATTATACATACCATAATAGGTAGAACACAACCACTAAAGTAGAATTTAGTCAAAATAGGTATTTAAAAATACAATCTAATATAATAATATATTGCCCCTAATTTTTTATCATAGTTCACTTAATATTATGAAAGGATCACAACATGTATTTTTGATATGACACTGCCCATATTCATTCTGATTTTTTATGACACTGACAGAATATAACTAGCATGTTTCTTGATATATCTTATTATGACGTTGCTAAAACATGTTTTTTTTGGTATAATTTATAAGATGAGAATAAAATTATGATCTAAAATTCCATATGAAAATCATTTCAAGTTGTGGTTGTGTTCAAACTTGTTATTTGCAAAACAATAGACATAGAAAAATATAAATAGAACTAACCTTGTATGATTTTGCCTCACTTCTGGCTTCCTCCAATTCTCTCTTAATTATGCCCATCTTTTCTTTTCACGTCTCTCCTGCTTCCCTCTATGTCCATGTCCCATCCTCCTTCTTCTATGTCTAAGTTAATTTGATAAGATTTAATTTATAAAACTATTTTCTTCCATTTTATCATGGACTTTCTCTTTGCATGATATTTCTCCTAGTTCACCCCACCATGCATGGCATCATTACTCACTTCTTAACTTCACTAACTACTGTTATCTCACCTCCAAGATAGTATTCAATTTACCTTTAATTTTATTAATTGTTACTTAAAACATATAATTTTATTAATATAATACATTACACCATAATTATTAACTTATCTAAAACATAAGTTTATATTGACTGATTAAATAAAGATATATAATTTCTAACTTTCAATGTAATTTTATGCATGCTTTAAAAGGATTGAATTTAGATCATCTTACTCTAAGTTAGCATTTTAAGATAATTCAAATATTATGAAAGAAATTAAAATATAGGTAGTTATGTATTTAACTAATTTATATATAGGTTTGTAATTGTTTATAAAATGTGATAAATGTTAAAATTTATTAATATACATATATAACAACTAAATATTTATTTTCTTGATTTATTCTTGAAAATCTAAACAATTATTAGCAAAGAAATCCTATGTATTCTTATGCATGTCAAGAACTAAAACTACATACAAAATACAATCACAAAAAAGATTTTCATAATACGTACTAACATTTAAAACATGTTACACATATAACATTTTAAATCTAATATGTGTGTATGTAATACCACTAGCAATTCCTCTATCATCCCCCAACTATCACATCTATTCTATCCTCTTCAATGATGCTCTCCTTCATCAACCTCTGAGGGATCATGAATATTGCATCCGCCTTGCATTAAGTATGTAGTTAGTCACAATAATCATATATATTAATCAATGATATAAAACTAATTAATACACATTCACAATATATAATATAAGAAAGTATAATTGTCATATCATGTATACCAATCAATAATATCACTATCATATAACCATATATATCATAAAGCTTAAATATAAGCAATAATAATTAGATAATAACCATATTAATCCATGGTTTCTAAGGTTATAAATCATAGGGTGAAATCAAGATGCAACATAAATTAGATGACTTCAAGTGCCTAATGGACACTTGAATCAGGATAGGACAATAGCATCGACACTACTTTCTATCTCAGATGTTAGTGTCAAAGGAGTAGGAAAGAAGGTACAAGTTATGACCTTTTAGAAAGGGAAGATAAGAAGATTTTAAGTATTTTGGGCAAGATAGAAGAACTTGGTCATCAACATAAGACTAGTTAGACTAAGAGATATATGCTAAGGGGCACAAAGATAGAGCGAATGTGAGCCCTATAAAAGTGAGAAAGGTAAATAACTGAGCAGAACATACAAGGTCTGAGTTTCCCAAGTGTACAAGTTGAGGTGTTATATAATCATAAAATATCATCTACAAATTTAACTAATCATTATAATATTCATTAAATCACACAAGTTTATGTCTGATAGTCACCACACCCCACCGAATTTACATGTTATTATAACTATTTCAGTCAATTTTAGTTTATATCTTTTTATATTATCACTATTTAGGATTACTAAAAACATCCAAAAAGTTTTTTTATTATATGTCATTCGACATGCCAAAATGAATATTTTTTCTCCTTGTTAATTATTTAGGTATTGATTCCCAAATAATGACAAAATAATATTTTTTTGTAGGCGATCTTAATAAAAATGCAAAAAAATGAGTTAGGTTTTTAGAGATAAAGATGCTTTGAACATAATTTTGAATTTGGTTTTGTCCTATCTATAACTTTTCTACAACATCCCAATACTTTGTGCATTATCTCAAGGAAAAGTGATTCCTTTGATAGACTTCTTTATGCATTGTTAATTTTTTTCTATCCAATCTCTATCACTCATGGGTGAAAATTTATAATATTACCTTTCTTTTGTGATCTTGCATCAATGTTGATTTATAATTGGTTATAAAAATTTAGTATGAATGAAGTAAGACCTTAAAAAACAACACCAACATTTAATTTTTTACAAGGTCTCTGGGATTGTATTGGTAATTGGGTATAGGAGAAGGAAATTTTTTGTTTCATATTTCAAATTTATTTTTTGAATGAAGCTCATAAATAATACTCATTGATGAATGCATTCACATAATTTCAATTTTGTCTTAATTTTTACATAATTATCATAATTACATTAGTTCTATTGAGACCAAAAAACTTTATCTAAACCCCATTAAAAATTAATATATAAATTTGATATATAAATTATAATTAAGTTAGAATAAAATATTTAGATATAAACATGCTTGAATTAAACAAGCTTTCTTAATTTCTTGCATTTCAAGGTAATTTTTTTCACCCATCACAGGGCACAAGTCAAAGTTTATTTACTATTATTATATTTATATCAAATTTACATGTGTCCCTGTTATATTGCTTTCTATAATTTAGTTACACCACCATCCACTTTACATTAAAAATAATATGCTACTAATGATACCGTCGATGTAGTCGCAAATCTTATGTCCCATAAGATTCATAATTTTGGGCTCATATTAGTCTATATATGAATTTATATAGTTATTTTTATCTCCAATACGCACTCTATAGTTTAGAATACCTTTTTTGGCGGTATGTTTTAATGTCCCTAATGTGCTCGGAAGTGTTCGGTATATGTTTTATTTTCACGATGTGTTTTTCAATACTTGATATATTTCTCTATTTCTTTTTTATATACATTCAATGTTAATTACTTCTTGTTATGTGACTTCTTAATGTATGCTACAAATTCTATGGTCACACTTAAATTCACTACTACATTTATTTTCATATATAATTTATATTCTATCGTTTATGATGGATATGTCTCTAATGTATTTTATATAGTTATTATATGTTTCAAGTGGTTTTGTTCTATTATGTGACACATGCATGCCTATCATGAATCTAGTAATTGAAGTATTCAATTTATGGTTAATCATATTTGATATTTTTGGCATCGCAATTTTAATATTTGAATGTTTTGTATGTTTAATGTTTCCTTAATGTATATGATGAAAATTAGATTTATTAGATTTTTTATGTTTTCATGATTTTTATCATATATTTATTGGGACAAAACTTTATATTTATGTTTTATGATATTATATCATATAATGATGATGTTATCTTTTTTATATTTTGAATTCAAATGAAAGATATTGTTATCGAGATTAGATTATTTATTTCACTTAAGTTAATATGGAACAAATTATTCATGACATATATGATATTAATATTATAATATTATATTTTTTATATCAATAATTTTATATCTTATTATGTCGAGAGATGTAACATACAATTGTAATTAAAGAGTGTAATAATATGATACTGTGAATGGATAATTTTTATTTTTATTTAGACAAATATATCAAATAAATTTATAAAAAAATATAACCAGCTGACATATTACTTTGAAAATATGTAATAAAGAGATGCTTTGTTCGAAAAACAAAAACTATATACACACACCAACTAAAAAATATAAATACACTCCATTACAATAAGACTTATTACATTAAAATTGATAAAATGAAAAAATAAAAACAACTAAAAATAATAACTTCTGCATTTAAAAATATATATATATATTTTTTCAAAAATAAAACCTTGTAACTCAACATTGTCCTACATACAATTGTGTTGAAGCATTCGTTAAATTCCATTTAATAAATGAAAACCTGACTACGTAACCTAAATCTAAAATATCCGGAAGCTAAATGGAAACTAACTATTATCCGTAAGGTACTTGTAATATCATTACTATAAAACAGGCGCTCATGTAAATCCACCTGTAAAGATAGGCGCTTAAAATGGAATCCACTAATCTTGATGTGTTGATGTGTAAAGATATGAGCACACGGGGTCTTAATATTTTTATTTAACCATATCTTAAAACCAGTTTATAAGTTTCTTTATAGTAGTTTATATGTTAATATTTTATTTTATTATATATATATATATATATATATATATATATATATTTTTAATAACAATATTTTATTATGAAATTTTGGTATTTATAAAAAAAATTAATTGTAGTTGAATTTTTTGAAATAAAAGATTGAATTTTTTAAAATAAAATATAAGATATTATTATAAATAATTTTTATTATATTTTTTTAAATGTTAATATTTTATAACATATATTATTAGATGTATTTCGTTACTTTTTATTAACAATATATTATTATGTATGTTTTATATTTATAAAAAAAAAAGTTAATTGTATTTTAATTTTTTGAAATAAAAGATTAAATATTTTATGTCTGTATTTTATAGGTATGGTACATTCATGATTGAATTTTCAAACTGAAGAATAGCGAAAAGAATATTGAAAAGAATGTGATTGACAATATAAAAGACAACATAAACAAAGGATAGAAGAACAAAGACTTAAATGTAATAAGAATTAAAGTGAAAAACGTGCAAAATGTAGGGTATAAATGTCAGTTCAAAAGATCGGAGCAAAAATGAGAAAATATGCTCAAGAAATGATAGCATATCACACACGAACAACATAAGATCACCAACAGAGATTAAGAAGAAGAATTGAAAGAGAAATACATTTAAATCAATTCATAGAGGAAGAAAGAAACCATCTGTAAGAATGTAAACGTGAAGCAATTCAGAAACATCATCAAATGAATGTTAATGTTGATGTTAACTCTAAAGAAGTGAATTCAATGACCAGTTAGAAACACTACATAATGGAGAAACAAATGCAAAGGATGATGACGTTGAAAATAATATACAAGATACATATGATCATAGAGGAAATATTGAGGTAGATTTGAAGATGTTACATATGACTTTTTGCCATCATCTACAAAAATTGGTTTCACCAAGTATGTGTTATATTTGTCAAGAAAGTTACCCTGGCATAAGTATCTCTCAAGCACTTGAAGGTCTAATTTGATGCAAATGTTGACAAGATAAAAATGATCATTGATTTTCAGTGCTAAGCAATATGGATCTTGGTCCACAACCGCTAGAACTTGCATGATTAAATCAAATAGAAGAGATGTTGATAGCACGAGTCAATCAAATCCTACAAGTCACACATGCAACTAGAGGTTAATACAAATACAAAGGATATATGATCAATTTTCCACAAGAAGTGAAAAAAATTGCTAAGATCTTACCACATCAAATAAATGATTTACTGATCATTTTTGTTTGAAGAAGAGATCAACGTGGAATGAATTACAATTTTACAATTAATAGAGAGAGTCTACAAGGCAATCAAATATAAAATATAATATGACAAGTTCTTTAGATATGTTCATATTGATGAAAATGCACTTTTCGAACTTCCACCCAATTCTGACAAAAATATATTTGACCAATTGAACTTTATAAATATGGAGTTTGATTCAAATGTGAATGAATATGTATTTCAGCGTCCAATGATTAAAATCAATGAAGTATATATCATCAATCACATGAATTCAATGCCCTCGAATCTCCCAAATGCCATGAGAGAGATGGAATTAATCCATGCATGGGTGAATAATCCTAATGTAGAACCTGAAGATCTGATGGATTGGCTAGGAATTGGTGCATTACCTATAAATGAGTATGTCACATAAGGGTTAATTGATATTGATATCCCCACAATGTTTCGAGATGGCAAATGTGATTGGTTATAACTGAATGCATCTACATGAATTTGTCAGACATTTAATTTGATACAAGGATCACCATTTTGGTTGACACTCGTGATTTAAATATTTCACGATGAACATTATTATTTAAAGGTTTTGACAACTACTCACAAATCTTAGAGATGCACATTCAACTATTGATGATTGAAAATTATTTATGTCAAGAACAAATAGTGTATTACATCCAAGCACCAGGGAAGATTTTGACAATGTTATTCATCTATTTGCAAATAAATGATAATGTGAAAAACCATAATAAAATGAAATTGAAATCATTAAAATGACCCATTGCATAGAGCATTGCAACTAGAACATGTAATAACAGTCCATCAGGGGGAAAAATGATGAATTAAATGTAGAGCTATTAATTTCTAAGGATACAAGGGTGATGTTAACATCAAACCTATGGATATAACCAGGGCATGTAAATGGATCTCTAGGATATATTCAAATTATAAGATACAAATTTGAATATGAAATGATGTATTAATTGTTATTTACTATTAAATTTGCATGCTACACCTATGAGTGCTACCACCATAGATATATTAAATACATCTATATAAAATACATCGAGAGATATCAATGTCGAGGTGCCTATCTAACCTAAGATAGATAGACATATTTAACATATCTATGCTAGTTTTATATTTGTTGTATTTAATCCATTTGTTTTTTTATTGAGTTTCTAAAATTAATTTTAAAATTAATATATATATATATATATATATATATATATATCCCACACATCATATTCAAATAATATTATTGGAGCATGTACATTGCTAAATCAAAATTATAATAAATTATATTTTATACAACTTTTCATATATAATATCTAATTTGACTATTTTATAAAGAAATATACTCATAATATTATCTAAATTTAATTCGAACCTATAATGTTAATGAATGATAATTTATCATATTAGGCAAACAAAAAATATTTCAAAAAAATAATTAGTTTTTTAAATAAAATTATGTAACAAAACTATTTATTTCTAATAATGTGGTTATATATTATAAATTAATGACTATCATCAAATCTTAAAACAAAATCAGTATTCCTTTAAACCTTAATGATAATTTTTTTCGAATTTTAAAATTATGTTCAACTATATTTATTATTTTTCACGTATGATCGCAATTTAATGAAAATCCGTCTCGTCCATTACATAAACATATGACCATAATGGAATTTCGAATGTTATGGCCATAATGAAATTTCTCTCTTCAGTACGAATCAATGCAGTCATTCTAGAGGAATTGTATCAGTCATTACAGTATTAATTGAAGCACACAAACATATGTTAGGTTGACAACCCACAATTTTGGGTTTACATGTTATTGGTATCGTTCCTTTCATTGAGGTTTTTCACTTTTTATATTATCATTTTATAGGGACCTAACTTGAGAAATATAAAAATAGTTTTGTCATTATTTATTTTAACATAAACCCAAAACATATATTGTTTTTCCTTAAATTTTCAGATATTGTTACCCAATTAAAAATAAAATAAAAGGTTTGTTTTTTAATTAGTTAAAGTTGAAATGTAAAAAAAACTAAGTTAAATTTATATAAATTAAAACACGCTGAATGCAATTATCAAAAGTTAGTTTGAATCCGGCTCTCACTTTTTAAAAAAATATCCCAACACTCTATACATTATGTAGAATAGAAATGACATTTGTAAAAAAGTACTATATTCGTTATAAAGAATTTTAGTAAGATATTTACCAATTCTAAATACACATTTCCATTATAACAATTTATTATAAATTAATGACTATCATCAAATCTTAAAACGAAATCAATATTCCTTTAAACCTTATATGATACCTTTTTATCGAATTTTAAAATTATGCTAAACTATATTTATTATTTTTCACGTATGATCGCAATTTAATGAAAATCCGTTTCTCCGATTACATAAACATATGACCATAATGGAATTTCGAATGTCATAGCCATAATGAAATTTCTCTCTTTAGTACGGATCAATGCTGCTGTCACGTCTTTAGCTTCTCCAGATTCTCCCTACGCTTGTTTGTTTCGTAACCTGTAATTACACGGCAGGCAAAACTTTCAAAGCTGGTGTAACTTTACAAGGCCAAATGTGGGTATTATTTAAGTTTCTCTAAACACGCCAAGACTTGGAGATTCAAAGACCTTAGCAACCACGATAACTATGCGCCAAAGTTGACAAGACATAAGGCAAACTTGAAGTCAGCCTCATGTTTCTCCATCGTGCGCCAACTATGGTATCCTAAGCACTAGTACTGAATGTTTTCTCTTGCGTCCATTTTCCTGCATCGTGTCACCTCGCCATCTACTTTCTTCCCAAAGACTGGTGCAGCTGGAACAAAAGAAGCCCAGTCCACATCATAAGATGACAATTAATGATAAAAAATTCATTAATTCAGCAAGATTCACCGAAAACACGAGACAAGGTGAGGCCGTTTGGTATTTTTCTAAAAGCGCTATATCTTTAGATATGAATTTTGGACATGAGTAAGTTGTTAGGCTTCACCATTGGTCCAAATAGAACAACATTCGAAGAAATTATGCAGCCATTGAAACAAAAGTTCCGCATTCCAGTGGTGGTTGGTGATGTTTGACGCCGAAAAAACATGAAAAATTAAACTTCAAAATGACGTATATTCATAACTTTAGTCCAAGATCATTAAATTTACAAAACATATTTTCATATAACACTGTTACAATGTATTTGACGTTCCTTCATAGGCTGACCTAAGAATAAATAAAAACATTGTTATTAATTTATCAGAATAATATTTTTTTAAGAATAGAAATGGACATATTGTTAAAGTGAATTTAATATATTTGGAGAGAGGGGTTGAAACAACACTCAAAATATACTTTGAAGTAATAGATGGGAGGAGAAGCGATTCTTTGCAAAGACACAATAACACTGAAACTCAAATAAAAATAATTAATTTTATTATAAAGATTAAAAAATAAATTTATTTGTTGTACTTGTTGTTATATAGAGAAAATAAGAATAAAATTTAGTTTTATGGATAGTTGTAATGCTAATCCTATGATTTTTCAATTTTAATGTGTGAAAGAAGATAAAATTAATATGTGATGGTAGGGGTATGCTGAAATTAAAAGGTTACATTTTAAGTTCTTAACTTGTAATATGTCCACTGATAAAATTAGATTTTTAATTAAAATTTTAGATTTTTAATTAAAATTAATGTGCTGTAATATTATTAGTAGGGTTTTAACTTGTAACAATGTGTTCATAAAATTATGTTTAATTTAAAATTGAATATTGTATAATAATGTCAGTCAAATTTTTTTAACCACCACTTCTCTGATAAATTTTTAGAATGCCTTTGAACATAATAAAATAAATTACATTAATAAAATTTATCTTTTAAATTTATAAGTTATTATTTTATTTTTTATATTTTAATATTTAATATTTAATTTTAAGCTTATGCTTTTATAAAATATATTCTATTTTGAATGTAAATTAAAATTTAAATAGAAATATAAATGTAAATCTACAATTTGTATTCTTTTCTATAATAGACTACAATGTGTGATTCAAAATATTTATCTAAAAATATGTTACATAATTTTATTGAGAAAAACTCACTCTATACTATATGAATTGTGAGAATATAATCTTTCTCATTAAAATATAAATAATTATTAAAACAATTAATTATAATTTTATAATAAATTATGTTGAGGACAAAGATCCCGCCCCCCCAGCCTTACTTATTTTGAAAAATTATGACTTTCAACACGGTTTATGCTCTCCCTCTAAATACGTAGTTTGAAAGCACACTAAATGGAAGGCTCCTTCAGAAGGATGGGTGAAGATTAATTTTTATGGCACCTCTAAGTCCAACTTCTGTCCTATAGGGGGTGGAGGTATAATAAGGAATTCTAAATGGGAGATGTTGGTTGCATACGCGAGCCCAATAGGAAGACAAACGAACCACCTAGGCAAGGCTAAGGCTACCCTCTAGGGAAATGATTGACATCAAGCATCAACCATAATACGATCATTGTTGAGGGAGACTTAATGAACATCGTAAATGCCTTGGAAGGAAATACTACACCCTCACACACCATTAAGAACTTATACACATATATAGGGAAGGAAATGGGGTGGCTGACCTCTTCACTAGCATTGGAGTTGATATCCATCTTTTAACTAATTATCATGACATGGGTAGCATCCCATATAATGTCCTTAATACCATATGAGCTAAAGGTACCAATGCAACTTAGAATAATCATTTATCTACACATGTATGACCTCATATCGAAGAGGTGGATCTCAATTAGGCAGATCTACAATTATTCTAGAGAGAGAGGTCTTAATTATTTTCATGAGCCTTCAATAGGACTTCCAAACCATTTTATCTATTTTTGAAATTGCCCATCCAAAAACTTCTTTCCACCCATTTCAACTCTGTGTAGATAATATCCATGGGAGGTGATAGGGATAGGTTAGAACCTACTTCTTACCAGGAGGTTCAAAAACATAAGAATGTACAATAGAAGCTAAAGAAGGGGTGACTTATGAAATTCATAGAACGGGTTGTGAAACATAATGCTAAGATTACCTATGACTTCCTGGTGGCCTAAAATAAGCAGAACATGACCATCCACAACATCACTATTAACATGTTAGAGGATTTCATAGGTGAAGAAAATAGAATGTCATGTGATGGCACAAAGGCATTTAAATAATAGATCAAGGTTTTCCACAAGTTGATCTACTTTTTTATTGGCCTAAAATTTGCCTTCAAATCACACAGTACATCACGCTTGAAGGTAAATATACACTTATATTTTTCCACCATTTTTTTATTCTTAATCATTTCATTGGATATTAAATTAGTCTACCCTACCTTTTACCAAAGTCCCTTGAGAGTATTGTCTTACTGCACCAAGTGAATGATGCAAATCCCATCCTTCACCAAGGCTTGATTCTCCTCCTAGTTAAGCATGGCCAAGATCTCTATGGCTGCGAGGTCCCCTTAGGGTTTCCTCCTTTGTGGAGGACTCCCAAGAGAACCCCCCCTCCCCCCCCCCCCCCCCAAACATAAGATCCCACTGAGGGATCGCACTAGTTCTCTGATCACACCCCCAAGACACTATCAAAGTCCCCTTGATGATCTCCCCCTTAATTATTTATCCCCAAACTGAAACCTATTTCTCTAGAACTGGGTACCCCTATGAAAATAACTTAGAAATGGAAATCCATTGTTACAAATGAGCTAAAAAATAACAACTTGTATCTTGATATGTTTAACTGGAAGGTTAATCGAGAAGGGTTTCATCTAGCCAATCTCATTCCAGGACGAGAATTCACTTCACAAATAGGGTAAAGCCATAGTTCATGATTTTATCCTCTCTGCATAGCCCACCCAATCCCCTACCTTTCTATCACCAAAGTTTTTAAAATCTCCCCCTTAGGGATCCCCCAAGGGGGTCCCTCCTAAGTAGTCTCACATGTAAGATAAAGAAAAAAAACACCCTAGAATGATCTTCCCTTTGAGTAGCAGATGAAGATCCTGAGAAATGCACTTGGGCAAAATGATCAAAGGAAAAGCAAACCATTTTCATAAAGGACATTGTAGTTTCCTAAAGACCCTCAAGAGGGAATTTCCTCCTAATTCTATTCGGGTTTCCTATTTTTTGTTTTCATTGTAGTTTCGTAACTTTATTTTTATATCCTTGGCCCTATTGATGGCCTATTGAAACTCTTGCACTATACTGTGGTGGTTCTAGCTCCCTGTAAAACCTAGATTTTACCTTATCAAACAAAAATATTTTATATTAATAGCATAAAAACATATGTTCCCCCAAAAAGGGATATAATTTAGAAAAAAGTGATGGTGAAGGTTATTTGGTCCTCCTATACTTATGTGGGTGAAGCTTAACTCTAGTTAGAAAAAAAAGGAGAAATTGGTTTTGTTGGAAGAAATTCAATATTATCATATGTTGGGATCAATGGATTTTGATTATTTCATGGTATTGGGAAAAATACTAATAACATTGTCGAAGTGAGATCCATTCTAAAAGGGATGCACATAGTGTACTTGAAGGGTTGGAAGGTAATGATCACTGGGGATCACTATCAAATCATTATTATTTGAAAGGTGATGACATCAAACCTTAGTGAGTTTCAATGTGATTGAAAATATAAAGTGGTTTTATTTTAAAATTAACTGAGTTCAGGTAGAAGAAAATAGTTGGACATCAGGTTACTAATTTTATAGTCTATTATGGTATTGGATTGTGATGAGCATATAATTATGTTGAATAAATTTGTATCCCTATATTCCCTAATTTATGGTAGATGACATGACAAATTGATGGAAAAAAGTGAGTGGTGGGGTACCATGAAAGATTGAAAATATAAGGACGAATATATTTGAATGATCTATAAATCACATTAATAGAGATGTGGCAAATTATGGAATCAAAATCAATACTCCATTTTGTTCCATCCTCCATCTTTACTTATATTTTAAACCTTAAATGATGTACTTGGGCCTTCATAATACATTCTTAAAATATGCCAGTCCTCAACATGATTAATGTTCGAGCGTAAATTATATGGTTTGGTATGTGTGGGTGGAAGAGCTTTATTTTGTAAAGGGGGCAATAGATGTCAATGTTTTCACTTATTATTATTATTATTATTATTATTATTATTATTATTATTATTATTATTATTATTATTATTATTATTATTATTATTATTATTATTATTATTATCTATTTTGTTTTATTTTGTTTTTATATTGTGTATGTATGTTCATATTTTCAATAAATTTGCATAGAATTTTTATTCCATTCAATTTATGTTGTTTTAGGTTGTTTTCAAGTGATAGTTATGATAATTACTTTTTCTATTTATGAAAAATAATTAGCTATTGGAATGGGTACGTTCCATCCATAGTATTTGGTTTTTAAAACCTATAATGTTGGAATACAAATAGATGTTGTGGTAAGGTTACATGGAACATTGGATTTGATGAAGAAGTTGAAATTGGTGGAGTAATATAGTGACGCTAAATCATATAACATGAAATATAAGTAAAGTACTAGAATGTTGACTATAGATAATCTCGATGATGAATTCTCCAAGTATGTATCCCATGAAATCCATAAACCATAGTCTGAATTTGGAAGGTTTCCAAGAAGATGGATGGCATAGATCATGCAAACATCATCAATATATGAAAATTTAAAGTTGGATCTAGGGCACTTGATTAAAAATTGTAATGTATTTTATGTATCTCGGTTACTTAGCTTTGTTAATTTTATTTCTAATGAATATGAAACTTATTCATTTCATGAAGATCAAATTAATTTGGAATATATGGTGAATTTCATTGTAATGAAAATTATTCATCATCAAAATTTATTTTAAATGTGGTGATAACACAAGTGTCAGACACTAATTTATGAGAGACTAGGCTATATACTAGATCCTAATATTATCTTCAACCCTTCTAGGTGTTGTCCTCCTTCAAATCATGAATAAGTAGAGAGGTATGTCATTAGTGTTGAGGAAAAAGAAGAATATATGAAGGTCATTTAGCTTTTTTTTTTTTTTTAGGATGCTATTGGTCTTATTTCTTCATGAAAAATGTAATATTTTTCTAGCAAGAGATGTGACTATGTAATTTACACATGTCAGTTAGTGGTTTGATACTTTATTTTTTTGAAGTTTAGAATCTAAAACTTATATTATTATTATAAAGTAAAAAATTGATGGAGGGGCATCCAAGTTGAACAAAAAATAATACATCACCTAAAAATATTTAAATAAGGGTTTGTGAGAAAATTATGGATTCATGGAGTTGATAAAATCATATGGGTCTATTTAATCACATTTCAGGTCAGATTTATTCTTGTAACTCTAATATCTCTTTTTATGGTGGCTGCACAAATTTATTATCAAAAACTTTATTTATTTATTTTTATTTTATTTTATTTTATTTTATTTTGTTTTGTTTTGTCTTATTTTATTTTATTTTATTTTATTTTATTTTATTTTATTTTATTTTATTTGTGTGTGTGTGTGTGTGTGTTTGTGTGTGTGTGTGTGTGTGTGTGTGTGTGTGTGTGTATTCTTTATGAAGTCCTCATAAATTCCATAATTATAAAGTAATCATGAGTGAGTTTTATATCTACATAGATTCTTAGATGACAAGTTTACTAAAGGGTATGCATAATCTATAGATATGCAACTACTAAATATCTAAAATGGGTAACAAAAATAATTTGGCTCAAATGAACATTGATGGGAAGTAGTTTCTAAAAAAATGTAGAATTTTGAGCATACAAAATTGAAAATCTAAAATACTCAATTATATCTATTTTACCTAGAATTATTTTTATGAGCGCATTAAATATAAAGTAAATAAATTGAATACAATAATGATAGAAGTTGGAAATCAACTTGTTATAGGTAGAATGAAATAAAAATACAAAATACTATAAATTTTTATCAAATAAAAAAGATTATCTATGAACAAAATGGAAAACTTATTTTTTTACTATCTGAGATGTGATTGTGAACTTCACAAATGGATGGAATCGAAAAAACATGAATTAATTATAGAACCACAGAAAGAATATAATAGAACAAGGAATAAAATGTCCAACATGGGTCAAAATTGACTACTACTATTGTCATAAATTAGTTTATCTTGACCTTAGTTAAAAATAATGAAAATTAGGTCACAATCATTTAGGACAATTTAAATCATTCTTGTATGTAGATATTTGACTTTGAACTGTATGTAAATGATAGTCAAATGACTATTTCAATTTTAATCCATAAGAGGCCTTACAATGATTTAAAAATTATAAATTAAAAAAATGAGGGAGCATAATAAATAGAGCTAGACCAAATCATCCAATGATGACTAATCATTGCCTACATACCCAGTACTCTAAAGAGGGAAATAATTAACACATGTTTCTCCCACTTAGAGTGGTTTGTGAAATTGTGTTCATTTTACTATATAAATATGTCTAGAGATGGATTGAATAGTTGATCATGTTTTTCATTATCATTGATAAAATAATGTCTTGGCTTGGGTGAGGAGTACTTAAAATGCTTATAATTATAATTGGAAATAATGTGGAATATTTTCTCAATGAGCACTATTGGAACTATGCCTGTGCATTAAAATTTACAAGTGGTTGAATAGGTGACTTATGTGTACTTTTATGTCAATTCCAAATGGGGAAACCTCATGCTACCTATCCTAAAAATATGGCACAAAGTAAATGTGAGGATCCAAATTTGAAAGATTATTATTTTAATGATTAAATATAAGATTGAAACATATGGGATAGAAATGCCCACCACTATTTCAACCTAATATCTTATCTTTTCATGAAGGGAAACATTTGAATTTTAGGTCAAAAAAGGTGTCCATATAGATGCTGAAAATGGTTCTTATTAATTTTGAACATTTATAGAGGACCAATATTGAAATTTATAAAGGAATAGGTTTATATAGGAGCTTCGGATATAGTGAGTTGGTGAAATAAGTCCAAATTAAGTGATTAATTCAATAATGTGAAATAAGTCAGACTAACATGATCAAGTATTTATGACAAAATATGAGTGACAACATAGAAATGAAATTACCAGATTAAAGGAAACATATAGCTAATTGTGTATATCAAAATTCTAGTTTAGGATAAATATCAAATCATGTAAGGCGCTCCATTCAAAATATTGCAATTATGTGAAATTAGTTAATGGTCACATGTGACATTAAAAATTGATGTTTAACTTGAGTTGGAAATTTTTTAGAAGAAAAAGGAATCTATACACATATATGTGTCAAACCTATGTTTCTTTTGTAACTTTTTCACAAATGATGATTCTTTGAAGAATGGAAGAATTGGTGCTTCACTTTAACCACTTGGGGAGGTTGATTCATATTTGAATCAATGGATTAATTTTAGGGAGACCAAATAAAAAATAGAATTGAAATTTTGTATTAAATAAAATCGATTGAAAGACACACAAACCTCATTTTTATATATTCGCCTTTTCAACCCGACATCACTAAACATGTTGAAATCGATAAGGAATTTATAGCAAGTAATGATGGAGGTTATTTAACCTATAAGTTATATATTATGAACTATAAATGAATCAACCAATTTAGATGGCTTACAGATTAAATTATCAATTTTTTACAAATATTATGTGCATAATCAAAGGATAATAGAGAACATCCATGATCCCACCGTTTCCATAGATATCAAGTAAGATTGAAGATATGGAATGAGCTTGTATCATGCCACCAAAATTTAAAAAAAATAGCACAGTTTTCATGAGTGTATATCATGTACGCATTGATAAATGCATAACATATAACTATATATAGATGCCAATTTTCAAATTTTATTTTAAGCTTGTTTGTAAATATGCATTGCTCACCCTAAACTGCATTGAGTTATTTATTTTTCCTATAATTTGAGTAAATATTCATGGGATACATAAAAAATTTATACAAATTATTGAATTTTAAAACATTTTAGAACATTTACAACTTTTTTTAGTACCAGAACTAATTTTTATTTTAAAGAGGCTTATCTCATTTATGAAAAGTCCACTAAAATGCCTAGTTTTAAGTTGAGGGAAATGTATCTTGAAATTCATTAATATGAAAATAAAATTTTAACATATCATGTGTTTTAATATGAAATTATTTAATAATGTAACATATGTGAAAAGTATGTGAACATAGTAAGAAATGTATCAATTGAATTATATGTGTAACATATGAGGCAAGGCCTATATAAATTTATCAATGAAGTTCATAGTGATATGATGTATAATTAATATATCATGGATTAATTATATAATGATACATATCATGGAACTCATAAAACTTAATAAGTTCAACAAGCACACAAACACAACAAGTGTAAGTTCATACAATAAGGAAAAGATATGCATACAAGGGACATGTTCAATTTTTCATAAGTAGGTATTTCCACACATAATTTAGAGTCATACACATAAAATACATGAATAATGTTTCATACAAGGGACACGTTAAAATGTTAGGACCAAGGGACACAATAAAATGTGCATTTTCAAATATCACACAATAAAATCAACATCTCATGGATATTTTTAAAAAAGTTTCAATTCCATCCCAATGGCCATACAAAATATTAAAATAGTATCTAATATAGTATATACAATTAATAACCTAAACGTTTAATATAAATATAAATGTAGTTTGCACCACGTATGTGTAATGTGATAGTACCCTAGAAACTTACATACTCATGTTCAAAATATAAGATAAATATGTTAGAAAGACATTTGAAAAGAGTATATAGCTCAATAGCATATTATTCATAGAATGGTAATGCGTGTAGAT
>JARHVA010005232.1:1165000-1207500 GCA_037957365.1 Torreya grandis | reverse complement strand
TGTTTTATGTAATTAATTTTGATTCATTAATTTTTTTAATACATCTTCTTTACTTTTGTTAGTACTTGAGTCCCTAATTTTGTTCATGTAATTTTCATCCCATAGTATCACTTAAGAAGGAGGGATGATGGTTGGTTCAACCAAATATGATTAATATGGTTTTATGTGACAAAATTAGAAAGGTTTATAATATACATAAAATACATTAGAGTAACATTAATTTATTAAAATATTACACATATACAATGTAGATGGTATTGTTTCCATCATAGATATCAATGGTCTCCCCAATAGTAAATTATAATGCAAGTGGTTAGGTATAACATGAAATAATGTAGACATTTATTTAGGTTTTAATTTCACACTTAAACATATAATTATAGGTACTTGTCTTGAATAATAATCAAGTGCTTCAATAATTTTATCTATTTCATTGTATTTTCTCAGTATTGAAACCAAATTGTGTAAGAAAAGACTATTACTTTAAATGTTCACTCGAGACTGAACATCATCAATAATGTCTTAATTAATTTATTTTTCATTCTAACTTGTATTTAAATTATGATATTTTATGCGATCACATCCTAAATCTAAAATCATTCATTTGCAAAAGTAATATATTTTTTTAGTATCCTTAAAGACGTTCATGAAAGACATATAATTAATAGGTTGTGTATCACTAGGAATGGTATTATTATTCAATTAAAAATATAAAATATACCTAAAAACTAATATAATTTAAGTGATTACAAAATTTAACATTTTGGATACTTTTTACTTAATCCATGATATCATACCCTTTTCATTGCTTTTGTTATTTGGTGGAAGGATGAGGCCTTTGGGGAGGAAAATTTTAAATTATTTCCTTGATGAGGTGGCCTACCTTGTTATTTATTAATATCATGGAGCACCAAATAAAATACATGTCGAGGGTAAGTAATGGAATGAAGATGGAAACTGTTAAATTTTTTAGGTCTAGTATGAGGAGCAATTAAGGGATTCATATATGAACTTTACCATAAAGTAGTAACGAATAAAATATTTTATTGAATATTTAATAAATAATAATATAATTTATCTTGATATTTATTATGAGTAATACTAATATAATTAATAATCTATAATGTTTTTTGTTCATATGCCTCGTTCGACTTTATAAAATTTTACATTAAGAGAATGTGTGAGTGTTTTCTTATTACATTATTATTATTGATGACCATTATAAATGGGAGAAAACATGTAATATAAAATGAAAAATATTGAAATAAAAAATTCTCATCCAATATTTCCATAGATGCTTTGTAATTTTAGAAAATTAGAAAATTAAAATCTAGATCCTAAGAGAAAAGATAAAATAATTATGCCAGGATATTATTAAATTCCACCAAAATTAAAGGTCTAATAAAATTAGTTTATAAATATTTTAAAATATTTTATGGAGGTAAAATAATCTTTGTTTCAATCTAAAATTGAAGTAATCTTTCACAAAAATTGTTCCACGATTACTAGCTATCAAACTAGTTGTGTTTTAAGTGAAATTATCGATAAAAAATTGTAAGTTGAGTAACATCAAAACTAAAAACATGTCATTGTTAGTATTTATTTATTAAATAAATAAATTTAAAAAATAGATAAAAAATATGTAACTTGAATTTTCTTATGTAATTAGTTTTTTACATTTATGATTAATTACATATTAATAAATAATGATTAAAACAATCATATTACAAGATAGCTTGCATGACAAATTATTTAAAAAAGTATATAAATAAATAACTAAATGAATAATATTATTTAAAAAATAAGTAACATAAAATTATATGAATAAAAATGTACTCTAATATAGGTTAAATAATAGAAAAGAAAATAATAAAGCAAACAAGATTGGATTACTTTCATGACAAGGTTAATATGAAAGAAGCCTTGCTTGAGAAGCCAAAACATCATGAATCCTACATAATTATTAATTGATCTTTTTAAAAAATATATTAACTTAACTAACATTAAAATTATGCCCAATTTCCTGAGAACATGTTCGAGTACTCAGTCAGGGAATTAGAGTTAATTTGCAGTTCTAGGCCTTTTTTATTAAATTCCCCAAAAGTGTCTAAAATTGACCCAAAAAATTAATATAGGAGATAAATTAATAAATTAAAATTTATAAACATATAAACAAAAAAACTATATATAATATCAATAAATCTAGTTCCCAATTTGACATTATACTCAACATCCTTTCATTTGATGCAAAGAGGTGAAATGGCTATCATCTCCTTATGTATGACATGAATATTATGGTGTAATAAATAATTGAGAATATAATTAAACTTATATTAAACTCTAACATATCATATATGGAGTATCTAAAAAAACATGTTCGAGTTCAATTTGCTTCGTGCTGGCATGGCAAATTGGATTCTTAGACAATTGTATTTCCCTATTATTATAAAAAAGAATATGTTGGCTCAATTTTAGCCACTTGAAAATAATCTAAGAGTTTTCTTAATCATAATACTTATTTCAAATCTTATGTAACTGATGTATATTTAAATTTAGTAGAGTATAATGCCACTGTATCATGTTTCTTTGAATAATAAGAAACCAACCCACTTCCTATTGTGAAGCAATAACTTAAACATGAATTATTATCATTAATTGATCCTCCCCAATCTGAATATATGTATCCAATTTTACATAATGTAATTTATGGTATAAAATTAAATTCATGATTATAAGTACTTATTACATATGTAGAATTTTTCTTCACTACTTGTAAAAACTTGAGTGATGGTTTACCCATGAATCTAGATACAGGTGAAACGCCATAATTGATCAAGTCTTGGCATATATATATATATACATATATATGTATATATATATACATATATATATACATATATATATATATATATATATATATATACATATATATATATATATATATATATATATATATATACATATATATATATATATATATATATATATATATATATATATATATATAACATTAAACCATGCTTATAATATTATTTTAATCATCTAAAGGGTTTAAATACTCACTTGTAACCTTTTATCCACTTTTAATTATAATTTATTTGGTCTTCAAATATTTAAGATTGTACTTATTTAATATGTCTTTGGGCATAATTGGATTAAAAAATAAATAATTCATCCTTATTTTGATATATTTTCATGCCAAGAAATTAATTCATAAGTCCAAGATCATTCATGTAAAATTATTTTTTCATATATTCTTTGAATATATTTGACATCTCCATAGAGCAACCTATAAATTTCATGTCATCTACTTAGAGACGAACCTATAAAACATTAGAACCTAATTCTTGTTTGTAAAGTATTGGTTCATTTCTAATAATTACAAAGCCTTGATCCAATAATTGGATATAAATTATTTAGTACCAAACTCTTGGAGCTTTATTCATCTTCTAAAGAGTCTTTTTTAACTTATATACCCAAAATTCTTTACCCTTTACCCCAAAACCTTGTGGCTACCCCACATATACCTTTTTCTTCAATCACTTCATTTAATAATAATATATTTTTTACATAATTTTAATCTATTTTAAATATTTTATGATTAAATACAAAATTCAATAGTATTATAGCATATTTATGTTCCAGAGGTGCTTATGTTTCTTCAAAGTGAACCCCATATGCTTATGCAAATCTTTTTACAAATAATTTATCTTTTAGTTTGTCAAATGTGCCATCACTCTTAACTCTAGTATTTTAGACCCAATTTATAAAAGAAACATATTTATCAAAATTAGTATGAAATAAGTTACATAGATAATTCCTCTCAATTTAATACGTCTCTAATTTTAGAGCATCAACACATTTTTTCTTTTCACTAGCTTGTGCAGAGCTTCAAGATTCCTTAGTAATATATGATACTGTAAACATAGTATTTGCATCATAAGCATCATAAATTAAGCTGATTTATATAGATTTTTTTTAAAAATCCTACCATAATTATAGTACAACATATAAATATCTAGATGAGGATTCAATAAACACTTGTTTTTCTTGGTGTTGATGTAGATGGACGACTAGTCTCTTATAAAAGTTAGTATTATTTCCTATTTAACTATATACCTCTACATAAAATTTTAAGCCTTAAAAATCACTTTCCATAGTATTCCCCCCATTCATTTATTAAATGTATAGCTATATTATAAGAATAATCATACACTTCATTTTAAAGTATATATAGATCCACAAAAACATTTATGGATTTACTATTAGGAATATAAAACTTGTCTACCTTGATTTCATCACTATATAATGCGGGTGTATCCAAATATGTTGACATGGGAATTATCAAATTATTTTTATTTCCCATACTTTAAAAAAAACTGAATTTATGCGTGTAAAAGTTAAAAAGTGTAGAAATACAAGATAGTCGAGTGTCAGACAGGGTGGTAGGAGTCATCAGAGTCTAGAATATTTGAATAATAAATTAGCAAGTTGTTAGTAAATATTTTCAATAATCCAAGATAGATCATATTTGGAAGTCTAAGATTAAAATTTGGTTAGTGATTTCTCTCAACGAATGAATGTGTTATGTTCTGGGCAAAAAGGTTAAGTGGTTAGTATAAATAAAAAATGTATTATTTTACATGGATTGCCATGCCTAGAAAAAATTAGCATGTTGGAGATATATTTCTTTTATTAAAATAAATAATAAAAAAATATCCTATGGTAGTGCATTTGTATGAATTTAGCTTTGTTTATAGGAGATAAAAAGTGCCACACATTCTATTGAATCAAAATCAACCCAAAGTGACAAAAGGAAAAAGGGAAGACAAATCTATTTGCTTAAAAAAATCCAAGTGACACTACATAAGGAATTATTTTTAATTTTTTAACATTTGATTTTTAGGACCCACTTTATTAATAAAATATAATAATTTTTTTTAATATATTTATAGATAAATTGATTTATAGGTTGATATTTATTACATATTAGTTGATATTTGGGTTAATAAGATGAGTATGGCGATGGTATATTCTTGGATAGAATAAAGATTTCCATTTACTATAGTTCAACTCATTTTTCATTCTATTTACATGCAATTTACATCATACTTATGGTGATTCATTCAGTAATTTAACTATTTTTAAGTTTTCAAAATATTTTATAAATAAATAAATTAGATTGGGAATTCAAGAATGAAAGGACATAATATAATATACATATAATGTATATATCACTTTTGATATTAAATAAAATGAAATGAGTGTGGAATGCCTTATTTATTTTTACTATTCAAGACCAGTTCATAGAAGTGAAATGATTTGCATGAATATATATTGTATAGATATATAGTTATGCGAAGTTGGATCGACTCATAAATAACCCTATGCTTATAATTTATAATTTGTCGAAAGTGAATGTGAAGAAATTGGTTTCAACACCACATGCAATGTAATATGAAATATGTAACTATTATATCATATATCTGAATTTAATATCAGTGTAGTTTTTAGATATGGGCAATTTACCTTTATGTTGGTGGTTGTAAGTTATAAGTTGTGAGTATTGATAGGAAAATAAATTTAATACCAATTCAATATATGATGGAATATTGATATATGAATATAATATTGTTAGAAATTAAATGGAAAAATCTTTAGACATACTATTGATATTATTGATTATAATAATTAATTAAATTGATTTGAATTCAACACTACCATTGGATAGATGTACACATATAGATGTTGTATTGGATGATGATATGAAAATAATTATTATCCAGTAATTGATTTACTAATTATTTAAATTAATTTGCATCAATTTATGGTATAAGAGCACCAAATTGTGAAGAATATAAAGATCTAAAGATAGAGAAGTCTGAGATATCATAGACATATATTTAAGATGGAAATGAAAGAAAGAGGTAGAGGAGGAAGGCAACCAGGTCAAATAGGGTAAGTAGTACTGATGGAAGAAATAAGAAATCTCATAACTAGATTATAGGATCTAGAAATGGCTTAGAGGAGAGGCACTGACATGGGTGAAGTTAGTGATAGATAAGAAGAGCAACCAAAAGAAGAATTGGTGGTAGAAGAAGAAACAATGGAAGAAAGAATATTTTGAGCTATTATGTGTTTGAGTTCAAAGCCCAAGATAGAGATTCCCATGTATGAGTGTAACCTGAATGTTGAAGAACTCATTGAGTGGATCAATGCAATGGAAAAGTACATAGAATATGAAGGAGTTGATGATGATAGAAATGTCAATTTTTCCATAACTAGACTGAAGAGTAATGCATCCCTATGGTGGGATGGAGTGTAGGAAGAAATAAAAATAAATTGAAAGCCAAAGATCAAGAGTTGGGAGATGATGGTTGTCGTGTTAAAAACTAAATTCATGCCCAAATATTATTAATCTAATCTTTTTAACAAATTACAGAATTTAAAACATAAAGAAATATCTATAATTTAATATGCTAAAGAATTTTATAGACTAACCATAAAAGAAAGGCATGTTGAAGATCATGTAAAAAATGTGGCAAGATATACAAATAGTTTGAAATTTTATATTCAAGATAAGATTAGTCAACTAATTCCCAAGTTAGTGAAGAGGCATATCTATATGACTTTAGATAATAATAAAATTTATCAAGAGGAGAACTTAAACATGTAAGGGGAAAAGGAAAGACTTATAGGGAAAGAGAAAAATAAAGAGGAAGAGTTCAGCTGCATATTCATCAAGGTGAAGATAGTAGCTCTCAAACTAGTAGTAGTTTTTAGAAACAAGAATTTACCCCAAGAGGTAGGTATTCCTTTAGAAGTAGAAGATCTTTTAATAAAGGTAAAAGGTTTTTTGGCATATATTTTAAGTGTGAAAAATTTGGATATAGGTCTTGTGAATGTCCTAAAAATCCATCTATAAGTCAGGAAAATGTTCATCTTACTCACGTTGAAGATGCAGAAAGAAAAATAAAATGAAAGCAAAAGATCAAGAGTTGGGAGATGATGGTTGTCATGTTAAAACCTAAATTCAAGCCCAAATATTATTAATCTATTATTTTTAACAAATTACAAAATTTGAAACATAAATAAATATCTATAATTTAATATGCTAAAGAATTTTATAGACTAACCATAAAAGAAAGGCATGTTGAAGATGATGTAAAAAAGGTGGCAAGATATACAAATAGTTTGAAATTTTATATTCAAGATAATATTAGTCAACTCATTCCAAAGTTAGTGGAAGAGGCATATCTATATGACTTCAAATAATAATAAAATTTATCAAGAGGACAACTTCAACATGTAAGGGGAAAATGAAAGACTTATAGGGAAACAAAAAAATAAGGAGGAAGAGTTCAGCTGCATATTCATCAAGGGGAAGATAGTAGATCTCAAGCTAGTAGTAGTTTTTAGAAACAAGAATTTACCCCAAGAGGTAGGCATTCCTTTAGAAGTAGAAGACCTTTTAATAGAGGTAAAAGGTTTTTTGGCATATATTTTAAGTGTGAAAAATTTGGACATAGGTCTTGTGAATGTCCTAAAAATCCATCTATAAGTCAAGAAACTGTTCATCTTACTCATGTTGAAGATGTAGAAGGTATAGGTTTACCTCCTCATGAATATGATCTAGATGTAGGAGAAGCATTTCTAATTAAGAGGGTTTTGTTGAGACCCACTAAGGATATCAAGGAACCAACACAAAGGAAAACATTGGTCAGAACCACTTGCAAAGCAAAAGCTAAATGTTGTTAGGTAATTATTGATAGTGGTAGAAATACAAAATTGGTATCCACATATATGGAAAGTAAATTAAATTTGAAAAGGGTGAGTCATCCAACTCCTTATAAATTATCTTGGTTAAAAAAAGGTCAACATATTCTGGTTAATGAACAATGCAAGATAGAATTTCAAATAGAGAGTTATAAGAATGAAATTATTTGTGATGTAATACCTATATATATTTGTCATACTCTATAGGTAGGCCCAAACACTATGACATGAAGGCTATACATGATGGAGGAAAAAAAATTATACATTTGAAAATAATGGTAAGAAGCAGATTCCAACACCCCTCAAAGAAGATGATGTAGTAGGAGTGGAAAATATAAAGGTGTTAGTTATCAATGGAAAAAAATTCTTCAACAAGTGAAATAGGAAGAGGTGAGTTATGCTCTTATTGGTAAGCTAAATAATATAATCACTACTACTAATTTGAATGAATTGCATTTAGAAATTCAATATTTGCTTAGTGAATTTGTGGATATTTTGGTAGATGATTTACCAGATGAATTACCTCCTAAAAGGATTATTAGCCTTCACATGGATTTTCTAAAAAGGGTTAACATTCTGAATAAATCATCTTAAAGGATGATTCAAAAATAAAGTGAGGAAATCAAAAGATAGGGTCAAGAGTTGTTAGATAAAGGATTTGTGAGGAAAAGTTTAAGTCCTTGTGCAATTTCAGCTATACTCTCACCAAAAAATGATGGAAGTTGAAGGATGTGCATCGAATCAAGGGTTATAAATAACAATACTATCAGTTATAGGTTTCCTTTACCAAGAATAGATGATCTAATGGATTGTTTGAGTGGTGCTAGATATTTTTCAAATATAAATTTAAAAAGTGGATATCATCAGATCATAATAAGAGAAGGAGATGAATGGAAAACTAAATTAAGAATAAATGTTAGGTTATATAAATGGTTGGTAGTGTCATTTGACAAAAAAATTCCCTAAAGTACCTTTATGAGGATTATGAATGAGATACTGAGGTCATTTGTAGGTAAATTTTTTATTGGTTACCTTGATGATATTCTAATCTTTAGTAAATCAAGAGATGAACTTCTTGAACATTTGAAATGTTTTTTGAAGAAGTTGCAGGAGGAAAGGTCTGATTGAGCTCAAGTAGTGTATTTTTTCAAAATGAAATTAATCTATCTAGGTTTTGTTATCTCTCAATAAGGGTTAAATGTGGAGAAGGACAAGGTAAAAGCTATATAAGAATAGCCTAAACCCAAGAATCCATTTGAGGTAAGAAGTTTCCACGGCATTGATAAATTTTTATAGAAAAGTTATTAGAATTTTTTGCAGTATCTATGCTCTTAATGTATAAATAATCAAAAGGAGTAATAAACCATTTAGATGGACCAAAATGTCTAATAAAAGTTTTCAAATTTTTAAAAGGAAAATAAGAGAGTAGCCTATATTGGCATTACTTGATTTTGGTAAGTTATTCCAAGTGGAGTGTAATGCAAGTAGAATTGCCATAGGAGCTATGTTAAGTCAAGAAGGCAAACATGTGGCATATTTTTCTTCAAATCTTAGTGAGGGTAAAAATAAATAATCACGATATGATCAAGAATTTTATGCTATAGTGAAGGATTTGAAGAATTTGAGGAATTATTTAATACAAAAAGAATTCTTTTTGTTTACTAACAATCATGCCTTACAGTTTATAAGCACTCAAAACAAATTAAATTGAAGGCATGCTAATTAGGTAGAATTTATAAAATGTTTTTCATTTGTTATTAAAAATAAAATTGGCTAATATAATAAGGTTGTTGATGTTTTATGTGGGAAAATTTTAGTATTATAAGAGATACATGTGAATTTTATAGGATTTGATACGTTAAATGAAATATTTGAAAATGATGCATATTTTAAAGAAGCACATGAAGTATGCAAAAAACCTACAATAAGGGATAGAAATCCTTGGATGAAATATATGCTATCAGAAGGAATTTTATTTAAAGGAAAATGGATTTGTATTTCAAAAGGATCTATGAGAGAAAATCTCATCAAATAAAAGTATGGTGGCAGCCTTGCAAGACATTTTGGCTAGGGTAAAACACTGGATCAGGTAAATGCTTTTTATTATTGGATATGTATGTCAACTGATGTAAAGAAGTTCATTAAAAATTTCATATTATGTCATCTTTTAAGAGGAATAAGTCACAAAAGATGATTGTATTAGTGATTACCCAATCCCAACAGACCATGGGATTTTGTAAGTATGGATTTTATTTTGAGTCTACCAAAAACATACAAAGATAATGATTTTATCTTTGTAGTAGTACATTGATTTTTGAATATGTATCATTTTATACCCTGCTTCATGATTAGTGATGCAACTCACATAGCTAATTTATTTTCAAAGTAATAAGATTACATGGTTTCCCTGACAATCTTGTTTTAGATAGAGATACTAAATTCCTTGGGAATTTTTAGAGGACTCTTTGGAATAAATTTGTCACACAATTGAATTTGAATTTTGAATACCATCCTTAGATAGATGGAAAAACTAAATTAGTTAACAAGATCCTAGGAAATATTCTGAGAAGTCTGATGAGTGATCATCCCAAATAGTGGGATCAATTTTTAGCACAAGTAGAATTTACATATAATGATTCACCAGATAGAAGAAAAAGTATAATTTATTTTAAAATTTTATATGGAATGCATCCCATAGGTATTTATTAATTGATAAATAACAAGAAAAAAAATGTTGAAGGATAAGAATTTACAGTAACTATGCAAGAACTTTAAGACTAGGTAAAACAAAGGATACAAGTAACTTAAAAAATGTATGAATAGAGAGAAGATTTTAAAATAAGAGAAAATTTAAGGAAAGAAAAAATCCCAAGAGGGGATTATAACAAGATAAAATTAAAAAACATTGGACAATTTAAAATCTTTACGAAGTTTTCATCAAATGCATATGAATTGGAGCTTCCAATAGATACTAGAATCTCACCCATATTTAATGTTGCTAGCATATATCCTTATAGGAAAGATGATGAATGAAAAAGGATTTCTGAAGATGAGGTAGAATATAAAATTTCATGGAAGTAACAATTGCCATAGAAACCACCAGAAGAACCAAAAAAGATTATGGATAAAAAGGTTGTCAAGAAAACCAGAGACAAAGACTACTTTCATTACTTGGTGAAGTGGAAAGATCATCCAATTAAGGATTCAAATTTGATGCCATATTGGAAAATCAATAAGTATGGAATTATAGTTGGCCAATTCATGAACAGGAGTTCATGATTGATCATTTCTTTTACCTTGGTGGTTTGATGTAGGTCCATCCAAATATAATGATAGGGGTATTATTAAATAATTGTCATTTCCAATACTTTTTAAAATTTTAATTTATTTATGTGTAAAAGTTAAAAGCGGTAGAAATAGAATTTAGTCACGTGACAGATAGGGTGGTAGGATTTTTCGTAGTCTAGAATATTTGAATAATAAATTTTCAAGTTCTTAGTAAAGATGGTCAACAATCTGGGATAATTGTATGTCTAAGCTTAAAAATTATTTAGTCAACAAATAGATGATTTCTATTCTAAGAAAAAAGGATAAGTAGTTAGAAAAAATAAAAAATGTTTTATTTCACATGACTTGGTGTGCCTAGAGAAATTTACCATGATGGAGATATATTTATTTTATAGGAATAAATTAAAAAAGATATCCTATGGTAGTGTAGTTACATAAATTTTAGGTTTGCTTATGGGAGATAAAGAGTGCCTCAAATTCTAGCGAATTGAAATCAATCTAAAGTGATAAAAGTAAAAAGGGAAGATAATTCTATTCACTTAAGAAAGTCCAAGTGATGTCACATAAGTATTTATTTTTAATTCTTCAACATTTAATTTTTAGTGCCCACTTTATTAACAAAAACAAATTGTTTATTTATTGTATTTCTGGATTATTCGATTGGAAGGCTGATATTTATAATATATTAATTTGTCTTTAGGTTAATAATATGACTATGGTGATGGTTTATTCTTCAATGTATTAAATATTTACCTTTATTTCATTTAAACTCATTCTTCATTCCATTTACATGTAAATTACATCATACTTATGGTGAGTCAATCTGTAAATTAATTATTTGTAAGCTTGTAGAATGGTTTATAAATAAATCAATTAGATTGGGTGTTCAGGAATGAAATGATATATATATATATATATATATATATATATATATATATATATATATATATATATATATATATATATATATATATATATATATATTCTTTTTTATGCTAACGAATATCAAATGAGTGTTGATTTCTTTGTTTATTTTTCCTATCTAAGACTAGTTCATAGAAGTGGAATGATTTGGATGAATATATATTGTCTAATTTATAACGTTTGATGTCTCCATCTATGTCACTATTTTTGATGATACTATCCTTCTAACATGCTTTGAAGGATGATTTCTCCTATGTCCACCTCACAACATGAAAGTAATTAGATCATATCACATAATAAGAATATATTAATAAATATAACTAATAAAAAAATAATATGATCAAAATGTAAATTCATACATTAGTCAATCACAATAAAGTAATCATGTGCCATCATGTATATTAATTAATATTATACTATCTCGTAATAGCATAAATCTCAAGCTTAGTTAGAAATATAACCAATATCATATCTATCTATGATAAATATCCATGAATACTCAAATAGTTTGATTAGTGAGGAATCAAGATGCAACATCCTTCCCCCCTAAATCTAATCATCATCTTAGATGACTCTTAGTCAAACATATGCTATGAAATAAGAATATTGTTCAAATAAAAATAATATAGTTTAGTAGTATCTAATAAAGAAAATAAATATAGAAATCTCTTGAAGAAATCATCATAGTTCTCCCATGTAGCACTATCCTCATAGTATTGGTCCCATTGGACCTTGCATTATGATATCTCTTTTTTATGTATATGATGTTTTCATGTATCAATTACATTAATTGGTTCTACTGTGACCACCCTAGGATCCAAAACATGTAAATCATTCCAATCAAACATGTGTAGCATCAACTATATATTTCTTAAGATATAAAACATGGAAGAAATTATTTAAAAGAGATAGGGTTGGTGAAAACACAATCCTATACACTATAGGATTGACCAATTTTAACACCTAGAAAGGTCCCACTTATCTCAATAAATTTTTTGTAGACTTACCAAACTTAATTGAGTTTTTTTTATAGATTAACCCATAAAAACAATTTATCACCTACTACAAAGTGCCTTTCTATCCTCTTCAAATCTACATAACTCTTCTATCTATCATTAAGCTCAACCAATCTCTACCTGATTAGTCTAACTTGATCTTCCATCTTTGAGATCCTCTCAGGTCAGAAGACTACTCTATCCTCTAACCTGTCCCAACTAATGGGTGTCTGACACCTTCTCCTATAAAGTGACTCAAATGGTTACATATTCAATGTTGATTGGTATGAGTTTTTATATGAAAGATATACTAGTGGAAGATAATAGTTTCATTTATAGTGTTCTTCCATGAAATACATTTGAATAATATCCTCAAGAACTTGGTTAACTCTCTCAGTCTGTCTATCAATCTTTAGGTTGTAAGCTATATTGAAATTAAGTTATGTACCCAAAGATAAATTTAAAGTCATCCAAAACCATAGATTCATCTTTAGATCAAGATCCAAAATGATCTTCTCTAGAAAACCATACAACCTATAGAATTCCTTTATGAATCTCTTCACAAGGGTAGTTGCGGTATCCATCAAATTCCCTGGTATGAAGTGAGACACCTTGGCTAGTTTGTCAACAGCTACCAAGATCATATCATGCCTATTCAATGACACCAGTAAACCTTGGAAAAATTCCATGTTGATCACATTTGATTTCCATTTTGAGATATCATGTGGATATAAAAATTCAACTAGATGCACATGTTCAATTTTCACTCTTTAACACTCAAGACAACATGACTCATAACTTGCTATATCTTTCTTGATTTCTTTAAAAAAATATAGTGGTCTAATATATTTTAGGATCTTGGTTACACCTAAATGTCTTGAATATAGGGAATTATGTAATTATTTTAGCACTATGATCGGTAGATTATCTCGATCTGACACATACATTCAACCATTTTAATATAATAGATCATCACTTTCCAAATTGAATCCTTTTTACTAAGGATTCTAAACATTCTCTGATAATGATTTTATAATATGATCATAATATTCCTCTCTTGGAGAGAAATCGATCACCCAATCCCTAAATTACTCGTGATAGTAGCTATAGATGTTATGTAGCTTTTATGACTAAGGACATCATCTACTCTATTTTCTTTTCCTTTGATATAATTTATATCAAAATTGTAATCAAATAAGAACTCAATCCAACATTTCTGGAAAGCATTTAAATTAGTTTGGGTGAAAATATACTTGATTCCCAAGTTATCCATCTTGATATCAAAAGGCTTTCCCAATAAGTAATGTTTCCATACTTTGAAAGCATGAATAATATATGGAAGATCCAAATCACAAGGGGAATAATTCATCTCATATGGATTTATATTTCATGACTCATAAGCCACTACTACACCATATTTCGTAATGATTCGATCGAGTCTATCACTTAATGCATCTATGACCATTGAAAATTGACCATTGGGGTCTGGAAATATCAACAATGGTACATATGTTAGTCTTATCTTCAATTTTTAGAAATTTATTTTGAACTTATCTAGCCAAAAAAATATTTGTTTCTTTTATTGCAAGGAAGTAATTGGATTAGATATCTTGGAAGAATTCAGAACAAAATTCCTCTAGTAGCTTGCTAAACCCATGAAGCTTTTAAAGTCATGCACATTCTTCGGTGTTATCAATTCCATGATAGCTATAATATTCCTTATATCTACAAAAATACTATTTTCAAAGATAATGTGTCCCAAATACTAGAATATTTCCCAAAATAATGCACACTTGGATAACTTCCCATACAAATTATGCTTCTGCAGCCTTTGCAGAACCAATTCTAAATGTTGAAGGTGTTCCTCTTCATTATTTTAATAGATAAGAATGTCATATATAAAAATTTGAAAAAAGTGATCAAGATAATCTCTAAATATGTTTTTCATTATATTCATGAATGTTACTGGAGTATTAGTCATTCCAAATGGTAAAACTATAAACTCCTAGTGCCTATATTGAGTTTTGAATGCTATTTTTAGAATGTCCTCATCTCAAATCACCAATTAATGTTATCCTTATCATAGATAAATCTTATAAAATAATATTTCTCCTCACATTTGATCAAAAATATCATCTATATGAGGTAGTGGATACCCTTTTTATGGTTTCTTTGTTCAACATTCTATAATCAATGTATAGTCAAAGGGTACCATCCTTCTTTTTGACAAAGAAAATTGGTACACCTTATGGTGACATGTCTAGATTAATCAACCCCTTAACTAAAAATTCATAATGTTTATCCCTTTATTCAACTAAATCAATGGTTTCCATCCTATACGATGCCTTAGACTGTGATTTTGAACTAGGTAGGTTGCCTTTATAAAAATTGAACTCACATCTAGGAGACAAAATCGACAACTCTTTTGGAAAGACATCATGGAAATCTCTAAGAAATGGGTAATATTAGAGATATGGTTCATTAATATCTTCAATTTCATTTATCTTGATGATAAATTCTAGGCATACTTTTCCCTGAGCCTTCTTAAGCTACATAGTTGAAATCTGCCTAAGCTTCAATTCTCTCTTCTCACCTTGAATTTATGTTTAAATCCTGGAATCATCAAGACACTCAACCTTATTCAAGTAATAGTCAAACTTTGAGTTATGTTTTTTAATCTAGTTAACTTCTATAATGACATCATATGATCTTATAGGTGCTATAAACAAATACACAATTATTGTCAATTCAAGAAACCAAATCTCTATTTTGCCTAGACACCTATTGACCATGACTTCTAAGTCATTACCATATGATATTGACAATGGATTTTCCATCACACCATCTCTTATATTAAATTTAATAATAATCCTGGGATCTTATAAACATTTAGTCACTATTTTATCTATCAAAATGGAATTTGGATGGTCAAATAAAGAACCTAATAACTTAATAGGTAATGCCTAATATTTGGCCTACTAGTTATTGACTAATGCATCAATCCACTGCTAAAAACCACCCTAATGAGGATTAGGACTTTTCCCCTTTGAATTTTGCTCTAGAAAATCATGAACATAATTATCTTTTCTTGAAATGAAACATCCTCTTCATGGTCCTTTCTTGACATTCTGTTAGTTTCCCTTAAAATTGTCTTTGGATTCATTGCCTTATTTCTTATTTTCAGAACCATTATTGAATTTGGAATTCTAGTTTTCTTCTTATTGAAGGTTTAATTAGAATTTCCAAACCTATTCTTGAACTTGTCATTGTTCTATGAAAGAGACTTCAGCTTATGCTCTTGTTTGACTACCTTCTAAATGACCTGGTCCATGATAAAAGGTTCATGAACATATAAATCTCCACTAATTGAAGGACTCAAACCCATGGTAAAACTCCTCATCCTAAACCACTCATCATCATGATAATGAGGTATTTAATTTAGCAAATCAGTGAACAGATCCCAATACTCATTCACTAACATATCACCCTTCTTTAGATTTTAGATATCTATGAACCTCTAATCAAAATAAAGATGTGAGAGCCACTGTGATATGAATAAATCCACACATTGATTCCAAGTGGTGGTTGTTGAATTTAGATTCATTTATAACCTTTTCTTGGCCCATCATGTAGTTTCCTTACCAACCAACTAGTATGCTCCCCAAACTACCTTGATGACATCAGAGTATATTTAAACTTTGAAATACTTTTTTATCCTTGTTAGCCGTGCATCTACTCCATCACCTAGAAAATTCCCATAAAAATTTAATGGATTCACCTTTTTCATGTCTCTAGGCAACTCCACAATAACCTAGGATTTAACATCCTAAAGATTTTTATGCTTAACTAGATGCTCTTTAGATTCATCCTATTTTTCCTCTTCCTCGTGGCTATGAACCAGTTTCTCAAGATCTATAATCTGATCTTTGGTCTCATTTATAGCTATAATAATATATTCCATCTTTTCTAACTTCTAAGTGGTAAATCATCTAAGATCAAATGGAGGGTTGTTATCATTAGCATTTGAATGACTCTATCCAAAAAAACTTACTTTCACTATCCTAATCTCTATCAACATAAGGATATGAAAATATTAGAGGAATATTTGGGTCCTAGACTTTGAGTCGTAGCTCTGATACCACATGTAACATGCCCACTAAGATCTACCTAGAAATACATGAATTTTTTAAATTATAGAAATAAAAAATAGATTACATTTTTGGAATCTAATAGAGATCAACTAAATTACTCAAGCATAGAAATAACAACAAATCATATTACATCACCGATCTCTAATATCATGAGATTAATTCATAATGCTAATATATAAAGTAATTACAACATTTTAGCCATGACTGATAGAAATACATAGTCATCACTATCAATGTACAATAAAAAATAATTACAACTCTTCATGATAATTTTCAATAGTAAGTACAAATAAGATACATGGCTTCCTCAGAGTATAGTTCATGAATGTCAAGTATTTCTGACAATTTCAACTATCATCTTGATAAGTAATAGTACTATGGGGAGGGAGAGCCTCATCATGATAGTTTTCCACATCACCTATAGACTAATGATCCCCTACATTAATTCTATTAGGAAATGGTCATTCCTTCATGGATGGGGATATAATGATGGTGTAGGAACCTAGAGAGATAAGCAAGTACATGTGTCCTATATGATTTTTAAACTAAACTAAAATAAACATGTAGTATATCTTAGAAAACTCTATATTTTAATGAAATGATAATATCTCACTAAATGTACTTTGGCTAAATATTTAAGAATAGTAATATAAAAATGATCTATATATCAATCAAATTCATATACACCACTTGATCAGACCGCCTTCATCTATCATTGTAATGTTAGTAAGCCAGTAAAGTCCATCTCACTCCTTACTCTAAATTAGCAATGTATATTTATCAAATATAATTCAACCACAAGATTCACATAATATACATCTTACTAAAAAATAAATCATATGAAATGTTAAACATATGATTAATTTCAACATATATTTATTCTATCAAACATATGCATGAATCTTACATTATTTTATATCCTATACAAGAAATAATGACTATAGTTATAACACATAGGTAATTACACAATTAACTACAGAGTTTAAATATTAGCATTTATTTTAGTTGAAATACACATATTGATAACCCATATTACCACAGTCTAGTGATTATATGCATAACTATTAAGAACCATAACTAGTCAAATTAAGTAGTGAAAATTTTATGGAAACCTAAACCTTTATTCAACCAACCAGGTATGAACAAGTAATTCTCAATGCATATGATACATAAAATACACATTTATATATTCTTAGAGTCTTATTTATAAACAATCATAAGGATCTAATATGTCTATTTTTTTTAAAATATTTTGTAACCCATGTACACATCATCGAGATACTAATACATATTGTTAGGCACATTTACACCCATTTTTAAAAAAGCACTCTATTAATGATCATAAATACATAAATTTTTGTAATGTCAAAATACATATGATGGGTTTCATATAACAAGTAATCTCAATGCTCTACAATGTTTATCTCATGATAAAGGAATGATATGTTTACTCATTTAAAACTCACATCATCAATCCAAACCACACTTTAATAACAAGATTTTATAGTGATATACACATTGTTATGACAAAAAATATGACTGTTATGGTTAATTATGAAATAAGAGTTAAGACATTGGGTTATCCTTTATTACAACTCATTTGAAAAATAGTCACAACTACATGGCCTATGCTTATCAGAAAAATTCTAAAACTACTCTCACTTTAGCTATTAATGGAAATATTTTTATAATGCTCAAGAAATTTATATTAAAATTGGATTTATGTCTTTGTGTTATCCAATAATAAAACCCATCTGAGTTCTACTTAAATATATGGATCAGTTATAAATCTCCTCATTATATCTATATAACTTTCCTTAGAATTACTTGATGCCTACATAAATGGCATGTGTACATGGCATTTTATATCAACTATGTTCATGGTTTATACCTTACTAGACATGGGTCAATAAAGGACATTGCCTGTGGATTATTTAGTCTTGATAACTGATTACAATTATGGTACATCCATTTTAGCTAACATTTTATATTTAATATAAACATTAAATACCTAGCTAAATATCTATAAATGCCATTGAGAATTAGATACATAGCCATTTACATAACCAACGATGTTGTTTGATATTAATTTATATAAAATACATTATAGTTTATATTTAATTTATGCTAACACTCTATAACATTGTTATGAAGCATCTATACATTCTAAGGAATTTAACTAGTTGGGTAAAGATCATAGGGAGATATATACATAAAGCCAATGGGTTCAAAAAAGCATAAACTAGATCCAAAATAGACACCATCAATAACTAGTTATTAGAGCATCAAGTTAAATACACAATATATAAATTAAGAAAGCAACTTAACCTTACCCAAGCTAAGTGACTCCCATCAGGAATTATGCCACTCCATGAAAAGGATCAATGAAGTTATATCAAATATAAATGATGAGTTAAAAAAAATTATAACAAGCCTCAACACAATAATTCACCAAAGATGGTCATCATAGACTCTAACAGTGATTTCCCATAACACATACTATCTAACACAAGTATTAATGGATTCCCTTTAAAGTTATTATCTTTAAAACTGTATATTTAAATTGATGCTTATAAGAATAAAAATGACTCAAATATAATAATATTTGCCTATTATCATTTCCAATCATGCTAATTTTAGTTTCCTAAAAATATTAATAGGTTGGAACAAAAGATAATAAGGTGATTTCATATTAATTATAACTTGATTCAACCAATAATTTTTTAGAAGTCTGATAGATGTAGAAATAGGCAATACTATGACTATCTTCAGTAATATAAATATTTGTTTTCTAATTGGCTCTGACTTAAATAATCCTAGGTCGATGCCAAAATCAGATTTAGTTTTTTATTTTCAAACCATGCCTTCCCTCATATAAGTTGATGTCTCTTCTATACATAGTTATTTATTTATGTCTTGAAATAAATGATTCACTATAAAGTTTGATGTTGTTATAAGTATAATTTAGACTGAAAAAGATGACATTGATTATTTATATAGTTGAATTTAAAGGGTTCACATCCTATGGCCTAATGTTTTTTTTTAATTTTTAAAGACTGGTATATAAAACACACTATTATTCATACAATAAAATAGGCTAAATAAAATAATATACATGTTGTTTATATGAGAAACACAATATGATAATCTTCCTCTTTAGTTTAGCTTTCAGATTAAACAAAATAGTATACAACATCCTAAATATATATTCTATTTTATGTAATATCAACATAATATCCCATCATAAACATACAAAAAGTTATTGTTATATGTAATTTAAAACACCACCTACTAGGTAAATTTGGCTACTAATCATTTATGTCTCTTTTCCTTAATGCTACCCTCCTTCCTTTCTTATTCCATAGCTTGTCCTCTCCAAAATGCCTATGATAATCACCTTCTCCAACTTTACCCTATGTAAAATAGGAACAATTATTCTTTTGTAGGATTTCTTTTTTAATTTTAATATATTTCTTTCCTTTTTAGATTTTTTAATTTTGTCTCTAGCTTTTCTTTTATTTAATTTTCTTTTCTTTTCCCTATTTTTTCCTTTTCAATAATGATTTCCATTTTTTAATATGGATTTCTAAAATTTCATAATTTTATTAAATTAAATTAGCATCCAAATATACTATAATAATTTTAAATATAAATTTAAAAATTTAAAAATAACTTGTATTTTAAATTTATTTTTTCCAAAAATAATCTTACCATCATTAATAACAAAACATGCAAAACATGGAAAGGAATTCATTACGTTATGTTTACTTACTCTGAAAAATCACAGAAAGCAACGCTCCAAGCATGTAATAAATACACCATAATCAATTATTTTTAATGTATTTCTACCATGTGCTACATATTGTGGTGTGGAGGGTTGTCACCACCTCTCTGTTGATCTTCGACATCTCCATCTATGCGACTCTCTTCAATCATGCTCGCTCTTTAGCACATTCTGAGTGATGGCTTCTCTTCTATCCACCTCAAAACACGTAGATAATTAGATCATATTATATGATAGGCATATAGAAATAAATATAACTTAAATAATACGTTAATATTTTTAAAATGTAAATGCATACATTAACCAAATCATAGTAAACCAATTATTTACCATCATGTATCTAAGCAATATTCTACTATCCTGTAATAGCATAAATCTCAAGTTTAGTCAAAAATATAACGAATATCATATGTGTCAATTATATATACCCATGAATAGTCAAATAGTTTGTTTAGTGAGGAATCATGCTGCAACACATATAGTCTCCACACCCCACTGGGTTTTCATGTTATTATAACTATTTCAGTCATTTTAGTTTATATTTTTTGATATTATCACTATATAATATTAGGAAAAAAAATAAAATTAGTTTTTTTTATTATATGTGATTCAACACGCCTAAATGCATATTTTGTTCTCCTTGTTAATTGTTTAGATATTTATTCACAAGGACAAACTAATAATTTGTTTGAATGTGATTTTAGTTAAAATGAAAAAAATGAGTTAAGTTTTTAGAGATCAAAACCTTTTTAACATAATTTTGAATTTAGTTTTGACCTATCTATGACTTCTTTTGTAGCATCCCGATGTTATGTACATTGTCTAAAATAAAAATGATGTCTGTAATAGCCTTCTCTATACATTGTTAATTTTTTTCTATCAAATATCTATTACCTATGGGTGCACATTTATAGTATTACCTTTCTTTGTAATTTTGCATCAATTTTTATTTGTAAGTGATCATAAATCTTTGGTATGAATGAGGTAGGACCCTCAAGACAACACCAAAATTTATGTCCTTACAAAGTCTCTGAGATTGTCTTTGGACTTGAGTGAAGGAGAAGGAATTTATTTTGTTTCACATATCAAATTTATTTTTTGAATGAAGCTTATGAATAGTAATCACTCATAAATGTATTTACATAATTTCAATCCAATCTTACTTTTTACATAATTATATAAATTTTATTAGTAAAAAAACTTTATCAAATTCCTATTAAAATTAATATAAAAATTTGATACTACTCTACTTTTATCATAGAAGCATAATATCAATCACATCATTAAGTATTTTTGATATTTTAGGTTCTCTTTTATAATATCTTAAAACATGTTTATTAGCATTCATAGTCACTATAAGTTGTTTTAGTTTAGTTAGAATAAAATATTTATGTATAAACCTGGTTTGATAATTTCTTCCAATTGAAGGTATTTTTTCCACCCATCCTAAGGCATAAGTCAAATATTTATTTACTATTTCTATTATATTTATATCAAATTTAAATGTGTCCTCATTATATTGTTTTTTAATGTTAAATTACACCAACATCAACTTGACAATAAAATAATATGCTACTAATGATACTATCGATGTAGACGCAAATCTAATTTCCCACAAGATTCATAATTTTTGGCTCATACTAGTTTCGATTTCATAAAATATAGTTAACCACATGGGGCCATAGTTTTAATTTAGGGTAAGCCTACATTGGTTATTTTTCTCCTCATATGTTGTCAATTTATATAGTTATTTTTATCTCCAATACGGATTCTCTACAGTTTAGTATACCGTGCTTCTGGGATATGTGTTAATCTCCCTAATATATTTCAAAGCGTTTGGTACAAGTTTTATTTTTCCGGTATGTTTTTAAGTACGTAATGGATTTCATCTTTCTGACATGATTTCAACTAGTTGATATATTTTTCTTTTATATATTTAATATTAATTTTTTCCTGTTACGTGACTTCTTAATGTATATTATATATCTATGTTCATGCTTGATTTGACTATTCCATTTATTTTGATATATATTTTATATGCCATGTCTTATGACTGATGCATCTCTAATGTATTTTATATACTTAACGATATGTTTTAAGTGGTTTTACTTTGTTATGTTACTTATGCATGCTTAACGCGATTCTAATAATTGAATTGTTCAATCTCTAGTTGATTATGTATTTGATATTTCTTCCATCACAATTTTAATAGTTTAATGTTTTGCATGTTTAATGTGTCCTTGATTCATGAATGTTATCTTTACTTATTTTTTTAATTTCAATGATTTCTATCATATATCCATTAAGACAGATCTTTATATTCATTCTTTAAAGAGATTGTTATTGAGCTTACATTATTTATTTCACAATGGTTTATATAGGGCAAGTTACTTATAACATATATAACTTATATTGTATAAAACCCAATTTTTTTTGTAATTGAGTTTCTAAAGTTAACTTTATAATTAAAATAAATTATATCCCACACATCATATTCAAATAGAGGGTGTGTATTGTTAAATCAAAATTATTGTAAATTATATTTTATACAATTTTTCATATAAAATATCTAATTTGATTACCTTATCTATACTTATAACGAAATGTAATCATGATATTATTTATATTTAATTCAAATATATAATATTAATGAAAAATAATGTATCTCATTAGGCATAAAAAAATAAAAAATAAAAAAACATTTTTTTTAAATAAAATTATGTAACAAAAATATTTATTTAAAATAATATGAATACAATATGTCTTTCTTGCTTTAGATGTGTAATAAGAATTTTATTCAACTAAACTTAAAATATGAACATCATTCAACCCAAAATATGATAAAGTACCTAATTCCATTCTATTTCTTTAAAAAAATTGAAAAATTGAATCAACATTTTCTTAGATTTCCATGTACATTATATATTTTTTTAAATAATATCCAAGCACAAAATAATTTGTATTTACATCATATTTATTTTTATAATTTAATGTGTTTGGAGAAAAGTGTAAACATTTAAAAATAGGTTAAAGTTATTTATTAATAATCAAATTGTGTAATTTTAAGATTTTATTATGTTATCTATTAGTGGTCTAAATTAGATTTTATGAATTATTTATAAAATTTTAATCATCTTCACTCATCCTTCCAACAGACTGAAGATTTTTTTCTTTCTTTACTCCATTACCCCTTATTTTATGTTTTCCACCTTTTCGCCCATTGCTGTCAGCTTCAAACACATTGCGATCTTGGTTTTAATCCAGTTTATTAGTAAATACAAAACCAATAAAATTTATTTACATAAAAAGAATCATAAAACATTCATTTATTTTTCAGATGAATTTTTTATCCCTTAAAACTCATTCTAGAGGAATTGTATCAGTCATTACAGTATTAATTGAAGCACACAAACATATGTTAGGTTGACAACCCACAATTTTGGGTTTACATGTTATTGGTATCGTTCCTTTTATTGAGGTTTTTCACTTTTTATATTATCATTTTATAGGGACCTAACTTGAGAAATATAAAAATAGTTTTGTCATTATTTATTTTAACATAAACCCAAAACATATATTGTTTTTCCTTAAATTTTCAGATATTGTTACCCAATTAAAAATAAAATAAAAGGTTTGTTTTTTAATTAGTTAAAGTTGAAATGTAAAAATAACTAAGTTAAATTTATATAAATTAAAACACGCTGAATGCAATTATCAAAAGTTAGTTTGAATCCGGCTCTCACTTTTTAAAAAAATATCCCAACACTCTATACATTATGTAGAATAGAAATGACATTTGTAAAAAAGTACTATATTCGTTATAAAAATTTTTAGTAAGATCTTTACCAATTCTAAATACACATTTCCATTATAACAATTTAATATAAATTAATGACTATCATCAAATCTTAAAACGAAATCAATATTCCTTTAAACCTTATATGATACCTTTTTTATCGAATTTTAAAATTATGCTAAACTATATTTATTATTTTTCACGTATGATCGCAATTTAATGAAAATCCGTTTCTCCGATTACATAAACATATGACCATAATGGAATTTCGAATGTCATAGCCATAATGAAATTTCTCTCTTTAGTACGAATCAATGCTGCTGTCACGTCTTTAGCTTCTCCAGATTCTCCCTACGCTTGTTTGTTTCGTAACCTGTAATTACACGGCAGGCAAAACTTTCAAAGCTGGTGTAACTTTACAAGGCCAAATGTGGGTATTATTTAAGTTTCTCTAAACACGCCAAGACTTGGAGATTCAAAGACCTTAGCAACCACGATAACTATGCGCCAAAGTTGACAAGACATAAGGCAAATTTGAAGTCAGCCTCATGTTTGTCCATCGTGCGCCAACTATGGTATCCTAAGCACTAGTACTGAATGTTTTCTCTTGCGTCCATTTTCCTGCATCGTGTCACCTCGCCATCTACTTTCTTCCCAAAGACTGGTGCAGCTGGAACAAAAGAAGCCCAGTCCACATCATAAGATGACAATTAATGATAAAAAATTCATTAATTCAGCAAGATTCACCGAAAACACGAGACAAGGTGAGGCCGTTTGGTATTTTTCTAAAAGCGCAATATCTTTAGATATGAATTTTGGACATGAGTAAGTTGTTAGGCTTCACCATTGGTCCAAATAGAACAACATTCGAAGAAATTATGCAGCCATTGAAACAAAAGTTCCGCATTCCAGTGGTGGTTGGTGATGTTTGACGCCGAAAAAACATGAAAAATTAAACTTCAAAATGACGTATATTCATAACTTTAGTCCAAGATCATTAAATTTACAAAACATATTTTCATATAACACTGTTACAATGTATTTGACGTTCCTTCATAGGCTGACATAAGAATAAATAAAAACATTGTTATTAATTTATCAGAATAATATTTTTTCAAGAATAGAAATGGACATATTGTTAAAGTGAATTTAATATATTTGGAGAGAGGGGTTGAAACAACACTCAAAATATACTTTGAAGTAATAGATGGGAGGAGAAGCGATTCTTTGCAAAGACACAATAACACTGAAACTCAAATAAAAATAATTAATTTTATTATAAAGATTAAAAAATAAATTTATTTGTTGTACTTGTTGTTATATAGAGAAAATAAGAATAAAATTTAGTTTTATGGATAGTTGTAATGCTAATCCTATGATTTTTCAATTTTAATGTGTGAAAGAAGATAAAATTAATATGTGATGGTAGGGGTATGCTGAAATTAAAAGGTTACATTTTAAGTTCTTAACTTGTAATATTGTCCACTGATAAAATTAGATTTTTAATTAAAATTTTAGATTTTTAATTAAAATTAATGTGCTGTAATATTATTAGTAGGGTTTTAACTTGTAACAATGTGTTCATAAAATTATGTTTAATTTAAAATTGAATATTGTATAATAATGCCAGCCAAATTTTTTTAACCACCACTTCTCTGATAAATTTTTAGAATGCCTTTGAACATAATAAAATAAATTACATTAATAAAATTTATCTTTTAAATTTATAAGTTATTATTTTATTTTTTATATCTTAATATTTAATATTTTATTTTAAGCTTATGCTTTTATAAAATATATTCTATTTTGAATGTAAATTAAAATTTAAATAGAAATATAAATGTAAATCTACAATTTGTAAATATAAATGTAAATATATTGTATTTTTATGTAAATTTAAATAGAAATATAAATGTAAATCTACAAGGGTGATGTTAACATCAAACTTATGGATATAAACATGGCATGTAAATGGATTTCTAGGATATTTTCAAAGTATAAGATACAAATCTAAACATGAAATGATGCATTAATTGATATTTACTATTAAATTTGCATGCTACTCTTGTGAGTGCTACTAGCATAAATATATTAAATACGTTTATATAAAATACATTGAGAGATATCAATCTCGAGACGCCTATCTAACTTAAGAGTTGTATTTAAGATATCTATACTAATTTTACATCTATGTAAAATCTGTTTCTCCCATTACATAAACATATGACCATAAACATATGACCATAATGGAATTTCGATTGTCATAGCCATAATGTAATTTGTCTCTTCAGTTTGAATCAATGCTGCTGTCACGTCTTTAGCTTCTCCAGATTCTCCCTACGCTTGTTTGTTTCGTAACCTGTAATTACACGGCAGGTTAAACTTTCAAAGCTCGTGTAACTTTACAAGGCAAAATATGGGTATTATTTAAATTTCTCTAAACACGCCGAGACTTTGGAGATTCAAAGACCTTAGCAACCACGACAACTATGCGCAAAAGTTGACAGGAAATAAGGCAAATTTGAAGTGAGCCTCATGTTTTCCCATCCTGCGCCAACTATGGTATCCTTAGCACTAGTACTGAATGTTTTCTCTTGCGTCCATTTTACTGCATCGTGTCACCTCGCTATCTACTTTCTTCCCAAAGACTGGTGCAGCTGGAACAAAAGAAGCCCAGTCCACGTCATAAGATGACAATTAATGATAAAAAATCATTAATTCAGCAAGATTCACCGAAAACACGAGACGAGGTGAGGCCGTTTGGTATTTTTCTAAAAGCACTATATCTTTAGATATGAATTTTGGACATGAGTAAGTTGTTAGGCTTCACCGTTGGTCCAAATAGAGCAACATTCGAAGAAATTATGCAACCGTTGAAACAAAAGTTCCGCTTTCCAGTGGTGGTTGGTGATTTTTGACGCCGAAAAAGCATCAACAATTAAACTTCAAAATGACGTATATTCATAACTTTAGTGTCGTGTGTGACGGTATATGCTATTTGTAATATTGTGTTTTATGTATATGTATAATTAATAATATAGTATTTTATTTATATGTATAAGAGTTTTTTCAGTTGTATATATTTATATTAAAAACACTTAAAGATATCATTTTTTTTTTAAGATGTTTATATAATTTTAAATTTATCTTATAAATAGAATATGTCTTAAAAGAATGATATCTCTTGATTTTTTTTTAAAAAATATTTTAAATAGATTTATCTAAAATAGTTATACTAACTAGTTTTTTATTTTAAAAGAAATAAAAATATATTAAAAAAATAATAATATTAAAAAATATAATATTTAAATTATAATTTTTTAATTCATATTTTGTTTGTTACCTTTTTTGGAGATACGTAGTATTTATAGCCTTTATTTATTCGAATATTCATGAAGATTCACTTTTATTTTAGCAAGTTCTATTCATTCAAAATATTTCTATAATAAATATTATTGAGTGATAGTTTAAATTTTACAGTTTATTATATGACACATCTAATTCAAATGAGTCTAAAAAGTATTATTACTCAACATTGCACATATAAATTATACTAAATATAAAAATATTAGAAGAAATAGATTTATGCTTTACCAATTTGATGTGTTAAAAATTTCACATTGCATTTATAAAAAAATTTTATTGTTATTTAATGCAAACAATTATACATTAATCTATAACTCAAGTGACAATTAGATTTAGTTTATAAACATAAGAATAGCTCTATTTTTATTTTAGTCAAAGATCATTAAATTTACAAAACAATTTTTCACATAACAATAATATTTATCATAATAATATTTTTTTAAAAATAGAAATGGACATATTGTTAAAATGCATTTAATATATTTGGAGAGAGAGGTTGAAACAACACTCAAAATATACTTTGAAGTAATAGATGGGAGGAGAAGTGATTCTTTGCAAAGACACACTAACACTGAAACTCAAATAAAAGTAATTAATTTTACTATAAAGACTAAAAAATAAATTTATTTGGTGTACTTGGTGTTACATAGAGAAATTAAGAATAAAATTTAGTCTTATGGATAGTTGTAATGCTAACCGTATAATTTTACAACTTTAATGTTTGAAAGAAGATAAAAATATTATGTGATGGTAGGGCTAGGTTGAAATTAAAAGGTCACATTTTAAGTTCTTAACTTGTAATATTGTCCACTCATAAAATTAGATTTTTAATTAAAATTAATATGTTGTAATATTATTAGTAGGGTTTTAACTTGTAATAATGTGTGTTCATAAAATAATATTTTAGATAAAATTAAATATGGTATAATAATGTCATCAAATTTTTCTAAACCATTACTTCTCAGATAAATTTTAAGAATGCCTTTGAACATAATAAAATAAATACTTTAATAAAATTTGTCTTTTAAATTTCTAAGTTATTATTTTATTTTTATTTTTATTTTTAATTTTATATTTAATATTTAAATTTAATTTTAAATTTAATTTAATGTTTTTATAAAATATATTCTTTTTTATTTGTAAATTAGAATATAAATTTAAATCTATAATTGCTATTCTTTTTTATAATAGACTACAATGTGTGATTCAAAAAATTTATCTAAAAATATGTTACATAATTTTATCGAGAAACACTCACTCTATACTAGACGAATTGTGAGAATAAAATCTATCTCATTAAAATTTAAATAATTAATTAAAAAAGTAATTATAATTTTTTAATAAATTATGTTTAGGACAAACATCCTACCCCCTCGGCCTTATTTATTCTAAAAAATTGGGACATTCAGTAGGGTTTGTGTTCTCCTTGTAGATACGTAGTTTGCAAGCACACTAATTGGAATGCTCCTTTGGAAGGCTGTGTGAAGATTAATTTTGATGGCACCTATAAGGCTAACTTGTGTCCTGTAGGGTGTGGAGGTATTATAAGTAATAATAAATGGGAGATGTTGTCTATGTATGTGAGCCTAATGGGAAGACAAATGAACCACCTAGTCGAGGCTAAGACTGCACTCTAAGGTATATGATTGACATCAAGAATCAACCATAATAGGATCAGTATTGAGGGATACTTGATGAACATCCTAAATGACTTGGAAGGAAAGACTACACCCTCACACACCATTAAGGACACCATTAATGACATTAAGCACTTCCTAAAGGGAATATCTCAGTTTCAACTCATACACACCTATAGGGAATGAAATGGAGCAGTCGATCTTCTCACTAGCATTGGGATTGATATCCATCTTTTAACTAATTATCATGATGTGGGCACCATCCCATATAATTTCTTTAATACCATACGAGCTAAAGGTACCAACGCAAGTTAGAATAATCATCTATCCAGACATGTATGAACTCATATCCATGGGGTGGATCTCAATTAGGCAGATCTATAATTATTCCAAAGAGAGGGGCCGTAATTATTTTTATGATCCTTTAGTAGGAATTCCAAAACATTTGAGTTCTTTTTGAAATCACCCCATCCAAAAACTTCTTTCCACCCATTTCAACTTTTTGCAGACAATATTCATGGGAGGTGACAGGGATAGGTTGGAACCTACTTCTTACAAGGAGGTTCATAAACATAAGAATGTATGAAAGAAGCTAAAGAATGGGGGACTTATGAAATTCAGGAAACAGGTTACAGAATAGAATGCTAAGATTACTTATGACTTCATGGTGGCCCGAAATAAGCAGAATGTGACCATGCATGACATGACTATTAAAATTTTAGAGCATTTCATAGGTGAAGAAAATATAATTTCATGTGATGGCAGAAAAGCATTTAAATAATAGTAAAAAAGATAAGAGTTGCTAGAGCATTTCTTCAGAACATATGATTCTATGTAGTTAGATAAAAAAGGTTTTCCATAAGTTCATCTTCTATGCTACTGGCATAAAAATTTGCCGTCAAATCATGTAGTACATGGCGCTCAAAGGTTAATATACACTTATATTTTCCCACCATTTTCTAATTCTTAATCATTTCATTAGATATAAAACTAGTCTACCCTAATTTTTACTAAATTCCCTTGAGAGTATCATCTTGTTAGATTATGTGAATCACACAAATCACATCCTTCACCAAGGCTTGATTCTCCTCCTAGTTAAGCTTGGCCAAGCTCTCTATGGTTGGGAGGTTCCCTTAGGGGTTCCTCCTTTGGTGAGGACTCCCAGGAGGACCCCCTAACTTAAGATCCCACTAGCTCTTTGATTGTACCCCCAAAACACTATCAAAGTCTCCCTGATGATCTCCCCTTTAAATTATTTATCCCCAAATTGAAAACTATTTTTCTAGAAGTGGGTACCACTATGAAAATAACTTGTAAGGGTAAATCCATTGATATATATGACCTAGAAAAGAACAAACTACATCTTAATAAGTTTAACTCAAAGGTTAATCAAGAAGGGTTGCATCTAGCCAAACTCATTAAGGGATAGAATTCACTCCACAAGTAGGTTAAAGCTATAGTTCACGATTTTATCCTCTCTACATAGCCCACCCAATCCCCTTCCTTTAGATCACCAAAAAAAATTAAATCCCTCCCTCAAGGCTCCCCCAAGGGGGTCCCTCCTAAATAGTCCCACATGAAAGATAAAGGAAAAAATAACCCTCAAATGAGCTTCCCTCGAGTAGTAGATGAAGGCCCCGAGAACCGTACTTGAGAAAAATTATCAAAGGAAAAACAAACAATTTCAGCAAAGGACACTGTTGATGCTGAAGACCCTCAAGAGGGACTTTCCTCCTGATTCTATACTAATTTCCTAATTTTTGTTTTCAATTTAGTTCTATAACATTTTTTTTAGATCCTCAGCCCTATTGATGGCCTGCTAAAATTATTTCACTACACTGTAGTGGTTCCAGATCTCTGTAATACCTATATTTTACCTTATCAAATAAAAATGTTTTATATTATTAACATAAAAACATATGTTCCCCAAAAAAGGGATATAATATTAGGAAAAAAGTGATGGTGAAGGTTATTTTGTCCCCTTATAATTAAGTGGGTGAAGTTTAACTCTAGTTAGAAAATAAAAGGAGAAATTGGTTTTGTTGGAAGAAGTGTAATATTATCATATGTTGGGATCAATGGATTTTGACTATTTCATGGTATTGGGAAAAATACTAATAACATTATTGAAGTGAGATCCATTCTAAAAGGGATGCATATAGTGTAGTTGAAGGGTTGGAAGGCAATGATCATTTGGGATCACTCTAAAATCATTATTATTTGAAAGGTGATGACATCAAACCTCAGTGAGTTTCAATGTGATTGAAAATATAAAGTGGTTTTCTTTTAAAATTAACTGATTTTAAGTACAAAAAAATAGTTCGGCTTCAGGTTACTAATTTGATAGTTTATTATGGTATTGGATTGTGACGAGCATATAATTATGTTGAATAAATTTGGATCCATATATTCCCTAATTTAAGGTAGATGACATGACAAATTGATGGAAAAAAGGTAGTGGAAGGGCACCATGGATGATTGGAAATATAAGGAGGAATATATTTGAATGATCTACAAATCACATTAATAGAGATGTGGAAAATTTATAAATAAAAATCAATAAACCATTCTGATCCATCCTCCATCTTCGCTTGTATTTTAAACCTTAAATGATGTACTTGGGCCTTCATGACACATTCTTGAAATATGCCACTCCTCACCATGATTAATGTTCAAGCGTAAATTATATGATTTTGCATGAGAATGAACAATTTAAAGGTGGCATGTGTGGATGGAAGAGCTCTATTTTGTAAAGGGGCCAATAGATGTCAATATTTGTGCCTATTAGTTAATATTATGGAAAAAAGGGAGTGGAAGGGCACCATGGATGATTGGAAATATAAGGAGGAATATATTTGAATGATCTACAAATCACATTAATAGAGATGTGGAAAATTTATAAATAAAAATCAATAAACCATTCCGATCCATACTCCATCTTCACTTGTATTTTAAACCTTAAATGATGTACTTGGGCCTTCATGACACATTCTTGAAATATGCCACTCCTCACCATGATCAATGTTCAAGCATAAATTATATGATTTTGCATGAGAAAGAACAATTTAAAGGTGGCATGTGTGGATGGAAGAGCTCTATTTTGTAAAGGGGCCAATAGATGTCAATATTTGTGCCTATTAATTAATCTTATGATTATCTATTTTTTTTTCTCTTTATAGTGTGTATGTATGTTCATGTTTTCAATAAATTTTCATGGAATTTCTTATTCCATTCAATTTATGTTATTTTAGGTTGTTCTCAAATGATAGGTAGGATAATTAGTCTTGTTATTTATGAAAAATAGTTAGGTATTGGAATGGGTACTTTCCATCCAAGTATTTGGTTTTTGAAACCTACAATGTTTGAATATAAATAGATGTTGTTGTAAGGTTGCATGGATTAGTGGATTTGATGAATAAGTTGAAATTGGTGGAGTAATCTAGTTACACTAAATCATATAACATGAAATAAAATTAAAGTACTAGAATGTTGACTATGGATAAACTCAATGATAAATTCTCCAAGTATGTGTCCCATGAAATGCATAATCCCTAGTCAGAATGTGGAAGGTGGCCAAGAATATAGATGGCATGGATGATGTAAACATCATAAATATATGAAAATTTCAAGTTGGATCTAGGGAACTTGATTAGACATTGTAATGTATTTTATGTAGGTCAGTTGCTTAGCTTTATTAATTTGATTTACAATGAATATGAAAATTATTAATTTCATGAAGATCAAACTCATTTGGAATATATGGTGAATTTCATTTTAATCAAAATTATTCATCATCAAAATTTATTTTAAATGTGACGATAATGCAAGTGTTAGACCCTAATTTCTAAGAGACTAGAATATATACTATATCCTAATATTATCTTCAACCCTTCTAGGTTTGTCCTCATTCAAATCATGAATAAGTAGAGATGTATGTCATCAGTGTTGAGGAAAATAAGAATATATGAAGGTCATTTTAGCTAATTTATTTTTTTTTTAGGATGTTAGTGGTCTTATTCCCAGATAAAAAATGTAATATTTTAGTAGGAAGAGATGCAACTATGTAATTTACACATGTTAGTTAGTGGTTTGATATTTTTTTTTTTTGAACTTTAGAATATAAACTTTATATTCATATAAAGTAAAAAAGTTATGGAGGGGCATCCAAGTTGAATAAAAAATATTACATTAGCTAAAAATATTTTAATAAGGGTTATTGAGAAAATTATGGATTCACGGAGTTAAAAAAATCACATGGGTCCCATTAATCACATTTCATGTCAGATTTATTCTTGTAACTCTAATATCCCTTTCTATGGTGGCCACACAAATTTATTATCACAAAACTTATTTATTTATCTATTTATTTATTTATTTATTTATTTATTTATTTATTTATTTTTGTGTGTGTATGTGTGTATTCTTTATGAAGACCTCATAAATCCCATAATTACAAAATAATCATGACTGAGAGTTATTCCAACATAAATTTGTAGATGACAAGTTTACTAAGGGGTGTGCATAATCTATAGATATCGAACTAGTCAATACCTAAAATGGGTAACAAATATCATTTCGCTCAAATGAACATTGATGGAAAGTAGTTTTTTAGAATATGTAGAATTTTGAGCATACAAAATTGAAAATCTAAAATACTCAATTATATCTATTTTACCTAAAATTATTTTTGAGTACATTAAATATAATTTACATAAATTGAATACAATATTGATATAAGCTGTAAATCAACTTTTGATAGGTAGAATGAAAAAAAAATATTAAATTCCATAAATTTTTATAAAATAAAAAAAGATTAGCTATGAACAAAATGGAAAAATTATGTTTTTACTATCTAAGATGTGATTGTGAACTTCACAATTGGATGGAATTGAAAAAACATGAATTAAGTCTAGAACCACAGAAAAATGAGAATATAATAGAGCAAGGAATCAAATCTCCAACTTGGGAAAAAATTGACTACTATTATTGTCGTAAATTAGTTGATCTTGACCTTAGTTAAAAATAATGAAAATTAGGTCACAATCATTTAGGACAATTTAAATCATTTTTGTATGTAGATATTTGACTTCTAGTTGGATGTAAATGATATTCAAATGACTTATTTCAATTTTAATCGATAATAAGTCTTACAATGATTTAAAAATTGTAAATAAAAAAAATGAGGGAGCATAATAAATAGAGATAGACCAAATCATCCAAAGATGACTAATCATTCCCTACATATCCATTACTCTAAAGAGGAAAATAGTTATCACATGTTTCTCCCACTTAGAGCACTTTGTGAAATTGTGTTCATTTTACTATATGGATATGCCTATAGATGGATTGAATAGATGATCATGCTTTACTTTATCCTTAATAAAAAAAAGTCTTGGCTTGGGTCAGGACCACTTAAAATGTTTAAAATTAGTATCATAAAGAATATGGAATATTTTCTCAATGTGCACTATTGGAGTTATGCCTTTGCATTAAAATTTCCAAGTGGTTGAATAGGTGACTTATGTGTACTTATATATCAATGACAAATGGGGAAACTTCATGCTACATATCCTAAAAATATGGCACAATATAAATGGGATGATCCAAATTTTAATGCTTATTATTTGAATGATTTAAGATAGGATTGAGACATATGGGATAGAAATGTCTACCACTATTTTCCCCTAATCGCTTATCTTTTTATGAAGGGAAACATGTGAATTTTAGGTCAATGGGTGTCCATATAGATGCTTAAAAGGGTAATTATTAATTTTGAACATTTACAAAGGACAAATATTAAAATTTATAAAGGAATAGGTCTGTATAGGAGATTAGGATAGAGTGAGTTGGTGAAATAAGTCCAAATAAAGTGCTAAAGTGAATAATGTGAAATAAGTTAAAAACTAACATGATCAAGTATTTATGACCAATTATGAGTGACAATACAGAAATAACTAGATTAAAGAAAATATATACATGTTTGTGTATAAAAATATTTTAGTTTGGGATAAATATCCAATAATTTAAGGCACTCCATTGAAAATGTTGCAATTATGTTAAATTAGTTAATGGTCACATGTGAAATTAGAAATTGAAGTTTAAATTGAATTTGAATTTTTTTTGAAAAAAAAATGAATCTGTACACATTTATGTGTGAAATCTATGTTTCTTTTGTAACGTTTTTACAAATGATGATTCCATGAAGAATAGAAGATTTGGTGCTTCACTTGAAGCACTTGGTTAGGTTGGTTTCATATTTGAATAAATGAATTAGTTCGAGGGTGATCAAATTGTAAATAAAATTGAAATTTTGTATAAAATAAAATCCATTTTAGGACACACAAACCTCATTTTTATATATTGGACTTTTCAACCCCACAACATGAAACATGTTGAAATTGATAATGGATTTATAGCAAGTAATGATAGAGTTTATTGAACCTATAAGTTATGCATTATGAACTATAACTAGATCAACCAATTTAGATGGCTTATAGATTAAATTGTCAATTTTTCACTTAAATATGAAGTGTGTAATCAAAGGATTCTAGAGAATATGCATGATCCCACCATTTCCATAGTTAGAAAGTAAGATTGAAGATATGGAATGAAATTGTATCATGCCACCAAAATTTTACAAAATTAGCATAGTGTGCATGAGTGTATATCATCTCTGCATTGATTAATGTAGAATATATAACTATATATAGATGCCAATTTTTAAATATTATTTGAAGCTTGTGCACGAATATGCATTATTCACCCTAAATTACATTAGGTTATAAAATTTTCCTTTAATTTGAGTGAATGTTCATGGGATACAAAAAAAATTTCTATAAATTATTGAATTTTCAAACATTTTACAACATTTACAACTTTTTTTAGTACCAAAACTAATTTTTATTTTGAAGAGGCTTATCTCATATATGAAAATCCCACTAAAATGCTTGATTTTAAGTTGAGGGAAATTTATCTTAAAATTCATTAATATAAATATAAAATTTTGCCATATCATGTGTATTAATAGGAAATCATTTAATAATGTAGCATATGCGAAAAGTATGCCAACATAGTAATAAATGTATCCATTGGAAGGCCTCTATAAATTTATTAATGAAGCTTATATTGATATGATGTATAATTAGTATATCATGGATTAATTAAATAATTATATTTATCATGGAACTCATAAAACATATTAATCTCAACAAGAAGACAAACACAACAAGTGTAATGTCATACAATAAGGAAAAGACATGCATATACGGGACATGTTTAATTTTTCATAAGTAGGTATTTCTACACATAATTCCAAGTCATACACATAAAATACATGAATAATGTTTCATACAAGGGACACATTCAAATGTTAGGACCATGGGACATAATAAAATGTGCATTTTCAAATGTCACATAAAACAAAGAGCCAAAGGCGATAAGTAATTGACATGTTCAAATATCACACAATACAATCAACATCTCATGGATATTTTCAAAAAAGTTTCAATTCAATCCCAGTGGCCATACAAAATATAAAAATAGTATATAATATAGTATGTACAATTAATAACCTCAATGTTTAATATAACTAGAAATGTAGTCTGCACCATGTATGTGTAATGTGATAATACGCTAGAAAATTACATACTCATGTTCAAAATATAAGATAAATATGTTACAAAGACATTAGAAAAGAGTATATAGCTCAATAGAATATTATTCATTGAATGGTAATGCGTGTAAATATTGTAACCTATGGAAAAGGTGCCTCAATTTTTACAAGGATGATAGGTAAATGTAATTCCCACATCTTAGTCTATGTGAGATCTATATGTCCTACATAACATTCATTAATACAAGTGAAATGCATGTGTGATAGAAATAAAGTATGTTATATACCAATAATGGGATAGATAACATAATAAAATGATGTAAACTAGATGTATAATTATGTTTAGTTCTTCATTTTTAATTTTTACAATATTTTAAGTGTTTTTATATTTTTGGAATATTTAATTTTTTTTTAGTTTTTGAATTTTGAAAATTTGAACAATAGATACTTGAGATAATTGAGGGTTCAAAAACTTAATTGAAGAGAGGTATTTTATCAATACATATAACATGTGTGAATGTGATGTATGCACTACAAATGATGCCATCTATGGTCGTGCATGATGAAGACATTTCCATCATAAATGTGAATTGAATGAGTATGCAAAGGAATAATTATGAAATATTGTCTCATAAAATTTATGTAGCATGTGTTATATAATAACACATAAAAATAAATATATTTCTTGAATAAGTAGTAGTGTCTATGTTATAATTTATTGAAATATTAGAAAAATGGTAATATGAAGGCTCTATTTGCTTACTTTGTTTAAATTATATTTGAATACAATTACATGTTATGTTCTAAAAACTAAGGATAGTAATGGAATTCAATATTTCACCTTACCTTTTGATATTGGCCTTGACAAAAAAATAAATAAAAAATAAAAATTGTCAATTAAATGGCATAATATGGTATATTAAATCATTGTTTAATTTTTTTTTGATCTATAAAATGAAAAATAATATCTAGGTGGATAGCAAGTCACTAATATCCAAGGGGTGAGAATAATTTCATCAAATATAAAAAATTCACAATAATTATAATAATAACATGAAAAATTGAGAAGATTTCTACAATCATATTTTTTATTTTTGACTTATTTGAATGCTTGTTATGATCATGCAACAATTCATCATCATTAAAATTGAAATAGTTAGAGTTTTCTAATTACATGGAATGATCCACATTACCTCCTAAATGGGAATGTTCTATTAATTATATTATTTTTAACAATATTTAATCATCATGTTCATTATGACCATCATTTGGTATGTGAATGATTATTCTTTCATTTGAAAATGTGATAGATTGTTTAGTACAATATTTTTATAGATTGAGTTTTTTGTAACCATGTTCACTCGAGTGTGAATGGTTGATAATTTATATGAGGATAAACCAATACCTTTCCATTGATTTATTTTTTTTAAAAATCTATTAAAAATTTAATATGTCCAAGAGCTTTCTCCAAATTTTCACTATGATGTAGTTCATTGATATTATGTTCTAATTATTCTAATCTAGTAATGCCAATACGAATTTACCATGTAGTAGAACAAATGTGATTGTATTTTTAAAAATATCCATCCATGATTGATATATATTCTCAAAGAGTATATTTTATGTGTAGCATATTTTAGATGATTCCTTTCGAATCACTATAGGAATATATTTTTATTGATTCTATATTAATTTTATAACACCTTCATGCTTGTATTTTTAAATTTTAATATCTTACAATATTTTTCATCATTTGATGTAGTTATATGATAATGAAAAAAAAAATTACCTTATATATTCAAGATGTGTATTATTTATCAGTATTTTGTCATAATTAATGTAATAAGCTTGTTATCCAAAACCATTTTCAAAATTATTGTGGGTGTATCTAGTTGTGGTCCTATTTTTAAGAGCTACAAAAGTTTTATGCTATATGTTTATACATTAATAATTAAATTCAAAATTAATTACATGTAAAATTGATTATTATAGTAATAATTAACATTAATGTCTTTAGGCATACCTAGAGTATGTTTTCCTTTTGAATCCAGTTGATTTATAATATATAATTTTGAACTATCATGATAAAACCCTTGACCAATGGGTTCAGATAAATTATGAGACAATTACTCATCTAAATTTTTATAATTTATGGATTATTATATCATATCTCATAATTACCATATTATCCTTGTTGTTATCACTATCATAATAATCTAAGACATTACCATCTTGCACCTATGAATTAACTAGTAATGTTAAATCTAGAATAGACTTTTATTGATCCACATTATTTTGATGTCATTTTTATATTATTTTTTGTTTTATTTGTAGCTATTATTTTTTCTTTTACAACTTTTATTTGCCAAACTATTTCATTCATAACTTGACATTGAAACTAATTTTGTTGTAAATGTCATTTATGCAACTTCCTGTTTCTTCATATATTTTTTGAAGTTTTAATTGATCCTTGGTTTATGGTATTTCAAAATTATCAATTTATTATTATATTTTATATAATTAATTTTGATTCATTCATTTCTTTAATATATCTTCTTTACTTTTATTAATACTTGACTCCCTAATTTTGTACATGTAATTTTGATCCCATAGTACGACTTAAGGAGGGATGATGGTTGGATCATCCAAATATGATTAAGATGGTTTATTTAAAAATATTAGAAAGATTTATAATCTACATAAAATCCATTTGATTATCCTTAATTAATTGAAATATGACATATATACAATGTAGATGGTATTGTTTCCATCATAGATATCAATTGTCTCCCCAATAGTAAATTATAATGCAAGTGGTTAGGAATAACATGAAATAATGTATACATTGATTTAGGTTTTAATTTCACATTTAAACATATCATTATAGGTAAATGTCTTGCAGAATAATCAAGTCCTTCGATAATTTTATCTATTTCATTGTATTTTCTCAGTATTGACACCAAATTGTGTAAGAAAAGACTACTACTTTAAATGTTCACTCAAGACTGAACATAATCAATAATATCTTAATTAATTTATTTTTCATTATAAATTGTATTGAAATTGGGATATTTTATGTGATCACATCTTACATCTAAAATTATTCATCTTCAAAAGTAATATATATGTTTAGTATCCTTAAACATGTTCATGAAAGACATACAATTGATAGGTTGTGTATCACTAGGAATTGTATTATTCTTCAATAAAAAATAGAAAATATACATATAAACTAATAGAATATAATTAATTCCAAAATTTAACATTTTGGATATTTTTTACTTGATCCATGGTATCATACCCTTTTAATTATTATTTTTATTTGGTGGAAGGATGAGGGATTTGAGGAGGAACATTTTAAATTATTTACATTATGTGGTGGCCTAACTTGTTAGTTTTTAATGTCATGGAACACAAAATACAATACATGTCCAGGGTAAGTAATGGAATGGAGATGGAAACTGTTACAATTTAAAGGTCTAGTAGGAGGAGTAATTAAAGGATTCATACATGAACCTTACCATAAAGTAGTAATGAATCAAATATTTGATTGAATATTTAATAAATAATAATTTAATTTAGCTTGATATTTATTATGATTAATACTAATATAATTAATAATTTGTAATGTTTTATGTTCATATGCCTTATTTGACTTTACAAAATTTTACATTAATAGAATGTGTGAGTGTTTTCTTATTACATTAGTGTTATTTATGATCGTTATAAATGGGAGAAAAAATGCAATATAGAACACAAAATATTGAAATAAAAAATTATCATCCAATAATTCCATAGGCAATTTGTAATTTTAGAAAAATAGAAAATTGAAATCTACATCCTAAGAGAAAAGGTAAAACAATTATGTAAGGATATTATTAAATTCCACCAAAATTAAAGGTCTAAACAAGTTAGTTTATAAATATTGTATGGAGGTAAAATAATGTTTTTTTGAATCTAAAATTGATGTAATGTTTCACAAGAATTGTTCCATGATCACTAGATATCAAACTAGTTGTGTTTTAAGTGAAATTATTAATAAAAAATTGTAAGTTGAATAACTACAAAACTGAAAAAATGTTCTTATTAGTATTTATTTATTTAGTAGATAAATATAAAAAATAGATAACAATATGTAACATGAATTTTTTTATGTAATTTTTTTACATTTAATGATTAACTACTTATTAAATAATTCTTAAAACAATCATATTGAAAGATAGCTTGCATGCCAAATTATTTCAAAAAAATATAATTAAAAAAATAAATAAAAATGATTAATTAAAAAATAAATAATATAAAATTATACAAATAAAAATGTACTCTAATACAAGTAAAATAATAGAAAAGAAAATAATAAAGAAAATAAGATTTGCTTACATTCATGACAAGGTTGACATGCAAGAAGCCTTGCGTAACAAGCCACAACATCATGAATCCTAAATAATTATTAATTGATTTCAAAAAATAAAAATAACTTTACTAACACTAAAATTGTGACCAAATTCCTGAGAACTCATTCGAGTACTCAGACAGGGAATTCGAGTTAATTTGCAGTTTTAAGCCTTTTTTAGTAAATTCTCCAAAAGTGTCTAAAATTGACCCGAAAAATAATATAGGAGATAAATTGATTAATTAAAATTTATAAACATATAAAAAAATATAATCTATCTATTATATCAATAAATATAGTTCCCAATTTGACATTATACTCAACATCCTTTCAGTTTATGCAAAGAGGTGAAATGGCTATCATCTACTTATGTCTTGCATAAATATTATGGTGTAATACATTATAGACAATATAATTAAACTTATGTTAAACTATCACATAGCACATATTAAGTATGTAAAAAAACGTATGTTTGAGTTCAATTTACTTCATGATAGTGTGGAAAACTGGATTCTTAGACAATTGTATTTCCCTACTGCTATAAAAAACAATATGTTGGCTCAACTTTAGCCACTTTAAAATCTTCTAAGAGTATTATTAACCATAATCATTATTTTAAATATTATGTAACTGATGTATATTTATCTTCAGTAGAGTATAATACAATTGTATCATGTTTCTTTGAATAATAAGAAACCAACCCACTTCCTAGTGTGAAGCAATAACATAAACATGAATTAGTATCATGAATTGATCCTCCCCAATCTGAATATGTGTA
>JARHVA010005232.1:1117500-1160000 GCA_037957365.1 Torreya grandis | reverse complement strand
TGTGGTTGTGTTCAAACTTGTTCTTTGCAAAACAACACACGTAGAAAAATTATGCCTATCTTTTCTTTTCACGTCTCTCCTGCTTCCCTCTATCTCCATGTCCCATCCTCTTTCTTATATGCCTAACTTAATCTCATAAGATTTAATTTATAAAAATAACTTCTTCCATTCTATCGTGGCCTCTCTCTTTGCATGACATTTCTCCTAGTTCACCGAACCATGTGTGGCATCATTACTCACTTCTTAAATTCACTAACTATAGTTATCTCACCTCCAAGGCAGTATTCAATTTACCTTTAATTTTATTAATTGGTACTTAAAACATATAATTTGCTTAATATAAATTATTACACCATAATTCTTAAATTATCTAAAACATAAGTTTATATTGACTAATTAAATAAATATATCTAATTTCTAATTTTCAATTTTATTTTATGCATTCTTTAAAAAGACTAAATTTAGATCAGCTTACTCTAACTAAGTATTTTTAGATAATTCAAATTTCATGAAGGAAATTGAAATATAGGTAGTCATTTATTTAACTACTGGATAGATAGGTTTCTAGTTGTTTCTAAAATAAGATAAATGTATAATTGATTAATATACATATATAGCAATTAAATATTTATTTTTTGGATTTATTCTTGAAAATATAGAAAATTATTAGTAAATAAATCTTATGTAGTCTTATGCATGTCAAGAACTAAAACTACATATAAAATACAATCAGAAACAAGATTTTCATAATACGTACTAACATTTAAAACATGTTACACATAAAATTTTAAATCTACTATGTGTGTATGTAATACCTCTAGCAATTCCTTTCTCATCCCCCAACTGTCACATCTATTCTATCCTTTTCAATGATGCTCTCCTTCATCAAGCTCTGAGGGAGAATGAATATTGCATCCACCTCGCATTAAGTGCATAGTTAGTCAGAGGCATCATATATATTAATCAATGCTACAAAACTAATAAATACATATTCATAATATATAATATAATAAAATACAATTATCACATCATGCATACTAATCAATAATATCACTATCCTATAACCATATATGTCATAAAGCTCAAATATAATCAATAATAATCAGATAATAACCATATTAATCAATGGTTTCTAAGGTTATAAATCATAGGGTGAAATCAGGTTGTAACATAAATTAGATGACTTCAAGTGCCCAATGGACACTTGCATCAGGATAGGATAGTAGAATCGATACTACTTTCTATCTCAGACATTAGTGTCGAAGAAGTAGGAAAGAAGGAACATGTTATGACCTTTCAGAATGGGAAGATAAAAAGATTTTAAGTATTTTGGGCAAGATAGAAGACCTAGGTCATCAACATAAGACTAGTCAGACTAAGAGATATATGCCAAGGGGTACAAAGATAGAGTGAATGCGAGACCTATAAAAGTGAGAAAGGTAAATAACTGAGCAAAACATACAATGTCTGAGTTTTCCAAGTGTACAAGATTGAGGTGTTATATAATCTTAAAATATCATCAACAAATTCAACTAATCATTATAATATTCGTTAAATCACACAAGTTTATGTCCGATAGTCACCACACCCTACTGGGTTTACATGTTATTATAACTATTTCAGTCAATTTTAGTTTATATCTTTTTATATTATCACTATTTAGGATCACAAAAAACATCCAAAAAGTTTTGTTATTATATGTAATTTGACATGCCCAAATGAATATTTTGTCTCCTTGTTAATTGTTTAGATATTGATTCCCAAATAATGACGAAATAATTTTTTTTTAAAGATGTTCTTAGTAAAAATACAAAAAATTGAGGTAGGTTTTTAGAGATAAAGATGCTTTGATCATAATTTTGAATTTGATTTTGTCTTATTTATAACTTTTTCTAGAGCATCTTAATACTATGTACATTATCTCAAGTAAAAGTGATTCCCATGATAGACTTATTTATACATTGTTAAATTTTTTCTATCAAATCTCTATAACCCATGGGTGCAAATTTATAATATTACCTTTCTTTTTTGATCTTCCATCAATGTTGATTTATAATTGGTTATAAAAATTTGGTATGAATGAAGTAAGACCTTCAAAACAACACCAAAATTTAAGTTTTTACAAAGACTCTGGGATTGTATTCGTACATGGGTATAAGAGAAGGAAATTTTTTGTTTAACATTTCAAATCTATTATTTGAGTGAAGCTCATAAATAATATTCATTGATAAATACATTCACATAATTTCAATTTTGTCTTACTTTTTACATAATTATCATAATTACATTAGTTTTATTGAGACCAAAAACTCTATCAAAATCCCACTAAAATTAATATATAAATTCGATATATAAATTATAATTAAGTTAGAATAAAATGTTTAGATATAAACATGCTTGAATTAAACATGCTTTCTTAATTTATTGCATTTAAAGGTAATTTTTTTCACCCATCACAGGGCACGAGTCAAAGTTTATTTACTATTTTTATTATATTTATATCAAATTTACGTGTGTCCATGTTATATTGTTTTCTATAATTTAGTTGCACCACCATCCACTTTACATTAAAAATAATATGCTACTAATGATACCGTCGATGTAGTCGCAAATCTTATGTCACACAAGACTCATAATTTTGGGCTTATCTCAGTCTATATGTGAATTTATATAGTTATTTTTATCTCCAATACTCATTCTCTATAGTTTAGAATACCCTTTTTTTTCGGTATGTTTTAATGTCCCTAATATGTTCGGAAGTGTTCGGTATATGCTTTTATTTTCACGATGTGTTTTTCAATACTTGATATATTTCTCTATTTCTTTTTTATATACATTCAATGTTAATTACTTCTTGTTATGTGACTTCTTAATGTATGCTACAAATTCTATGGTCACGCTTAAATTCACTACTACGTTTATTTTCATATATAATTTACGTTCCATATTTTACGATTGATATGTCTCGAATGTATTTTATATAGTTATAAGTGGTTTTGTTCTATTATGTGACACATGCATGCTTATCAAGAATCTAGTAATTGAAGTATTCAATTTATGGTTAATCATATATTTGATATTTTTGCCATACAATTTTAATATTTGAATGTTTTGTGTTTAATGTTTCTTTAATTTATATGATGAAAATAAGATTCATTATATTTTTTTAGTTTCCATGATTTTTATCACATATTTTTTGGAACAAAACTTTATATTCATGTTTTATGATGTTATATTATATAATGATGATGTTATTTTTTTTATATCTTGAATGCAAATGAAGGATATTGTTATTGAGTTTAGATTATTTATTTTACCTAAATTAATATGGAATAAATTATTCATGACATATATGATATTAATATTATAATATTATATTTTTTACATCAATAATTTTATATTTTATTATTTTGAGAGATGTAACTTACAATTGTAATTAAAAAATGTAATAGTGTGAATGGATTGTTTTTGTTTTTGTTTGGGCCAATATATCAAATAAATTTATAAAAAATTATAACCAACGGACATATTACTTTAAAAATATGCAATAAACAGATGCTTTATTCAAAAAACAAAAACCATATACACACACTAACCAAAAAATATAAATACACTCCATTACAATGAAACTTATTACATTACAATTGATAAAATAAAAAAATAAAAACAACTACAAATAATTTCTACATTTAAACTTCCACATTCATATCATTCCTCCTCTTACTATTGTTTTTATTTTGTGATCTCTATGTTTAAACTTTCATAGTCCCATTACTCCATCCAACCCACTATTTTTTTTTCGCTTCGCGAAAGAGATTGGAGAAAAATTATTTCATACCAAACAAATCAAACAATTTTTTTTTTTTTTTTCAAAAATAAAACCTTCTCACTCAACATTGTCCTACATACTACTGTGTTGAAGCATTCCGTAAATTCCATTTAATAAATGAAAACCTAAATACGTAACCTAAATCTAAAATATCCGGATGCTAAATGGAAACTAATTATTATCCCTAAGCTAATTGTAATATCGTTACTATAAAACAGGCGCTCATGTAAATCCACCTGTAAAGATAGGCGCTTAAAATGGAATCCATTAATCTTGATGTGTTGATGTGTAAAGATATGAGCACACGGGGGTCTTAATATTTTTATTTTACCATATCTTAAAACCCGTTTATAAGTTTCTTTATATTAGTTTATATTTTATAACATAGTTATGATGAGATAATTTTACTTATATTATTCTATATAGTATTAATATATTTCATAATTTTTAAATAACAATATATTATTATTAAATTTTTGTTTTTATAAAAAAAATTAATTGTAGTTTAATTTTTTGAAATAAAAGATTGAATTTTTTGAAATAAAATATAAGATATTATTATAGAAAAAATTTATTATATTATATTATATGTTAATATTTTATAACATATATTATTAAATGTATTTCAATACTTTTTTATTAACAATATAATATTATGAATGTTTTGTATTTATGCAAAAAGTTAATTGTAGTTTAATTTTTTGAAATAAAAGATTAAATATTTTATGTCTATATTTTGTAGGTATGGCACGTTTATGATTGAGTTTTCAAATTGAAGAATAAAAAAGAGAATATTAAAAAGAATATGCTTGACAATATAAAAAATAACAACATGAACAAAAGATAGAAGAAGAAAGACGAGAGAATGAAAGTGAAAAATGTGCAAAATATTGGGCAAAAATGTAAGTTCAAGAGTTAGGAGCAAAAATAAAAATAAAAAGTTCAAGAAATGATAGCATATCATGTACGAACATCATAAGATGGTCAAGAGAGATTACGAATAAGAATGCAAAGAGAAATACATTTATATCAATTCTCAGAGGAAGAAAGAAACCATCTATAAGAATGTAATCATGAAGCAGTTCAAAGAAATCATCAAATGAATGTTAATGTTGATGTTAACTCTAAAGAAGTGAATTCAATGACCAGTTAGAAACACTAGATAATAGAGAAAAAAAAGCAAAAGATGATGATGTTGAAAATAATATACAAAATACATATGATCGCAGAGGAAATATTGAGGTAGATTTGAAGATGTTACAAATGATTTTTTGTGATCGTCTAGAAAAATTCATTTCACCAAGTATGTGTTATATTTGTCAAGAAAGTTACCCTGGCTTAAGTATCTCTCAAGAACCTGAAAGTCCAATTTTATGCAGATGTCGAAAAGATAAAAATGATCATCCATTTTTAGTGTTAAATAATATGGATCCTGCTCCGCAACTGCCAGAACTTGCATGGTTAAATAAAATAGAAGAGATGTGGATAGCATGAGTCAATTGAATCCTACAAGTCACACATGAAGCTAGAGGTCTATTCAAATACAAAGGATATACGATCAATTTTTCACAAGAAGTGAAAAAAATTGCTAAGATCTTACCACATCAAATAAATGATTTACTGATCATTTTTGTTCGAAGAAGAGATCAACGTGAAATGAATTACAATTTTATAGTAAATACAGAGAGAGAGAGAGAGAGAGAGAGAGAGAGAGAGAGAGAGAACTAAAATATAAAATAGAATATGACAAGTTCTTTAGATATGTTCATATTGATAAAAGTTTACATATTGAACTTCCACCGAATTCTGACAAAAATATATTTGACCAATTGAACTCTATAAATATGGAGTTTGATTCAGATGTTAATGAATATGTATTTCATGGTCCAATGATGGAAATAGATGAAGTATATATCATCAATCACATGAATTCAATGGCCTCCAATCCACCAAATGCCATGAGAGAGATGAAATTAATCCATGCATAGATAAATAATCCTAATGACCTGAAGATCTGATGGATTGGCTAGGAATTCATGCATCACATATAAATAAGTATGCCACAGAAGGGTTAGTTGATATGGTTATCCCCACAATGTTTCGAGATGGAAGATGTTATTGGAAATGATTAATGTCAAGAACAAATAGTGTATTACATTCAAACACCAGGGAAGATTTTGACAATGTTATTCATCTATTTGGAATCAAATGATAATGTGAAAAACCATAACAAAATGAAATTGAAATCATTAAAATGACCCATTGCACAGAGCTTTGCAACTAGAACATGTAATAACAATCCATTAGGATGCCATAGTGATGAATTAAATGTGGAGCTATTAGTTTTTAAGGATACAAGGGTGATGTTAACATCAAACCTGTGGATATAAACATGGCATGTAAATGGATTTCTAGGATATTTTCAAAGTATAAGATACAAATCTAAACATGAAATGATGCATTAATTGATATTTACTATTAAATTTGCATGCTACCCTTGTGAGTGCTACTAGCATAAATATATTAAATACGTTTATATAAAATACATTGAGAGATATCAATCTCGAGACGCCTATCTAACTTAAGAGTTGTTTTTAAGATATCTATACCAGTTTTACATCTATGTAAAATCTGTTTCTCCCATTACATAAACATATGACCATGATGGAATTTCGATTGTCATAGCCATAATGAAATTTCTCTCTTCAGTTTGAATCAATGCTGCTGTCACGTCTTTAGCTTCTCCAGATTCTCCCTACGCTTGTTTGTTTCGTAACCTGTAATTACACGGCAGGCAAAACTTTCAAAGATCGTGTTACTTAACAAGGCAAAATGTGGGTATTAATTAAGTTTCTCTAAACACGCCGAGACTTGGAGATTCAAAGACCTTCGCAACCACGACAACTATGCGCCAAAGTTGAAAAGAAACAAGGCAAATTTGAAGTCAACCTCATGTTTTTCCATCGTGCGCCAACTATGGTATACAAAGCGCTAGTATTGAATGTTTTCTCTTGCTTCCATTTTCCTGCCTCGTGTCACCTCGCCATCTACTTTCTTCCCAAAGACTGGTGCAGCTGGAACAAAAGAAGCCCAGTCCACATCATAAGATGACAATTAATGATAAAAAATCATTAACTCAGCAAGATTCACCGAAAACACGAGACGAGGTGAGGGCTTTTGGTATTTTTCTAAAAGCACTATATCTTTAGATATTAATTTTGGACATGAGTAAGTTGTTAGGCTTCACCATTGGTCCAAATAGAGCAACACTCCAAGAAATTATGCAGCCATTGAAACAAAAGTTCCGCTTTCCAGTGGTGTATCTTGAACTTAGGCTTTATTGGTGATTTTTGACGACGAAAAAACATCAACAATTAAACTTCAAAATGACGTATATTCAAACCTCTACTGTCAGGGGGGGCGAGTGGGGGGGGGGGGGGAAGGGGGCGCGGGGTGTTTTATGTATAATTAATGATATAGTATTTTTCTATACATGTAGAAGAGGTTTTTCAAAAATATATATTTATGTAAAAAATATTGAAAGATATTATTTTTTAGGTGTCTATATAATTTTAAATTTATATAATAAATAGAACATGTTTAAAACAATGATATTTTTTAACTTTTTTTAATTTCTTTTAAATAAATTTATTTAAAATATATATATTAATTAATTACCAATTTAAAATAAGAAATAAGTATATATAAAAAATAATAATATTAACAATTATAATTTTTTTAATTAGCTTTTTTTTCATTCATATTTTGTTTGTTACATATTTTTAGGGGAACATATTGTATATGGTCTTTATTTATAATTTACTCCAATATTTATGAGGATTGGGAGTTATTTTAGCAAGTTGTTTTCACTTTATAATTTTTATAATAAATTTTATTAGGTGAATGTTTAAATTTAAAATTTACTATATGACACGTCTAAATCAAATGAGTTTAAAATGTATAGCTATTCAACATTGCACATATAAAATATAGTAAAACATAGAAACATTAGAAGAAATAGATTTATACTTTAATACTTAGATGTGTTGAAAATTTTACATTGCATTTATAAAATAATGTTATTATTATTTAATGTAAACAATTGTACATTAAGTTTTAACTCATGTGACATTTATATTTAATTTATAAACATAATAATAGATCTATTTTTATTTTAGTCAAAGATCATTAAATTTACAAAAAAATATTTTCACATAAGATTGTTACATTGTAATTCAATTATAGAAAAAACCAGAGTTTTTTTATTAATCCATCATAAAAATATTTTTTTAATAATTGAAATGGACATATTTTTAGAATAGTATTTAATATATTTGGAAAGATAGGTTGAAACACCACTCAAAATATACTTTGGAGTAATAGATTGAAGAGGAAGTGATTCTTTGCCAAAGACACACCAACAACTAAACCTCAAATAAAAAATATCAATTTTATTACATAAATTTAAAAACAATAACAAAAATTCAAATAAAATTTATTAACTTTATTAGATAGATTAAAAAATAAATTTATTTGTTATACTTTTCTAACTTGTAATAGTGAGCATTCATAAAATTATATTTTAGATAAAATTAAATAAGGTATAATAATGTGAAATGAATATTTTTTAATTGATTTTTTTGAAATTCACCATCAAATAGATATAAAATATAACATACTTACTATGTTACAACCTACCATTTCCCAAATAAAATTTTAGAACACCTCTCAATATAATAAAATAAATTGCTTTAGCAAAATTAATCTTTGAAATTTATAATTTTATTTTTATATTTTAATATTTAATTTTAATGTTTAATTTATTTATTTTTAAATATCATTTTTTTATATGTAAAATTAAATATAAATCTAAATCTAAATCTACAATTTATATTCATTTTCCTAAAAGACTACAACATGTGACAAGAAATGTTTATTTAAAAATATATTATACAATTTTATTAAAAACACTAACTCTATACTATATAAATTGTGAAAATACAATCTATCGCATCAAAATATAAGTAATTAATAAAAAAAATTTAAAAAAAATAATAATTACAATTTTTTTAATAAATTAGATTTTATATTAATAAAATGAAAACATTCCCTCCCCCGTCCGCAAAAGGGATATAATATTAAAGGAAAAAAGTGACGGTGAAGGTTATTTCGTTCCCCTACACTTAAGTGGGTGAAGATTAACTATAGTTAGAAAACAAAAGGGAAAAATACTAATAACATTGTAGAAGCGAGATCCATTCTAAAAGGGATGCAAAAAGTGGAGTTGAAGGGTTCGAAGGCGATGATCATTGAGGATCACTTTGAAATCATTATTATTGTGGTAAAAGGTCATCACATCAAACCTCCGTGAGTTTCAATGTGTTTGAAAATATAAAGTGGCTGTGTTTTAAAATTAAAAATGCAGTTTAAGTACCCAAAAAAAAAAAAATTGATGGGCGTAGATTACTAATTTCATAGTAATTATGGTATTGGATTGTGACGAGCACGTAATTGTGTTGATCAAATTTGGATCCCTATATTCCCTTATTTAGGGTAGATGACATGATAAACTGATGGAAAAAATGGAGTGATGGTGGCGGCATGGATGATCGATATATAAGGAGGAATATATTTGAATGATCTACAAATCACATTAATAGAGGTGTGTGGAAAATTTCGGAATCAAAATCAACATCCCATTCCTTTCCATCCTCCATCTTCGCTTGTATTTTAAACCTTAAGTGGCCTACTTGGGCCTTCACTACACATTCTTGAGATATGCCACTCCTCACCATGATTATTGTTCAATGATAAATTATATGCTTTTGTATGAGAGTGAACAATTTAAACGTGGCATGTGTGGGTGGTGGAGCTCTATTTTGTATAAGTGATAATGGATGTCAATGTTTTTACTTATAAATTAATTTTATGATCGTTATGATTATCAATTTTTTTGGATAATATCGTAAGGATAAAAAAGGTATGGTGGTGCGTGTTTTCTTATTGAAAATTTTGGATTGGAAGGGTTGTGAATCTCACACACATTCTCTTTATTATGTGTATGCATGTTCATGTTTTCAATAACTTTACATAGAATTATTATTCCATTCAACTTATGTTGTTTTAAGTGATGGGTACGAGACTTAGCTTTGTATATTGTGAAAGATTAATTAGATATTGGAATGGACACTCTCCATTTATATTATTTTAGTTTATATAACTTATAATGTTGGAATATAAGTGGATGTTGTGGTAGGGTTGCTTGGAATAGTGGATTTGATGAAGAAGTTGAAATTGGTCGAGTAGTCTAGTGGCATTAAATCATATAATATGAAAGAAAAATTAAACTACTAGGAAGTTGACTATACATAATCTTGATGATAAATTCTCCACGTATGTATCGCGTCAAATCCGCAATCCCCAATCAAAATGTGGAAGGTGGCAAAGCAAATGGATGGCATGGATAATGTAGACATCATAAACAAATGAAAATTTGAAGTTGGACCTAGGGAATTTCATTGGACACGTAATGTCTTTTATGTAACTTAATTGCTCAGCCTTATTAATTTGCTTTCTAACAAATATGAAACTTATTTGATTCATGAAAATCAAACAAATTTATAATATATGGCGAAATCAATTGTAATGGAAATTATTCAAATTCAAAATTTATTTTAAATGTGATGACCATCAAAATTTATTTTAAAAGTGATGATAACTCAAATGTCAAACCCTAATTTCTAAGAGACTAGGCTATATACTAACTTGTGATATTATCTTCAACCTGTCTAGGTGTTGTCCTCCTTCAAATGATGAATATTTAGAGAGGTATTTCATAAATATTGAGGAAAAAGAGGAATATATGGATGTCATTTTAGCTAGTGTATTTTTTTATTAGGATGTTATTGGTCTTGTTCCTTGATGAAAAAATGTAATATTTTTTTAACAAGGGATAGGACTATGTAATTTACATAGGTCAGTTAGTGGTTTGATATTTTAGTTTTTTGAATTTTAGAATATAAACTTTGTATTATTATATTTGAAAACATTGATGCTAGGGCATCTAAGGTTAAGAAAAAATCGTACATCACCTATAAATATTTTAAGAGTTGAAAGAATCACATGGGTCTATTTATTCACATTTCAAGTCAGATTTATTATTGTAACTCTAATATCCCTTTTTATTATGGCCACACATATTCATTATCAAAAAATTCATTTATTTGTTTATTTTCTATGTGTGTTCTCTATGGAGGCCTCCTAAATCCCATAATTACCAAGTGATCATGACCAAGTTTTATGTCAATAAACAAAAAATTTTACATGAAAAGTTTCCTAAGGGTTGTGCATAATCCATAGATGTGTATCTACTCAATACATGAAATGGGTAACAAATATCATTTTTCTCAAATGAACATGGATAGGAAGAAGTTTTTGAAAAAATATATAATTTTCCAACATTGAAAATTTAAAATCCAAAATATTCAATGATATCAATTTTGCCTAAAGTTATATTTAGAAGTTCATTAAACCTAATTTATATAAATTTAATATAATAATAGTATAAGTTGTAAATAAAATTGTGATAGGTAGAATTAAATAAAACTACTAAATTTATAGATTGTGATCAAATAAAAAAGGATTACCTATGATCAAAATGGAAAACATGGTTTTTAACTATTTAAGATAGCATTGTGAACTTCATAGATGGATGGAATTGAAAACATGAATTAACATGAGAAGCACGGAAAAAATGATAATATAATGGATCAAGGAAACAAAGTTCCATCTTGGGACAAGATCAAGTACTTCTATTGTCATAAATTAGTTGATCTTGACCTCAGAACTAAAATAATGAAAATCATGTCACAATAATTTAGGACAACATAAATAATTCTTGTATATATATATTTGACTTTCACATTCATGTAAAATATATTCGAATGACTTATTCTAATTGTAATCCAGAATAGGCCATGTAATGATTTAAAAATTTCAAATAAAAAAATGGTGGAGCATAATGAACTGAGATGGACCCAATCACCCCATGATCACTAATCATTGCCTACATATCTGTAACTTTGAAGAGACAAATAATTATCACGTGTTTCTCCCACTTAGATTTCTTTGCACAATTGTGTTCATTTTACTATATGAATATGTCTAGAGATGGATTGAGTAGTTGATCATCCTTTTCTTTATCTCTGATAAAATAAACTATTGTCATGGGTGAGGACTAATTAGAATGATTAAAATTAGAACTGGGAAGAATATGGAATATTTTATCAATGTGTAATATTGTAATTATGCCTTTACATTGAAATTGTCAAGTGGTTGAATAGGTGACTTAGGTGTACTTTTATATCAATGAAAAATGAGAAAACCTCGGGCTACCTATCCTAAAATTATGGAGCAAAATAAATGGGAGGATCCAAATTTATAAGGTGACCATATGAATGATTAAGGATAGGATTGATACATATGGGATAGAAATGTCTAACACTATTTGCCCTTACTAGTTGATCTTTTCATGAAGGGAAACATGAAAAATTGATGTCTACCGGTGTTCGTATAAATTCTCAAATAGATTTTTATTAATTTGAAACATATATATATATATATATATATATATATATATATATATATATATATATATATATATATATATATATATATTTATAAACTAATAGTTTTGTATAGGAACTTAGGATAGAGTGAGGTGGTGAAATAAGTCCAAATTAAGTGTTTAATTCAATAATATGAAATAAGGCAAAAGCTAACATGATCAAGTATTTATGACCAAATATGAGTGACCACGAAGAAATGAAATTAACATAGTAAATAAAATATATACATGAGTTTGTGTAACATAATTTTAATTTGGGATAAATCTCCAATAATGTAAGGTGATTCAAGGAAAATGTTTCAATTGTGTAAAATTAGTTAATGGTCATATGTGAAATTAATATTTAAAATGTAACTTGAATTTGAAATTTTTTAGAAGAAAAAGGAATGTACAAATATGTGTGTGAAACCTATGTTACTCTTGTAACTTGAAGCACTTCGTGAGGTGGGTTTCATATTTGAATCAATGGATTAATTCGAATGTGATCAAATTCTAAATAGAATTGAAAGTTTGTATAAAATAAAACCCATTGAGAGACAAACAAGCCTCAATTTTATGTATTAGAATTTTTAACCCCAGAACATGAAATAGGTTGAAATCAATAATGGATTTGTAACAAGTAATGATAGAGGTAAATGAACTTATAAGTTATGAATTATGAACTATAACTGAATTAACCAATTTACATGGATTATAGATTAAATTGTCAATTTGTTCCTTTATTATTAAGTGCATAATCAAAGGTTAAGAGAGAACATACATGATCCTACCATTTTGATAGACAAGTAGAATTGGAAATATGTAATGAACATGTATCATTTCACCAAAATTTTAAAAAAAATTAGCATAGTATGAATTAGTGTATATCATGTTTGCATTAATAAGTGCATAATATGTAACTATATATAGATGCCAATTTATTTTTTTATTATAAGCTTGTGCATGAATATGCAGTGTTCACCCCAAATTATATTATTTTATACATTTTTTCTATAATTTGAGTGAATACTCATGGGATACACCCAAAATTTATTCAAACAATTGAATTTTGAAATATTTTACAACATTTTCAACTTTATTTAGTAGAAAAATTGGTTTATATTTTAAAGAGTCTTATCTCATTAATGAAAATCCCACTAAAATGCCCCATTTTAAGTTGAGGGAAATGTATCTTGAAATCCATTATTATAAAATTGATATTTAATCATATCTTGTTTAGTAATATGAAATCATTTAATAATGTATCATATGTTAAAAGTATGTCAACATAGTAAGAAATATATCAATTGAATTATATATATAGCATATGAGGTAAGGCCTACATAAATGTATTAATGAAGATCATACTGATATAATGTAGAATTATTGTCTCATGGATTAATTAAATAATTATATGTATCATGGCACTTTTAAAACTGAACAAGCTCAACAAACACAATAAGTGTATTGTCATAGAATAAGGAGAAGACATGTATACAAAGGACATGTTAAATTTTTCGTAAGTAGATATTTCCACACATAATTTAAAGTGATACACACAAAGGACATGAAAAATGTTTCATACAAGGGACATGTTCAAAGGTTATGTCAAAGGGCCACAATAAAATGGGCATTTTTAAATGTCACAGAAAACAAAGAGCCAAAGGCCACAGTTAATGGACATGTTCAAATATCACATAATCCAGTCATCATCTCATGAATATTTTCAATAAATTTTTAATTCAATCCCAATGGACATACAAAATATAAAAATAGTATCTAATATACTATGTATAAGTAATAGCCTCAATGTATAATAGAATTAGAAATGTAGTCTGCACCATGTATATTTAATGCGATAATACCTTAGAAGATAACATACTCATGTTCAAAATATAAGGTAAAGATGTTAGAAATAATTTTGCAAAGAGTATATAGATCAATAGGTTATTATTCATAAAATGGTAATGAATGTAAATATTATAACCTATGGAAAAAGTTCCTCAATTTTTACAAGGTTGATAGGTAGCTGTAATTCCAACATTTTAGTCCATGAGAGATCTATATGTCCTACATAACATTGATGAATACAAGTGAAATGAATGTGTGATAGAAAGAGAGTATGTTATATACAAATAATGAGATAGATAACATATTAAAATTATGTAATATATATGTATAATGATGATTAGATCTTTATTTTTTATTTTTATAATATTTGAAGTGTTTTTATATTTTTGGAATATTAAATTTTTTCATAGTTTTTTGTTTTGAAAATTAGAATAGTAGACACTTGTGGTAACTAAGAGTTTAAAAATCTAATTGAAGAGAGGTATGATAATAGTATATAATATGTGTCAATGTGTTATATGCACTGCAAAAGATGGCATGGTCATGAATGAGTAATATTTTTTTGTTATAAATGTGAATTGTAACTTTGAAATTATTATAGGAGGTTGGTTGAGTGTGCAAAATAAAAATATTGCATTCTTGACTCATTAAACGTAAAATTTTATATGTATGTAACTTGTATTATAAAATAACACATAAAAATAAATATTTTTCTTGAATAAGTACTAGTGTGTATGCTACAATTGACTAAAATATAAAAAATGGTAATATGAAGGCTCTGTTTGCTTAGTTTTTTTAGTTTCTATTTGAATACAAGTGCATGAGATGCTAGAAAAACTAAGGATAATAATGTCATTCATTTTTTACCTTACTAGTTGATATTGGCCTTAAACAAAAATAAAATTTCTCAATTAAGTATGTGAAACCAACAATTTAAATGGCACAATATCATAGATTAGATCATTGTTTTAGATTTTTTATATCTAAAGAATGAAAAATAAGATCTAAGTGGATAATAAGTCACTAAGATCCAAGGGATTAGAATAATTTCATCGAATCGATCACATATACAAAAAATTAAAGAATAACATGAACAATTCATAAGTTATTTACATTCATATTTTTTGTTCTTGCATTATTTTAATGTTTGTTTTGATCATACAATGATTAATCATCATTAAAATTGATATATTTAGAGTTGTGTAAGTACACGAAATGATCCACATCACCTTATGAATGGGCATGTTCTGTTAAATCTATTATTTTACAAAATATTTAATTATCATGTTCATTATGAACATGATGTGGTATGTGAATAACTATTATTTCTTTTGAAAATGAATAGATTATTTAATACAATTTTTTTTGTAGATTTAGTTTTTTGTAACCGAGTTCACTCATATGTGAATGGTTGCTTATTTGTATGATGAAAAACTAATAATTTTGTATTGATTTATTTAGGTCAAAAAACTATTCAAAATATAATATATCTAAGAGTTTTCTCCAAATTTTCATTATGATGTAGTTCATTGATATCATGCTCCAATTTTTTTCATTCAGTAATACTGATAATAATTTCCCATGTAGTAGAATGAATGTGATTGTATTTGTAAAAATATCCATCTATATATACTATTATGGCTATATATTCTTCTCGAGGACATTTTGTGTGTATCATATTTTCAGATGATTCCTTTCTAGTCCCTATAGGAAGAGATAATTATTGATTCTATATTAATCTCATAACACAAGTTCATGCTTGCATTTTTAAATTTTCTATTAATTAATATCTTACAATATTTTGGATCATTTCTTGTAATTATATGATGATAAAAAAAAGATTTATCTTATATATTCAAGATGTATAATATTGATCGATGTCTTACCATATGTAATGTAATAAGCTTGTTATCCAAAAACATTTTCAAAATTATTGTTGGTGTATCTTGTTTTGTTGTTATTTTTACTAAATGTGAAAATTTGATACTATATGTTTCTACATAATTTATGAAATTCATAATAAATTACATACAATATTTATTATTAAAACATTTTTTCACATTATAATCTTTAGGCATACTTAGAGTATGATCTACTTTTAAATTTGGTTGATTTACAACCAGTAATTTTGAACTATCATGATAAAACCCTCACCTAATTGATTCAGATAAATTATGTGACAAATAAGCATCTGAAGGATTATAATTTATGGAGTATTATTTTGTTTCTCATATTTACCATGTAATACTTGTCATCATCACTATCATAATAAAATAAAACATTACCATCTTGTGCCTCTGAATTAACTAGTAAAATTAAATTTGGAATAGACTTTTGTTGATCCACATTATTTTGATGTGATTTTCATATTTTTTTTTGTTCTATTTGTAACTATTGTTTTTACTTTTCTAACTTGTAATTCTCAAGTTGTTCTATTTATAAATTAACTTTATAACTATTTTTTTTTAAACGTAATTTTTGCAACTACCTTTTTCATCATAAAACTTTTGAAGTTTTCATTGATTGTTTCTTTGTGCTATTTTGAAATTATCATGTTATTTTTATGTTTGATTTAATTAATATGGATTCATTTATTTTTTTATTTTTCTTCTTTGTTTTTATTAGTACTTGATTCCCTAATTTTGTATATGTAATTCTGATCTCATGGTATGACTTGAGAAGGAGGGATGGTGTTTGGATCATCCAAATATTATTTTGATGGTTATATCTTACAATATCATAAATTGTTATCATCTACATATAATTCATTAGAGTATGCTTAATTAATGAAATTATGACACATATAGAATGTAGATGATATTATTACCAGCATATCTTTCCATGGTCTCCCCAATAGTAAATTATAATTCAAGTGGTTAGGCATAACATGAAATAAAGTATAAATTGATCTAGGTTTGAATGCCAATCATTCTAGGTACTTGTATCAAGAAGAATAATCAGTCCTTCAATGATTTTATCTATTTAATTATATTTTTCTCGATATTCACACCAAATTGCTGTAGGAAAGGACCACTAATTTAAATGTTCCATTGAGACTGCACATCATCAATACTCTCTTAATTAATTTATTTTAAATTTTAAATTATATAAAATTTGATAGATTTTGTGTGATCAAATATTACATCTTAAATTATTATCTTCAAAAGTGTTAATTTTTTATGTGTCTGTAAATGTGCTCATGAAACACCTACAACTAGTAGGTTATGTATAAGGAGGAATGGTGTTAATATTTAATGAAGCATATAAAATATACTTATAAATTAATGGAATTTAACTAATTCTTAAATTTAAAATTTTGGATATTGTTTACTTGATCCATGATATCATAGCCTTTTGATTATTTTTGTTATCTGTTGGAAAGATGAGCAAATTGAGGAGGAACATGTTAAATTATTTCCATGATGTGATGACCTACCTTTTCATTTATTAATATCATTGAACACAAAATATAATACATTTCCAGGGTAAATATTGAAATTGATATGGAAATTATTAAAATTTTAAGGTCTAGAAGGAGGAGTAATTAAAGGATTCATACATGCCCTTTACAAAAAACTAGTAAATAATAAAATACTTAATAAATAATAATCTAATTTATCTTGAGATTTATTATATATAATATTAATATAATTTAGGATGTATAATGCTTTTTGTTCATATGTCTTGTTTGGCTTTAAAACTTTTTACATTAAGAGTATGTGTGAAGAGTTCTTTTATTGCATCAGTGTTATTGATGATCCTTGTAAATGGGAAAAAAACATGTACCATAGAACATAAAATATTGAAAAAAAAAAATTATCATCTAATATATCCATAAATTCTTTGCAATTTTATAAAAATAGAAAACTAAAATCTAGATCCTAAAATAAAATGTAGAACATTTGTGTAAGGATATTATTAAATTCCACAAAATGAAAGGTTGGAATATATTAGTTTATACATATTTTAAAATATTATATGGAGGGAAAATAATCTCTTTGTAAATTTAATATTTATGTGATTTTTCACCAAAACTATGTCATGATTAGTAGCTATCAAACTAGTTGTGTTGTAAGTGAAATTGTTGAAAAAAAAAATGTATGTCGAATAACTTTAAAACTAAAAACATATGCTTGTTGGTATTTATTTTTGAATACCAAAATTAAAAAATAATATATGAAAATATGTAACATGAATTTTTATATGTAATTATTTCCCTACACTTGTGATTAATTACTTATTAATAAATAAGGCTTAAAATAATCCTATTACAAGAAACTTTGCATGACAAATTGTTTGAAGAAAAACATAAAGTAAAAACTAAATAAATAAGTCTAATTGAAAACTAAGTAATATAAAATGATACTAATAAAAGTAAACTCTAATATAACTTTAATATTATTAAATCAAATAATAAAGCAAAGAAGATTGGCTTACTTTCAAGACAAGGTCAACATGCAAGAAGCCTTACTTAATAAGCAAGAACATCATGATATATACATAAATATGTCATAGATAATTCTTTTAAATTAAATAAAATTTAAATCTACTTAGCTAACACTAAAATTATGCCCCGTTTCTTGAGAACTCATTCAAGTACTCTAGAAATGATTTGGACTTAACTCGTAGTTCCAAATATTTTTTACGAAATTCCCAAAAAGTGTCCAAAATTGACCAAAAAAATAATATAAGAGTTAATTTAATTAATTTAAATTAATAAAAACATAAAATAATAAATTTATATCTAATATCAATAATCCAATTCTCAAATTGATATTATACATAACATCCTTTCATTTGATGCAAAGAGGTGAAATGGCTATCATCTCCTTAAGTCTTCCATAAATATTATGGTGCAATGCCTTTGTGATAATATCATTAAACGTATAATAAATTTTTTAATATCATGGATGAAGTATCTTAAAAAATATGTTTGAGTTCAATGTGCTTCATGTTAGCATGGAAAACTAGATTCGTAGACAATTGTATTTCCTCATCATTATAAAAAAAATTGTTGGATCAATTTTAAAAACATTAAAATTAGATAAGATTATTCTTAACCATAATACTTATTTTAAATCTGATGTAACTGATATATATAATGGAACTATATCATGTTTCTTTGAATAGTAAGAAACCAACCCACTTGCTAGTGTGAAGCAATAACCTAAACTTGAATTCTTATCATCAACGAATACTCCCTAATATAAATATTTGTATAAATTTTCACATAATTGAATATATGATATAATATTAAATTAATGATTATAAGTATCTCTTATATATGTAGAATTTCTCTTCAATACTTGTAAATGTTTGAGTGACAGTTTACCTATAAATCTAGATACACATGAAACCCCATAATTGATTAAGTATTTTCATAGTGATATAAATAAAACATTCCACCATTATTATAATATTATTTTAATCATATGGACATAAATCCTCAATCATAACCTTTTATCCACTTGTAATTGTAGTGTACATGGTCTTCAAATATTAAAGATTGTACTTGTTTAACATGTCTTTGGGCATAATTGGCTTGACCAATGAATACTTCATCTATATTTTGATAAAAATTTATGCCAATAAATTAATACATATTTATAATACCATTAATCTCAAATTACTATTTCATCACTTCTTTTAATATATTTGACATCTCCATAGAGCTACCTGTAAAGTTTAAGTCATATCCTTAGAGATGAACATATAAAACATCAGAAACCAATTCTTGTATATAAAACATTGGTTCATTTTTAAGAATTATAAATCCTTGATTCAATAACTAGATTTAATTTATTTATTAAAAAAATATTGGAGGTTGATCAATCCTAAAAATAGTTTTCTTCAACTCATATTCTAAAAATTATTTACCCTTTACCTCGAAACCTTATGGATGCCCTATATATACTTTTTTCTTCAATCACTCCATTTATAACACAATTTTGACAACCATTTAATCTATTTTAATAATTTTATGATTATATACAATAATAAATATTATTATAGTATATCTATGCTCTGAATATGCATATGTTTCTTGATAGTCAACCCATATGCTTGTCCAAATCCTTTTACAACAAGTTTATCTTTTAGTATGTCAAATGTGCCAACACTCTTTAACTTTGGTATTTTAGACCCAATTTATAAAATATACTTACTAATTAATATTAGGATGAAATAAATTACATATGTAATTCCTCTCAATTTAATCCATCTATAATTTCATAACATTAACACATTCTTTCTTTTGTCTATCTTATGCATAACTTCTAGGTTCCCTAGTCATAGATGATATTATAAACATAATACTTTATTCACAAGCATAATAAAGTAAGTCACCTTATATAGGATTTATGTTTTCTATGATCCTATCATAATTATAGTAAAACATATGGCTGTCTAGATGAGGATTCAATAAAGTCACCTTCTATAGGATTTATATTTTCTATGATCCTATCATAATTATAGTAAAACATATGACTGTCTAGATGAGGATTCAATAAAAACTTATTTTTTCTTGGTGTTGATGTAGATGGATGATTAGTCTCTTACAAATAGTTAGTATTGTTTCCTATTGAATTATATACATGTGTATGACTTTTAAGACTTAAAACCAACTTCAATAGGCATCTTCCCATTCAATTATTAAATATATATCTATATGATCATAATTATCATTCAAATCATTTTAAAGCACATATAAATGTCCAATAATAAGTGTGGATTTACTAATAGGATTATAAAACTTGGGTTTTTTACTCTCATCACTATATGTTATCAAATTACAATTAATAATCCTAGAATAATTTATATCATCATTACCTTTATTTTTGGTTATTTTAATACTTCCATTTCCTTCATCTTGGATTAATTTTTCATCTCAAAATTGCATTTTGAGTTTGAATAAATCATCTAACTTGATGAAATTATCTCTTTGACTTTTCACCTAATATGAGCAACTTAAATCAAGATAAAACAAATTTTTTCTTCTAATATTGAAAATAAAATGTATAAAAATGATGAGTTTACTTCAAACTCACTTTTTTAATCTTGAAAAAACTTATTTTCCTTTTATTAATTAGATTATTTCTTATTTTCTAGTATCATGTAATCTTTTATCATGTGTCCTAGATTTTTGTAGTAATGACAATTTATTTACTCATTTTAGATATAAATTCAGCTTTATATTTCAATTTAATTTTATAAACTCCATTGATTCTTATTTTTTTCTCCTTGGTTTTTAAAATCCTTACATTGGTTTCAAGTTATTGTTTTAGATAATGTTCAAGATATCTTGCATATAATATCATATTATCCTTATGGGACAAGAGAGAACCCAATAACTCATTGAAAATTATAATGTTCATGTCCTTAATTTTTATAGAATGATCATAATATGTATCTATTTTTTGGTTAGATATCTCAATAAAATTCTTACTATAACATTGTCTCGTAAATTTTCTCCATAATAATTCACTCCTAAATCTAACATTCTCAAATTCTGAATATTTATTTTAAGTTTGATTTTTTTCTTATTTTACCTTAATAGATAATTGATATGAAGTTTCTAAGGTATTTCATTTCTCATGCTAAGTATTTCATCTTGAATTTGAGTGATAAATTTTTAGGTATATGTCACTCTAAATATATAAGGAATATTTTGCATCTCTTTTTTCATCATCCTCTTTTGTTATTTTATGATCTTGTGTTAAGGTACTTCAATATTGAGGTGGCATGCACCCATGTATAAAATTATATCAAATTATTTTACACATAATAATTCTTTTTAATTTATCTCTTTAATATTCAATTTTATCACCATTAAAAATAAAAATATTAATGGAATCAAAATTCACTGAAGCCATCACTTATTTTGATAATGACTTGAAAAAACCTTATGAACCATTCTTGAACAGGCCTCATATACCAAATGATTTATTTTAAATAATTATTTCAAATTAAAATTAAATTTGTTTCACTTTAAAATTGAAGCTATGAATTAAACAAATTCTCCTTGACTTACTAGCTTCAAATTAGTTTTGTTGTAAGTGAATTTGTTAACAAAAAAAGTACTAAATAGATTCAAAATAGAATAAATATGCTTGATGGTATTAATTTATGATTACCTAAATAAAATAAACATGGATAAAAATATTAAATAATAACTTCCGAAAGGAATTATTGTCTTACACTTGTGCACAGTTTTTTACTAATAAATAAGGCTTAAAATAAGCCTATTACTAAATAACTTAAATGACAAGTTATTTCACTTTAATAATATATATATATATATATATATATATATATATATATATATATATATATATATATATATATATATATATATATATATATATATATATATATATATATAACTAATTAATCTAAAATTAAACTTATATAAATATACTCCAATACTAAATAAAAGATTAAAATCAATAAAACTAACTTACATTCAAGACAAGGCCAACATTCATGAAGCCTTATTCACCATGTCACCAAATCATGAAACATAAAAAATTATGGCATCAAATATTACCTATAAAATATAAATTTAATTAAAAATTCTTTATTTTTTCTTATATTCCATTAAAATTATTTACAATATATTGGGAATTCATTCGAGTACTTAGATAGTAAATAAGAGTTAGCTAGTAGTTTCATATATTTTTTAGGAGGTTCCTAAAAACTATATAAAATTTACCAAAAACTAATATAATACATAAATTAATTAAAAAAAATTAATAAACACATAAAATAATAAGTAAATTAAATATAATATCAATAATAAAATTCCCAAATTGGTATCATATTCAACATTTTTAGTGTCAGATATTAGATCAATTGTAAAAATAAAATCTTTCATTATCATCTATTAAATTTGAGGTTAAAATAAAACTATTTTAGTTGTACAATTAAGTATAATTTTAAGCAAATGTTAATTTAACATTTAATTTTTATAAAAATATCTAAACCCTAGGATAATTTTATTGAAGAAATGTTTAAGGAAAAAATGGGTTTACCGATATGTTTTACCTAAATTTTGATTAATAATTGAAATAAATATAATTAAGATAAAATTAATTAAATAATGGTATATGTTGTAAAACAATTTATGAAAATTAGAATAATATGAATATAATGAATTTTAAATAGTGTAATTGGCTGAAAGAAGACTAACTTCTAATAAAATAATGAAACATAGTTATCTACTATTTGAGATCTAACTATGTGAAATTGAAATATTGATGAAAATAAAAAGAAGTAATTATTTTTAAAATTACAAAAAATATATAATTTAATCTAATGAAGGTCATAATTTTATGTAGATACTCAAATCTAGATGTTAAACTAGTCCTATAAACTCAAAAATATGTTAGTCATGCCTCTACCCTCTAATTCTCAATCTATATTACAAATGAGAGGCCATGATCACAATATCACTATGCTTAAATAATTATATTATAGTTTTCATGATAATATTATTATTACTCAATAATATGCAACCCAAAACATGCTTAAAATATAATATATATTCTTCATTACCAATTATATAACTTAAACAACTTTATATTTTATTAAAACTTACATATAGACTTGGACACTAGCATCAATGTTAGTGCCCCTTCTCCAATGCAAGTGTATGAAGCCTTACAATACATTAATTTAAAAATATTTTTACATGTACAATCTAAGCTAATTTATTTCATTAATCCTTTCCTAACAAACATTTCAAGATAGGTGGTATAAAATAAGTAAAAGTCCATTTATTATTCCTCTAGAAAACACCTCTCAAGCATACACTACACTAGTACAAATAAATTACACAACTAAGATATTACTCCCGATTATTTATTATTTTAATATTAGTATAAGATTAATGTTATTCCAATTCTAAAGCATCAAAAAAACATCCCATGAATAATTCTTTCCATGTTACAAGTGAGATCATTCCATGCATTTGCATATAGCATATAAGATAATTATTTACACACAAGCCCACATATGGGGGATAAATGCATTGGTCTGAGGTCCTACTCAGAGTATATCAATAAATATGTATCACTCACTAACATATGAGTCTTTGAGGTTAACTTCACTTCAATTTTATCCCATGATCCCCCATTTTCCAAGGTGGCATGACCTAATTTTATGATCTACAATTTTGATCAAAATATTTTTATCAATAAATTACGTGCATAATCCATACATACAATATTTTCAAGTGAATTTTTCAAAAAGGTGTCTATATTTTGATCTAGATACAAGTTTTGAAGTAACTAGAGTAGGATCAACACTAGTGTCTAAAGTGTGACATAAGTGTCTAGTTTGATATAAAAAATATATCCAAAATCTAAAAATAAGATCCATAATCTAAGATATTCCACTTATGCACTTTTAGTACTCATTTTTGCATAAAAAACATTGTAGAAGTTAACAAAAATTCCTCCATATTGCATTTATCAAAATATTGAATGTTGTACTTTCCATATTTGGCATTCATTGAGATTCAACATATCTCATTAGATTATAAATAAAATCTAAATTCATTTAATTTACCTAATTTTAGAGTTTATTTCTCCTTAGTTTATTATGATACTCTCTTTCATATTAATCCTTATTTTATAAAAATGGTTAATCATAATATGACTTATGACAAGATTGACTATCTTTACTGTATTGAGTTGGTCATTATTATACTCTTATCAAATTAAAAAACTTGGGTCACTAATATTTGTGATAAGATAAATCACCCATGTATTTATATAGTTGACATTTGGATGCACACAAAAACATTAAATTAATAACATTAAATTTGAAACCTTAATATGGATTTAAATTATTGAAAACATAAAAACCTCAAAAGTAGGGAATGTAATAGGTTAAGTTGACCCCAGTCAGCCCCATAATGAATAATCACTACCTATAAATCTAATAGTCCAAATATTTAAATCAATCCCATGTAATTATCCCACTTACAATGCTTTGTATAATTTTTATCCTTGGACTATATTTATGCATCTAGGGATCGATTGAATACTTGCTCATGTTTTTATTTGGAATGGATAAAATAGACTTATGACTTGGATGAGTAATGGTTCAAATTATTATAATTAGAATTTTCAATAATGGGAAATCATTTCTCAATGTGAAATAGTGTAAGTTTTCCTTTGTATTTAAATTTATAAGTGGTTGAAAAGGTGAATTAGATGTGCCTTTATATATAATTAAAATGGGAAAACCTCATGCTACCTAACCTTAAAATATAAAAATTAATTTAAGGGAGGGTCCAACATTTAAAATTGGTTATTAAAATGGTTAAGGAAATTATCAACCCATAGGATACATAAACATATGAATTTTAGATCCAAGGATGCCCTGACAGATGTTATAGGGGTTTTTAGTAGCTTAAAATATTTATATAGGTGTAACATAGAATTTTATAAATGAATATGTGTGTAGAGGTTCTTAGGATATATTATAGTGGATAAATAGATCAATATTAATTACACAAGTCAATTAACATGAAAAAATGTCAAAAATAACATTATCAAGTATTCATTACCGAATATGAGTGAGTAAAATATCATCTATTATCTATTATAGATATACCATGGGATTTATTAACCTTGGACTTCATTTTAACATTACTAGGGACTCATAGACACAATGAATCAATTTTTATTTTTCTATATATATTTTATAAAATTGTATGCTTTATAGCATGAAAGAGAACTGGTGAAATATTTTTAACCTTTTTTGATGAAATTATGAGATTGAACGGGCTTTTAAAGAGTATTTCAACATATAGAAATAATAAATTAGTTGGATATTTTTATAGGAAACAAAGGTATAAATTGGGAATAATGTTATAATTTAGTGTAACCTATCACCCTCAAAAGGATGAGAAAATAAAACTAGGAAATCATAGTCTTGAAAATTAATGAGATTTTTGGTTTGTGATATGCCCAACAAAAGGGATTTGAGCTTAGCACGAGCTCAATTGAAATATAATGATTCAATAAGTATAAGCAGAATTATGTGTACTTATAAAATTATTAATGGAAGTATCTATAGAGTTTTACATGTGAGTCAATAAATATAGCCAATTTGAGATGAATATGCATAAAATATGCATAATGTACATATGGAGTATAATTTTTACAATAGTGATTTAGTTCTTGTCTAATTATGGTAGGAAAGGTTTCCAAAAAGTCAATATGACAAGATAAAATGGAAGAAAATGAAACCTTACAAAATTCTTAGCTAATGCTTATGAAATTGAACTAATAAAAGTAGTGGCTATCTCCACAATTTTTAATTTTTATTATATATACCATTATATTATGGTGAAAAAAAGAGGAAGCATAAAACATATATTCTCCACAAAAAAAATGAAAATAAAAATTGTCGAGGATGAGATAGATGATGTTATGGACACGTGGGTTTGTAAGAAGATAAGGGGAAAAGTGTACTGAGATTAATTTTTAAAGTGGAGAAACCGATCAACTAAAAATTTAAATTGTATGAATGAATTTAATTCTTATAAACATAGTATATAATTGAGGGAGATTACATTAGGTTCATGAGTAAGAACTAATTGGTATTTTAATTTACACTATGTATTTGATGCAAGATCATCTAAAGTAAAAACTAAACATTGCATTATTTTTTTATCTATAAATATATATGATATTATTCATTATTATAGTCAGTACCTTGTAAATAATGATAAACATAAATCAAGAATACATACTCTACATATAGATTCATGTGAACCAACTCCAAATGGTCCTTTTTTCCTTTTGGAATAAGACTATGTTATTTAGATAGGGCTTTAGCCTGACCCTATATATTAAGTTGGAATTTTCACCAAAATTTTAATGGTAACTTATCAAATTATATACATTTCATATTAACACTTACAACATTTTAGAAATGCTAGGTACAATAAGCATTTCATAGATTACTCTATTTAAGAACATAAAAGTGATAACAAATACATTTATTAATTACTTGTAAATTATAGAATACATTGATATAAAGTTTACTAATATTTAAATTCGGAATTATAGATTATTCTAATTATAAGATTAAAAGTCTAAAGTTATTTTATAATAGGTCAAAGTAACTCATTTTGAATCATTCAAGTCAATATATGTTGTTGCATTTATATAACAAGTATTTATATTTACACACTCAGTCTAGGATGGAGAACTAAATCAGCTATAAGACATTTTTAGATATATGGGAAACACTCAAATCACATTAGGTTTTATTAGGATGGTTTATCTATTGTCATTACATTATTCTACCATTTTGTAGTTTGATGTATTTTTAGTTTACATTCAAGAATTAAGGTTTTACTATTATAGGAATTTCATTGGTCATATCAACTCTTAAAGTCAATCAATAAACCCTATATCTTATATATGTGCAGACATAGAAAATCAATGACACATTCAACTAGTATACAACCACATTAAATAAACAATGCAACAATTCATCCTTATCTGGATAATACATCCCTATACCAATTCATCACAAACCTATATTTTTAAATGTGACATAGCTTACAAGTCTTTATAACTAGTTTTACATTATATATAGTCCTACATAATTAGAATAAATCATATCCATGTTAGGATTGTATATCATGGTGAAAATTAATATTTATAACTTATTTCAAATTATGTTATTCTCATTTACATTATATACATTTTGCATATCTGTATTAATATTCAACCATTTAAGTAGCTCATTAATTTTCATTGGTAATTCAAATTAAATAAATTAACAAATTTGGGGATGGATTTATACACTCACTATAGGAGGGAGAACTTAACCATTAAGTGTTTTAAAATGTTTATTCTATAAAATCAACTTATTTGGTAGATTATTAATAATGTTAACTGGAAATACCTATTAAATTTTTCATTATTATAGTCACCAACTTGTAAATACTAGAAAACATCACTAAGGCATCCATAATGTGATTATAGATTGATGTCATCCAAATCCAAATAGTCTCTTTATTTTTGGAATAATACTTCACTAGGTAGATAGGGTTGTAGCCTGACCCTATCTAGTATTATGGCCTAATCCCCTACAGTCGAATGTAACAATTATAAATATTTAATATTAACTCCCCTGGGATTTTAATAATGATGGTTACATAAATTATTACAAATATTCATCTATTTAAGCACACCAAGATCACTCAAAACACATATATCAGTCACTTGGAAATTCTGATACACATTGAAAAAAGGGTAATAATCATTCAATTATAAATTTTAAATTATTCCAATAGTCATAGGAAAAGTCTACATTTATTTTATATAAGTTAAAATCACTAATTACACTAAGAACTCAAATCAATCTATCTAGTTGAATTCATGTAACAAATATCAAGATTCACACACTTAAGCTAGGATTAAGAAATACAACATCCTAATGCCATTTTTGGGTATTTATATATCTCTTAGATCATATGGTGTTTTATTATGATATTTCATCTATTATCATTACATAATTTCCCAATTTTGACATTTGATATATTTTTGTTTTATGTGCAAGAACTAGGGTTTTAGTATTTCATGTATTTAATTTGTTAAATTGGTTCCTAAATTAAATAAATCAACCCTCTATTATAGCCATAGGTGATTTAACATAAAAATGAATCACACAATAAGTTAAGACTCTACCATAATCAACAACAAGGGCATAGTGAACCGTTATCCACCTAGCATGGCCCTATTCCATTTCATCACAAATTTATGTCTCCAAATGTGGCATAGGTCCAAAGTCTTTCCAAATAGTTTATAATTAGATATATACTTACATAGTTATCATAAATCATATACAAGTTAGGTTTACATATTATGGTAAAATTGACTATTTATATATTATTTCAAAGTATGTTTTCTACATTTAGATTATATAAATTCTATAGATATAAATAAATATTCAATTATTTAAATGTCTAATTACATTTCATTGGTAAATAAAATTAACACACATTAAACAATGGGGGTTTTGGTGTGGGGTACAGATGAGGGTGGGTGTTAAGGAGGCAGATACATTTAGACACTAACTCTAAAAGGGATAAAGTAATCATTACATGTTTAACAATGTTTATTTAGTACATCTTCATCTTACTTTGTAGAATCTCCATTATATTTAATATAAATATCTATGAGATTATTTGATATTATAGTTACTACATTGTAAATACTAATGCATCCATAGTCTTCTTATATATTCATTTAAAAAATAAAAGTAGTGTCTTTCTTTTTGACATAGGACTGTACTAAATAGAAATGGTTGTATGTCGATCTTGTCTTGTGTTTTTACCTTGTCTCCCATGCTCAAATGGTACTTTATAAAATTAGATACATTTAATGTTAACTCTCTTAAGATTATAGAATGTTTATCTACTATAACAATTCCAAATATTTCTCTATATAATCACATCAAAGACATTAATTATACATCTAACAATCATTAGGATATTCTACTACACATTTAGTAAAAGGTTATTAATATTTCCAATTTTAATTATAAATCATTTTAATAGTTACAGGAAAATTATGAATTTATTTATATTAGGTAGGAGGCGCTCACTTTCAAACATTCAAGTTAATATGTCAAATTACATTCATATTGAAAATATCAATATTTACACACTCAGTCTAAGAGGGAGAATTAAAATAGTTTGAGGCCATTTTTTTTCTATGTAGGTAGAAATCATACCACATGTTTTTTGAGGATAGTAGAGATATTTCCAATACATGACTCCCCCATTATGACATTTGATATATTATTTGTTTACATGCAATATCTAGGTTTTTACTATTACACTTCCTTTGTTTGTCCTGTGATCTCTCAAAGTCAATCAATCCTCTATTATATCCATAGGATATCTCTTATAATAAAAAATCACATAACTAGCTAGAATCTAGCCACAATCAATAGACAAGGCCACACCGTACCCATATCCACCTAGTATGGCCCTATCTTAGTTTATAACAAACTTTTATTTTTAGATATGAAATATTTTATGAGTATTTTAGATAGTTTTACATTAAATATCTACTTACAATCATATCCAATCTATGTTTACACATTTTGGTGAAAGTTACTATTTATAACTTATTTCAAAATATGTTTTTTTTACATTTGTATTCTTTATATTTTATATATATTAATAAATATTTAATTATTTAATTTCATTACATTGGTAAATAAAATTAAAATACACATGATATTATTCAAAATTCTAGTCACTACATTATAAATACTAAAAACATCACTCATGTATCCATACTCTACTTAAATAGTCATGTTAGCCTAATCCAATTACTTTTTATCCATTATGGTAACTCCTCATATCAGATAAATGCCATATTAACTCTCTTGAACTTTTAAAATGGTCATTTACTATAATTATTCCAGATATTCATGTATATAATGAAGTCATGGTCATTAAAAATACATCTATCAATCACATAGAAATTATACTATACATTGAAAAAATGGTACTGATCTCTTTAATTTGAAATCTACATTATTCTGATACTTATGAGCATAGTCTGAGGTTACTTTATTTCAACTCAAAGGCACTCATCTTATATATATATATATAATTGCATTCATATAAAAAAATAATATTCACACACTAACTCTTGAAAGGATAACTACATTAACCTAGGGCCAATTTTGGTTATATAGGTAGCACTCAAATCACATGACATTTTATAAGGATAGTTTGACTATTTCCATTATGTGATTCCATAATTTTGGCATATGATATCTTATTGGTTTATATGTAGGAACTAGGGTTTTATTATTATATGAATGTTTTTTATCCAATCATCTTTTGAGGTCAATCAATAAAATCTCTATTATATCCATAGGTTATCACACATAAAAATTAATCTCATAGTTATCCAAGATGAAACTACAGTAAATATACAAGTTCATAGTGCGCCCCTATACCCCTAGCATGGACTTGTCTCATTTTATAACAAACTTCTATTTTTTGATGCAACATAGTTAAAAAGTATTTCTAACCATTTTTACATTCAAGATCATCTTACACAATTAAAATAATCATATATAAGATAGGTTTTCATATTATTGTGAACTATACTAATATATATATATATATATATATATATATATATATATATATATATATATATATATATATATATATATATATATATATATATATATATATATATATATATATATATATAAAGATAATTTGAAATAACCTATATATATATATATATATATATATATATATATATATATATATATATATATATATATATATATATATATATATATATATATATATATATCTTATTTCAAATTATCTTTTTACATTTAGATTCTATAAATGTTTTATATCTAAACAAATATTGAATATTTTAATTATTTCATTTCATTTCATTGGTATGTGAAACTAAAACACAATATAGAATGAGGGTAGAATTTAGACAATCAAATTTAATAATTATGTGGTTAATAATTTTTATTTTTCACATCCTCACCTTACTTGACTAATTATCCATTACTTTAACTGTAAATACATATGCAATTCCTCACTATTCTATTCAAGTTATGTTATAAATACTAGACATCACTTATGCATCTACACTCTACTTGTCTATTCATGTTTACCAAATCCAATTAGACTTTGTGTTTTTGGGAAATGATTATGATAAATTCATGAAAAGTAACATATAATGCATACATAGAATATCTATATGATAATAAATTTTCATATTACCACAGATCAAGTTGACAAGATAATTAACATGGAAAACATCAAAGAGGTGAAAAAACCATAGGTTGATCTTAGTCAATATTTGAGAAACATAACAAAATACAAGATACATTTCCTTCTCACTTTTTTTTGTCAACCCTTCAAAAAAATACTAAAAATATTTTCTACACACAAATATCTCACAATTCAAGAATCACTCAGTCTTCAATAATCATTCAAATTATCAAAGGGATAAAACCATTTTTATAATAGGAATAATATGAGTGAGTATTGTAACCAATATGTCTAACCTTTTCCATGAATATTTTAAAATATTAGTAAATAATAAATAAATAATTTTAATTATTTATTTTCACGAGGTTTTCAACTTGTGTTAATAAATAATAAATTATTATTAATTAATTACACAATATGTACTAAGGGTCTATAATATCATCACTTAGAGATTAAATTTTATAACACCGCCCCCTCCCCCCAACCCGCCCTTCCCCCCTTAATCCTATGTGGGGATAAATTCAATAATCACCTTAATAAAGGAATTATGTTGAGTAATAATTTGAAGGATTTAAAAGTCATCATCATGGTAAAAATACCTTTTGAAATAAAAGGAATTATAATCCATAAACTACTAAAGTTTATTTAAGGATGGAATAATAATAAGATTAAATCTCACAATTTCAAATGAATAATCAAACATTAGAATATATGCTTATAAGTATTGGGCACACTGAAAACTAAAAATTTATGAAGTTTATAAAAATCAGATACATTGACTTATTATAGTGATTTAAAATGAGAAAAATTTTAGAGAAGAAGAAGGAGACACATGACCCTTAGGAAGTGACATTATTATGCACACTCTTCCTCAATGTCAACTTCAAGATGCCCAAAATTACATGAAACTAATAAAAATTGGTACCACTAAGTCATTTTATGAAGATATCTTTGATTTTTTCACTCATAAGATAAAACTACAAATCAATATCATCATTGACAAATTTATCTTGGATAAAATTAACAAAAATTTCAATATGATTAGTTATTTTATGTTGTAATGTATTTTTTTTCTACATATATACAACTTTGATTATCACATAGAAGGGTGGTACCATGAAAAAAATCCAAATGAAGTTATGCTAACAACCATTACAATTAGATCACTTCTTTAACAACTTCCATAAAACTTATTAACTATGCTTCAGTAGAAGAGATAAAAATAGTGGGTTGATTTTTCTATTATAAGTGATAGCACAAGTTCCAAACTTTATTTCATATCTACAAGTATTATTTTGATCTATAGTATCACTAGCATGGTCAACATCATAATAACCATATAATTTATCATTATCAATGGAGGAATAAAATAAACCAAAATATTTAGTTCCTTATATAACGAAGTATATGTTTTATTAATTTCCAATTATCCAAATATATATCCTACATGAATATAGAAGCAACACTTATAGCATAATAAATATTTGGCATAGTAATGGTTAAATAAATTTAACTAACAAAAAACTATATATAAAACCTAGGATTATATTTTTCAAATGCACATTTTGGATTAAGATTAAGACCAACTTCATAGCACTAGATGTTGACTTAAAATTCATCATGTTAAACTTAACAATAAGATTATTTCCATATTGATACTGTGATACAATAATTGAATTTTTATTCTGAGATATAGTCATTCCCAAAAAATGATGAATAATGCTAAAATCAGTCATTTCAAAAATTTGACTTAGTTTATCCTTATATTAATGACTTAAAATAATTATATCAATACTAATAAAAATATAATGAATATATAATATAATAAAAATAATATGACCAATTTTTTTAATAAAGAGATAATAATAATAATAATAATAATAATAATAATAATAATAATAATAATAATAATAATAATAATAATAATTAGATAAAACTAGTTCTTTATTCTAGAATACCAAGCTTGAGGAGTTTTTTTTAAACCATAAAAGGTTTTATTTAATGTACAAACATAATACTCTTTATTAATTTAACTGGAAATTTTAGGCTAATTAATTTATATTTAATCTTCTAATTCACCATTTATGAATGCATTTTATACATCTATTTGGTACATAATCCAACTATTCTGAGTTGTAAGAGTAATGATTGTAAGAGTAGTCATTTTTGATATAAGAAAAAAGGTTTTAAAAATGTCAATCTAGGGTATTTGAGTAAAACCCTGAACTACTAATTTGAATTCAAATTTTTCAATTTTACCAATTAAATTATATTTGATTTTATAAAGCCGTGTACAACCAAAAAAATGACTTTTAGGTAGAGGATCTGGTTTTGGTTTTTTTTTTTTTTTTTTTTTTTTTTTTTTTTTTTTAATTTATAATTTAGGCATTACACTCACTTGCATATGAACATTCCATCTATCATCTTCAATATCATCCTCACAAAATTGAGTTTCACATTCATATACAATCATTAAAACATGATAAGAATGTTAACTTCAAGTTAATTTATTAAGATTATCAAGACTAAAATAATGAATTAGGGATTATATCCATTTAGGCATTTAAGATTGGACATGAAAATTATAAGGTCATCATACTCTAAGTTGTCCAAGAAAAGATCATATTTCTCTAGGGATTTAGTTTCATATAAGGATAAATAAGAGAGCCATTTTTTTTCAAATGAATGACATTGAGGGGAATCTACGGAGTCTTGAAAGAAAAATATTTCAAGGATAAGAATAGTCTTATTCACAAAAAATTATCTTTTATATGGATCATACATTCTCAATAATTTAGTTTTACCTCCAAAACCAATAAATATGAATGAATAGGTGGTACGATAAACTTTATTTCTTTTAGTTTTAGAAACAAATATCGAAGAATGACTACCAAATATTCTAAGATGTGTCAGACTATAAATATTTTTATTCCTCATTTATAAAGGGGTATAAATATGTAAAAATTTAGTAGTGAATATATTTAGAATATTCACAACAATATTCATTATTTTGGCCCATTATTACTTAGGAACATTTGTATAATGCAACATTGTACTAGCCATTTAAATAATGACATGGTTATTACTTTCACCAATACCACTTTGTTGTGGGGAATAGGGAGTTTTTTATTTTCCTTTTAATAACTAAAATAATATGAATAGAATCAAATTATTTAATTATATATTAAACACCATTATCATATCCTAATATCTTAATAGAAAATTTAAAATTATATTCAATAATATATTTAAATTATTTGAATTACATAAAACTTTAGATTTATTCTATATAAAATATGACAAAATCATCCTAGTATGATCATAGATAAAAGTAAAATAATATAAATAATCATTAGTTCATGTAACTTCAAGGGTTATTATAACATCACTATGAATTAACTCTAAATGATGTGAGGAATTTACACCATGATTCTAATGAATTAGGTTAGTATGTTTCTTACCACATAAGCATCCTTAACAAGATTCAAGATGAGATACAATAAAAGGAAGAAAAATAACAAGAGTATGAGAAAACATATCATATAAATTTATAAAATTAACATGTGATAATCCTTCATCATATAATTGTGATTTATTCCTATTGTGTGATGAAAGAAAACATGTAGAAGAACAAAATATGCATAAACAATTTTTTAAACACTTTTATTTATTAAGGAACCAAATTAATTTTTAACAAACTATTCATTCTTAAGAAAAGTTACAATGATATTATAATTCATAACTTGAGAACATGTAATATATTTTTATTAAGTTTAAGTACATATAAAACATATTTAATAACAAAATTTGTAAATTTTACTTTTCCTTGCTTAGAAACTTCTACAAATGAATTATCTCCTAATTAAATATTTTCATAAATATCTCTAGTATTAGATAAAATATGAGAAAATAATGTCATATTATGTAACACACCATTATATAAAGTCCATTCATTCTCATTAGAGTCAAATAATGCGTCATATAATGCAATAACATTATATTTTTTTTCCTAATTATTCTTCTGATTATGGTTTTTATTCTATTGATGGTTCTAATTATATTTCTTCCATTTGTTATTTTTAGAGGATTTATGATTAACTCTATTTTTTATAACAATTTTTGCTTCTATGACCAAAGTTACCACACAGATTAAAATTGCAATTAAACATAGGTTATAACTCTTTGTTAGATTTCATGTTCCCTTATTTTCTATTTATAGAATTAGCATTATTTTTTTAGTTTATATTGTTATAATAAATATGATTTATAGTGATAAGTGACTAAATGAAATTCTATTTAGAATCAAAATTTGACATCACCTTCTCTTCTTGAATCAACAGTGTAGATATAGTAGTGAGATCAGTGCTATATTTTTATGTTTAGGATTTTGTGTCAAGAATAGAAATGAAATTATTAAATTTTTCATCAATATTAAGATAAATAATGATATAATGTTATGACCCTACCTTGAAAAGTGTTTTATTTTTATTGTCATGCTATCCTTGTAGGATCATCTTAGCCAAATTGACATTTTGACTACTCAGTACAGTTGATTACCTTATTTTGAGACATTATGATATTGATTATGATGCATTATCTAGTAGATGTATATGCCTACTTTAGTTATGACATATTATTTTATTATTTTTATATCAAATTGTATTACTATAGATGAATACTTCTAGAGAAGGTATTATTGATGTTTTGTTCAGTTCTTGTAGGAATAGGTTGAGTGAGCTAGCCTCATTGGTAGAAATTGGCCAATGCAAAAATAAAGAAATTTTATGAGAAGTTGGATTGGTACTTATAGGTAAAACAACAAGGTGATAATTACATCCATGGTTCATATTAAGTCTTTGATTTTGGTGACTTCATATTTATTATCTTCTTACATTTGTGAGAGTGATCACTTATGCCATAATTTTACGTTTTGTTCATATTTAATGAGTTTTAATATCTTTAAGAATCCTTATGCATGTTGTGTGCTTGAGTGTCAACTTTCATGTTTAGGTTAGTATTTTAAATATCTTTAGCATTGTTGGTTAAATTTTCTTTTCTCCCCATTAGGTTTTATTATGTAACCATGGGTGTTAGCCATGGTGATTTAAAATTGAGTTAATATTTGCCTTTCAAATAGTTAGACCATGACATAGACCGCCCATAATTTTATCACTAATAGTATTATGTCTTACCCTGTTATTAACTATCTTAGGCATAGTAGGCTAAAGGATTAATGAAAGGCTTTCATTCTACTATTGGCATTCCTCCCACTCTACATCAATAGTTTGTGGACGATACCATTGCCTTAGCCTCTACCTCAATTATAAAAAAAAATCAATATCAAATATTTTGTTCTCAGATATGAAGAAGTATCCATGCAGAAGATCAATTTTGATAAAAGAAATTTTCTTTCCCTTAACACTCCAGTTTTAAGACAAGCTAGAATTATAAGAATTTTGGGTTGTACCATCAAATATTTACTCTATTATTATCTTTTCATGCCTATTTTCATTTTAAATATTCCCATTTAACTCTGAAATCTTCTCATAGAATGATTCTCAAAAATGTTTGTTGGTTGGAAAGATGTTGTGATATCTCAAGCTAGAAAGCTTGTGCTTCCTAAATCTCTTCTTCAAAGTCTCCCTATTTATATATTGTCCCTTTTATAAATGCCTTCCATCATTTATCATAAAATTGATCAAATCCAAAATCATTTTCTCTAGTCAAGCACAAAAATCTCTAATCGCTTTCACTTGGTTGCATGGGACAATGTTTATCTTCCTAAGCATCACAGTGGTCTTAGTTTAAGAAGGCTTAACCACATAAATAAATCACTTATAGAAAAAATAATTTTGATATTAATCAATGAATAAAACCTCTAGACAAATATCCTTCAGGCTAAATATTTCCAAGAAAGACCATCTATTTACTTGTTTCATTATAATATCTATGCTTCAGGTTATGTTATTTGTAGTCTACTCATTAAAAGTATTGAGATCATTAAGCATGGTCACTCATGGAAGGTCAAAAATATAAATATCATTTTATTTTAGGAGGACACCTTGTTACTTGATTTTTCTTTATCTCATCTTGAACCATGGTTCCTAGTCAAAGATCAAATTCAACTTCTATATGGTGCCTTCTTTTTAGATTATTTTTAAGTACAAGGATGCAAAAGAAGTTGGAAACATCTTCATGTCCCTAATTCCACCCCAAAATATACTTATATTTTTTTTATCTCAATTTTCTCCTCCTCTCTATTCACATTCCTAATATTCATAAAGAAGACTCTTTGTCTTGGACAAGCAATCATGTGGTGAATACAAAGTGAGATCTGGTAATTTTAAAACCCTTCCTCTTAATCCTTATTATTTTAATTGTATTAGTATATGGGACAAAGAAATTAATCCAAAAATAAACATTTTATTATGGCTTTTCCTTCATAATAAGATACTCACACTTAATAATCTTGCTAAACATGGTTTCTCCTTGGTCAATCATTGCACTCTTTGTAAATCTAACTTTGAATTTGTTCCTCACCTCTTCTTTCATTTCCCTTTCATCCATCACATTTTGGGTCTCCTCCTATTTAAATTTAATATCCTTTGGACTCATATATACACATTGTGTAATTCCTATATTGCTTTGATCTCTCCTTTTTCTAAAAAAAATATCAAGATGTTATGGACCCTATCTTTCCCAAATCTAATTTGAGAAATTTAGAAGGAAATAAATAATAGGATATTCAGAGACTCCTTTCATCCCTATGATAGGGTTGCTCAAAAAAAATTTAGATCCATCATTAACAACATTAAATTATCACCAAAAAAAAGGATGAATATATCTCTCAGTTTATAGTTCATTGGTTAGTTGTAGTTGAGATTTGATAGGTGATAGGTAAGGTTTGATTGATTATGGGTGAGGTTAGGGTGGTTGTTGATGAGGTTAGTTTTGTGGTAGGTAATTTTAGGATCATAAGTGGCTCATGATGCAAGGTATTGCTCTAAGGTGAGATGGTTGTTCTCCAAGATCCTAGCAAAGTTAGGATCTCTAGGATAAAATATAGGATGGTCATCCATTGGACAAAGAAATAAAGGTAATATGGTGGAAGGTAGGTTTTATACAAATCAAATAAAGAGAAGATAAAAAAGTCAAAAAGACAAAACACACACTAAACTACATTACCTCCAAAGGTTCTTTTTAGTTTTTCTTTTGGTTTATGCCTTAAGATATAAATAATGTTGGAGGAATTGGCTTATAAAGTGAGTAATAGAAGAGAAGTATATGGTTGGTTTTAGGTTATGGATATCAAAATCTATATTGAAATTTAGTATGTGTCTTGATGTTGGGGCCTACCCCGTAACATCAAACACTGCAATGATAGGGTGTCAAGTGCTTAGCCAAGATATACTATTTTTTAGAGTTTAAACTCAACTAGAGAGATAAGTTTTAGTTTCTCTTCTTGGTATTGAAGTCCAAGTAAGATAGCCAAAGGGTGAAGGTTTACCACTAGGTGATGAAATTCTAGTTGGGCCTTATGTCAGGTGTTAAGATGTGTTGATTGATAAGTGGTTTGGTATGTGTGTGGTAAAGAGGTGAAGTTATGATTAATTAATTTAATTTAATTTAACTAAGTGAGCTAAACATGCAAGAAATCAATGTATGTAGTTAATTTTATACCCAAAATAAATGTTCAGTTTCATTATACGAGCATAGAATAAATAAGAAAAGTGGACTAGATATAACTATGTCTTATCAGGCATTCCAAAATATTTTACTCAAATTTTTTATTTTTATCTATTTATATAATAAAGGTAAAAATTAAAGAGCGGTAGAGGTTGGTATAATATAGATATGGTGTGCCCTCCAAAATCCAGATGGTTGTAAATACTCTTCTTTGGCTTGGGAAGATGACGTACAATAAGATATAACTAGAAAAGGGTTGGTTAGATAGGTAGATGGGTAGATTAGCTAGCAAAATAAATCCAACAAGTGTGATTTATATATGAGGTTTTCAATACACCTTTTGATACAAATTAATGTTGAAAAGAAATGCTGACAAGAAAGATAGCATAACATAAAAGTACTAGATCTAAAGAAATAAATACTTTTAAAGTGAATTCTAGTGATCTAACAAAATAACATTTAGGTTAATGCTAAATCATTAAAGAAATGTTGAAGTTAGGCTAGGTTGCTTAATTTGTTTTATGAAATGACAATGATGGCCAAGAAAATAGGGTTTTGGTTGAGCTTGGTGGTTGGTTGTTGCTTGCTAGTTTTCAGTCAGAAAGGTTTACACAATGATCAATGATGATGAGGGTGACCATCCATGGTTAGGGTGAACATAAATGGTTAAGGTGACCATTGGCAGTTCAGGTGACAATCAATGGTTAAGGTGACCATTGATAGTTGAGGTGACCATCAATAGTCACTGTGAGTTTGGATAACTTATTGGTTCTAGCCAGAATAGGTTATGGGTTTATTAAATAAAGGTTTTATGGGTTGTTAGAGATTGGTTAATGGTTTTGAGGGTAAGAGAGGACCTTATAAGTATCAAGGGGAAAGGTTTGTTTAGGTAGAGGTATTAAAATGACACAAAATAAATGAATATATGAAAATAAACACTTAGCTTTGAAGTTGGTTAAAGATGGTGGTGAAACTTGGAGGAATTTTTGTAGAGTAACGGTGCATGTGGTTACAAAGAAATTTTGGTAGAGTTTTAGGTTTCTTTTATGCTAGATAGTTGTCTAGAAAGAAGTCCTACAAAATAAAATCCTGATAAATAAGATTTGAGATGATAAATTATCTTTCCTCCTTTCACCTCCTACTCCCCTCCTTTTATAATTAAACAAATATGGAGGTATAAGGTTCCATAGGAGGTTTGGTTGATGATTTCAAGGCATATGATGCATTATCAAATAGAGAAGATGGACATATATATAATATTTTGATGTGTTACCTCACACATGGATTAAATTGGTAGGTTTAGGTGCTGGGACCCTGACCACTTATGGTCAAGCTAACCATGGATGGTCAAGCTAACTTTTGATGGTTAGGCTAACTATTAGTGGTCGAGTATTCAAGGGTGGAATATCAAGGTGGGTTTAAAATTTTTATGTTTGGTTAAAGGTCAAAGGTGAATGGTTTATGTTAGAGGTGGCTTAGTGGGTTAAGTGTGGCCAAGGTGGGCATCTAGGGGTACTTAGACATTGGGAACTATTGTGTGCATATTTTTGATTTCTAAAACTAGACTCAAAATTGAGGATGTCAAATTTACTAAATTTATAAGGAATTATAGAGAGGAGTAGGATAAGCTCCTCTTGGATAGTGAGATCATGCCTGAATGCATTGGTGGCTTCCTTAATAAGAATGTTCTCACTCCTTTTGAGCAAGTTATAGAGAAGATCATACAGTATTTCACATTGAATGGTAGGTATTCACTTGTTCACCATTTTCATCTTCCTATCCTTAATTATTTCTACCACAAGGTTCCTCTTAGCCTTCCATTATATATATTGAACTCCTTATAATCTTCTATTTTTGAGATCAAAATGGGTAAAAGTAAGGATCCTCTTCACCAAGTTATATATTTTATCCTAAAATTATTAAAGTTTTCCTCTTATCTACCACCTGTTCCCCCTAAACCCTGAATTAAACTTTGAAACCCACTCTAAAACCCACCCCCTTGTGTAATATCCATCATATATCCTCTCATTTCATAAGAAGCTCTAATAATCACATCCACTCTTTAACAATTGATATCGCTAGTGATGACAATGATCAGGATTATTATCCTCCTAAAATGAAAACTTTGGCTCCTCTTCTAAAAAATGCTTCTACTACTAAACCTAATAAAATTGCTTCTCCTAAGAACTCTATAATTTTGTTTGACCCTTCCATTTTGGTAAGTAAAAAAAGAAAGCATCGATCTTTGGTTCTCTTTCTACCCCTATCCACAACCCCTCCCTTACCCCTCTCACCCCTCCCTCCTCCCCCCTTCCTTCCATAATCTTCCCCTTTCCCACTCCTTTAGGACCCCCACCTTTGCTCCCTCCCTCCACCCTTCTTCCTTGACCTAGGATGATTATAAACATAATAAAATTGAAAAAATATTAACTGTGATCAAACATGGTACACCATAAAATCCCTCTCACAATCCTCCCATGCAACCTATTTCTTCTTTCCTCCCTATTTTTTCTTCCCAACCTCCTGAGTTCAAGTAAATTTTATAGAATCAGAACTAACTCTCAGGGCTATTTAAAATTGAAGACAAATTAAACCTACACAAATAAATTCTTAGATGGTGTATTAAGGATCAAAAAAGATTCAAAGATGAACTAAAAAAATAAAGCCTAATGGATGGTATATACTACACCAAAAGTGATTTTATGGAATTTTATTTTGAAGATCATCAA
>JARHVA010005232.1:1102500-1107500 GCA_037957365.1 Torreya grandis | reverse complement strand
ATTATAATGTGGAAATACCTTGGCATAATGACCTATATGTGAATGTGTACCTATATTACTCAAATCCTTCATACATGTACATTTTTATATTATATAAACCCTTGTGAGGAATAAAAATAATTAACCATTTGAAACATGTGAAAATTTTATTTTATCAATTTGGATGTCAGGATGTTCAATTATATATGTTATGTTGTGTATGTGATCTTATGTTGTTAAAACATGAAATTGTGAACTCTAAAAACTTGTGTATTATAACTCTTATTCTAGAATCAAATCCTCTAATTGAACTACCAAGGTATAGTGCTATGATGTGTTTTGTAATCCTGTATTATTGTTCTAGTTATGAGGTTGAGGGTAGAGAAACACTATGTTCATAATGGTTTGGACTAGGTATGAGCTAGGGAGTGGAGTTTTTCATAGCCTAAAAACCCACTCCTCCCATATACATGAGTTTGTTTCCTGATACATTTAGAGTATGCACCATGAGTGCCACATAGTAGCCATGAGATATTCATGAATAATGGTCACCTTATGGTAATAATTGTTCCTTTATCCACTTCTTATAAGTTATTATTAGGCAAACCATGTGAAATTATATTATATAGCCTTGTGAAGCACCAATTAGTCCTATAGTTTAGACATTTATGCAAAATCAACAAGGTGGTACTTGTTGAAATACATGCATGTGTTGGCCTATGAGTGCAAACATGCTATGAATGAGGTATTACTTTGTTATACCTATTAAATATATTCTAGGATGAATATATTTTTGATTTATTTTAAGTCATGACTAGAATGTATGTTAGTTTTAGGCTCAAGAGGAGCATTATAAGTCTTGATCAAGTAGATTTGGAATCTTGGGTACCTTTTTTACACTACCATGAGGTAAGTGTAGTAAGATGGTGGGATTGTGATCCATGTAACCATCATGTGAGCTCACCAATTTATGGAGAGCATGTTATAATCCTTTTGGTGGCATGTGGATGCCTATAATGGCTTATCTAATGTTCATTCTGTTTGGTATAGGATGTTGTACCAACCCATGAATGGTAATGATTGAATTAGAAATAACTCTACATAACAAGTTACTGTCTTGTGTTAGCATTATGTGATGAATGTTGATTATGTTATGTGTGAGGCATAACATGGTTTTATAAGGACATTGCTTTAGGTTTTGAAACATGTTAGAATTCTTATTGGATTGTATAATTGCAATTACTATCATGAAAATTTGAAGATTTTAGTGGTAATGTTTTCCTCATAATCAAAGGAATAATTTATCCAAAAATTGGTTCGCTATAAAGACTTTTGACCTTGAATACATGAGTAAAATGAAATTTTTAGATATGCCTATCTTACATAAGATAAAAAATATAAAAATGCATGCTTAGAAGACAATGAAAGCTCTTTGTTGGCAATTATTGAGGTGGGAAAATTTGTTCCCATGGTCGATAATGTTGTTTTTGCCAAATGGCTTGAAAGTCACATGTACATAGGTGGCTGAATTTTAATAGTCTCAATGGAGCTATGTTAAAATGGTTGTATACCATTTGTTTATACTAAAATAAGATCATATTTGGGCTAATAGACCTTTTACCAAAGCTGTAAATAATTATGTGGTTATTAATAAATGGTCATATGAATACTAAACATGTAATTATGACCTAAGTTGGAATGCATGTGGAAATATAATGCTATAATGGCTTGTATATCTCCCCATTATTCTTATTGTTGTCACAAAGTGACACATGAGCCAGTAAGATAATTCTTATGGATCATTAAAGAAGCACATGGACATATCTATTAATCATGTTGAGAATGTCAAGTAAATTGAGGTTGAATATCTCCTGCCTAGATGATGTGTATCATCCACTCACTTTAATGATAAGTAAGTAGAAGGTATTGTTAATAAGTTTTATGATTAATTTTTGTAAGTAAATAATCGACACTTCAATATTAGAGTATTTTGGTAAATTACAAAGGGTATCCACCATTGTTAAAATTTCAACCACTAATGGTTGAGTAGTGGAACTTTTGTAGGAACAATGATTAAGTCTTCATGGATAGCCTGGTCCCTAGTTGTTGATTTTAGATACTAGGATGACTCTTCTCTAATAGCAGGAGGATGTTACGAACAAACCTTGAGAAACATTTTGTTGTTATTTTCATGCTAACTTTTCAAGATCATCTTAGTCATATTGGCATTGTGACTACTCAGTACAATAGATTACCTTATTTTGAGACATTATGATATTGATTATGGTGTATTATTTAGTAGATGTATATGCCTACTTATGTTATGGCATATTATTTAGTTCAATTCATATCAAAGTTTATTACTATGGATGTATATTTTTGTAGAAGGTATTGATGATGTTTTATTTAGTGAGTACAGGAATAGGTCAAGTGAAGTAGGATCGTTAGTGGCTTTGGCCATTGGGAAAATAAGTAAAGTTTATGTGTAGTTGGATTGGTACCAATAGGTAAAATACAAAAGGTGACATTTATGTCCATGGTCCATATTTAGTCTTTGAATTTGATGATTTCATCTTTATTATCTTCTTACCTTTTGAAGAGTGATCACTTGTGTCATTTTACATTTTGTTCAGATTTTATGAGTTTTAAGATCTTTAATCATCCCTATTCATGTTGTGTGCTTGAGTGTCAATTTTCATGTTTGGGTTACTGTTTTGAATCTCATTAGCATTGTTTGTCAAATTTTATTTTCTCCCCATTAGGTTTTATTATGTATCCTTAGTTGTTAGCCATGATGATTTAAAATTGAGTTAATAGTCCCCTTTAAGAATGGTTGGAGCATAAATTAGACCACACCATAATTTTATAAATAATGTTATTGTGTCTTATCCTTTCATTAACTATCTTAGGCATAGTATGGTTTTGTCATTATGTTAAAAAAGCTAAATTTTAACATAATTACAAAGGTGATGTGACATAGCTTGTTTTAAGACTTGGCATTATTATTAGTTTGAGTTAGTGAATTAGTGATTTTTTGGATGGAAAGTTTAGTTAGGGACAAAAAACATTTTGATGGTTGTTAAAATTTCATTAATGGCTTAACACCCTAAAATACCTCGCTCTATGGATAAATCTCCTAGGAAAATCCTAGTATGGAACTCCTACCAGCACCATGGCATAGAAGTTGGGGTTTTGTTAGGGGAATTTTTACATTGATTTAAATATTTATGGATCTATACTTGGGAGAGTGTAGGAGTTGGTGGGGAAGATCTTGTATGTGGGCTATAGGAATAACCCAAAGTCCTCCTAGGCATGAAAGGAAATGGAAATGGCAAGGGTGAATTGATATAAGGCATCATAACCTCTGTCTAAGCCTATAATTAAAATATAAAATTAATTATTGCCATAAATTTATGAACAATGAGGAAACTATGTGTCTCTAAGACATTGTTTTTTTTGGCAAAAAAAATTTAAATCACATGGTCTAATCCCACATAAACTAGGTAAATCAATTTAATCTATTTTGGATAAAATTACTAAGCATTCTATTGCTTTAGAGTTGATAAAAAATAATAAACCCATATGTATATATGAGTAAATTGAATAAGAATTTTGTTACCCTGCTATGGCATTTCACTTATTTTGGTGCCACTTGGCTACGAGGTTAAGTCACCTATGTGTATTATGATTTTTTTAATTGAAAAAAAAAATAAATGAAAATAGTTGTAGGTTCCGCCCAACTTGAGTTTGATTTAGATCCCTATTTGGAGAGGGTATCACAAGATTTGTGTATTCATTAAACAAAAATTGTTAGTTACTAATAATGGAGCTATGGTATTTATTAAACCCCATACATTTTATTAAAGTGAGGTTTTAGAAATCAATTGGCCCAAAATTAATTTGTGATGGGCTCAATAAAATAAATGCATGAAAATTTAATACACTTATTGTTGGGGTTTTCTTTCTATCAATCCCACTTAGATTTCATCAGTTTGATACACTAGGGGTGTGTGTGTGTGTGTGTGTGTGTGTGTGTGTGTGTGTGTGTGTGTGTGTGTGTGTGTGTGTGTGTGTGTGTGTGTGTGTGTGTGTGTGTGTGTGTGTGTGTGTGTTGAATATATTTAACCAAATGAATTGAGCCCTATATAAGGCTGGATATTATTAAACCTGAGTTGTTTGTTGGTTGTGTATGAAATTGAATTCATTTGTATAATTGTTTCAAAACTTAATTCCATAACCTCTTTAATTTTAGTGAGGCATGCACTATGTTTAAAGGATGGATTTATATGTTTTTCGTTTTTGTCCTATGGGGTCAGTTATATGTGTGTATATGCCTCCTTTATTATGGATAATATTCTTTATAATGACTTTAGACCATATGAAAACTTCTCAATCACATTCTCTTTCAAATTCAAGTTGAATTTGTATTATTTGGGGGTTTGTTAATGGCTTAGATTATCCTCCTTTTCATTTGGATTATCTCTCATAAACTTTTTTGACTTTGGAATACATTATGAAAACCCTCAACATTTTATTAAGCTTTAATTGCTTGTGGGCAAGTGTTTTAAGTGTTGTTATTAATCGTAACTGTCCACATTAGTAAGTGGTAAACTTTACCCTCTTGGCTTGACTGTATATCATTTTGAGTTAAATCCAATATCTTTCCTTGATCTTGTTATGGCTAAATTGCTTGTTAAGGTCTTGAGTTGTTGATTGGTATGCTAATTTGAGGAAGCATGAGAATTCTAGGTATTTATGTTCAGCTTGACATTTAAAGCATTAAGGCTTTGAAAACACGAACTCAAATTTACTTCTAAAACTACCTTCCTTATTTCAAAGTTAGTAAGTTGAATAGAAATCTTATGCTCCCTTGAACGAATGTCATTTTCTTGTCTTGGATTGTAAGTTGTATAAGATGTTATTTCTTGTGGTCTTCGTTAGCATGTTGGACATGGTGTTTATTATTTATTGTTTTATGTTTATTTATTAAATGTTTGGTTGTTGACTTATGTACCATGGTT
>JARHVA010005232.1:887500-1097500 GCA_037957365.1 Torreya grandis | reverse complement strand
ATGAAAATTAAAATATTTCAAACCAAATCATATGCCACCATGTTCTATCAAGCTAAGAAATAAAGATACTCTTTTTTTAATGATTTTTTCGAACTAAGGTGTTAGAATGCTCCAAGTAATTTAAAATTAACAAACCATCTCTTTGATATTAATCCTTGTTAAAAAATCATGTAATGTAATATAAAAATTCATACATAGAAGATCTAGATGATAATCAAATAACAAAAATCCACATATAAAGTTGACAAGATATTTAAAATGAAAAACAAAAGAAAAAACCCATGGGTTGATCTTATTCAATATTTTAAGAACATAACCCAATACGAAATTCCCTTCCTTATAAATTATCCTTTATCAAGCCTTTAAATAAATCTTTAAAACATTTGTCACACACAAATATCACACAATGTCTTCAATCACTCGATATTCAATAATCATGTAAATTACCTAAGAGGTAAAATATTTTTTTTAATAGGAATGAAGGGAGGTGACTATTACAACCAATGGTTCCAACCTTTCCTATGAACATTTTATAGAGTTGATAAATAATAAATTAATTTGTTTTATTATTTATTTATATGATATTTTCTACTAGTGTTGATAAATAATAAATCATTATTATTTAATTACCCAATATGCTTTAAGGGTATATAATATCACCACTTAGACATTGAATTTTCTAAAATATTTCACTACATAGATAGGGTTGTAGCCTAACCCTATCTAGTATTGTGGCCTTGTTCCCTACACTCTAATGACAACTCCTCAAATTAGATACACTCCATATTAACTCTTCTCTACATTTGTAAAATTATGTTAATACAATTATTCTAAATATTCATCTATATATCACATCAAATTCATTAAAAATACATCTAGAAATCACTTGGAGATGGAACTACACTTTGAGTAAAAGGATACTAATCTTTCAAATTAAAATTATAAATTATTATAATAGTCATTGGCAAAGTATAAAGTTATTTTATTATAGGTCAAATGTACTCATTGTCAAGGATTTAAGTCAATCTATCTAGTTCAATTTATATAACAAATAAAAATATTAACACATTCACTCTAGGAGTAATAATTAAATCAACCTAAGGACATTGAAAATTGTGTTTAACTCTAATATAGATATGAATCCTATTTTAGTGGTTAGGGTTAAGGATATAGAAATGATAGGGTATAAAAGTTAATATTTGATCTACAATGGGCTATTTAATGTGTTAAAGTCTGATGTATCATATTTTGAATTTATAAAGTTGAGATAGGCTATGAGCAGAAAGTATGACTATTGTAGATTTACAAATGACATAAGAGAAAGTATTTAGATATTTATGATTAGAACATAGTGTTAGATATAGTAAAGGTTGGAAGCAGGTAGGAATTAGACTCTAGATAAATTGTTAGATTTTATATTTGGTGCCTCTATCTCTTTGGACCCTTGGGTCAACTTGGAATAATTGCATCAACACTAGTGCTTGATCTCAACACTAGTGTCTTTTATGTAATATGCATTAAAAGAGGATGCAACCACTTGGATGCTTTGGGATTTGGATTCAACTTCACTCTGATGTATTTAGATCTAGGTCATGGATTGTCACTCCTGGTGAAATGACAAAACCCTTGCTTTGCATATTGAATGTGACCTTAGGGAAAAATGGGCTAGTGGGCACATATTATCAATATGACCTACAATGAACCCACTATCAAAGGGTATTACCTAAATATATATTACTTCAAAAGAGGGCCTTAGAATCATGTAGTTCTCCATTATGATATGGGGTTTTAGTGAGTCATTCAAAGAGTAAAGTAAGTACAATAGTGACCTAGCTTATGACTTCGAAAATATGACCTTGTGATTACTCATTTAGTAATTCAAACCTATATCTTGGTTATTCATTTGATTGATATCAAAATAATGTGAAATAGAAAAGATCTTGGATACATGTATGCTATATTGATTGCATGGTGTGCATAAATCAATCCTAGATCAGATAAGATAGATCACACCTACTCTTATGATTGGGTCATACACTTGTTAAGTAGGAACATGACCAATATGAGTATCTACTAGACCCAATTAGGGGATCACTTGTATCATTTATCACAACACATCATGTCAAGAAAGATTTCAAAGACTACAATCTCAAATAATCAAACAAAAACCCTAAAGGAGTCCTATGGTTTCTGTATTCACTTATGAATAAACAAGAAAGTAAACTAATATACTAACAAGAAAAGTAAAAGAATCTAGTGCTCACCAGAGCTTGTGGCATAATGTAAGGGGTTAGGTTTAAATAAATAAAATAAATGTATAGGTAACTTTAAATAAATTAATTATGATTAACACCCTAATACATGGAATATGAGGAGTAATATTATTCAATTAAACACTTATGCTACTTTTATCTACTAAAAGAGAGGAGAACAAAGTTAGAATATACTTACCTGAATGTCAACCCATCATGACTCAATCTATCCATTAGATAATGAGGCTTCAAAAGAGGTTATTATTGTTTATAAGGATCACTTTTTTGGGCCAAATCATCCAAGACCTATACACAAGACTAATATTCTCCAAATAAGAAACCTAAGCTAAGACTCCTCAAGTAGAATGGTGGAAGAACAGATTATGAAGAAGCACAAGTGAATAATAACTCCTCATTGCCTTCATATGGAAATGACCAAAATGACCTTGTATATATATGAGTATCTAACCCAAAAATTACTCAAACATATTGATTATACTAAGCCAACTAGGTTGACCTAGCACATTATTGGGCTAATACCTTAAGTTTCAGCTAGGTGAACCAGATGGGCCACTAAGATATAGCATAAAATGAGTATCTAAGGGTGAAAGACCTAAGTATATAGGAATAATTAATTTTGAGAGCCATGAATTTAAGTTTATTATGATTTTGTGTGCCATTTGTTCATGGTAATTAGAATTATGACACTTGGTCAGGGCAAAACAAGTATTAGAACCCCTATAGTAATCATTCACATGTGTGGTAATTTAGAGAATAGATATATAATATTTATCTTGTAATTTGGTAAGTAATGAATGATAAATCAATTTTTACTATAGTGTGTTACAAGTGATAAATTATTCTAATTTTTGGATGATGGATATGGTTTATTTCTAAGTCATGGGTATCTTTTCCTTTTATCACTACTAATAAATAGTAATGGTGATCCTCATTATAGTGGTAGTCAAATATATAATAATAAGGATAATATTAGTATATTTAGGGTGTTGAATAACCTTTTAAGAACTATGTTATGAAAGATGAAAAATATACAATATTGTATTACAAATCCTTCAAGAATTGGTCTTTCATTGCATACTTTGGGTGAGTGTGTGATACTTATCTCTCATATGATAGGGCCAGTGTAATAGCTTGTTGGGGGAAATCTTCAGCATCTAAGTGGAACTAACTAAAAGAAACCAACAAGAACCAATAAATAGATATGTATCAAATGAATAAACTTTTCAAGCACCTCCAAAGAAAGAGGTATCAAAAGAAGAAGCCCACCTATATAAGGATCCATGAATTAGTATCATCCAATAGAGGATAACCCATCATCATTTCCAAGAGTTAAACATGGTAAGAGATCATTCCTTAGAAGGATATTTTCAAAAATAATATTTTGGTTTTAATAGCTAAGATGTTTTCTAGCATGCATATATAAGCACCTCTAGATTAATTGTTAAATTCCATTATTAAAATAAGATATAAATTCATTTGTATGATATAAACACTAAGGAATTCCACTAATTGAGATTGGATATGAAGAAATTATATAACTAGTTTGAGAAGCGCATAAAAGCAACATTGATGAGTGAGTAGTAACAATCCACATCTCAATCATGAATGGAAAACAGGGATGAATAAAAGGGTAAACAAAATGGTTGGGTGAGTAGTATCAATCCACATCTCACACAAAAATTAAAAAAGGGTGTGATCTCAGGTGTCTATAATAGCAGAACAACAAAATCAAGATAAATGGGAAAAGGAAATAAAAGTAGTTTTAGTAAATATATAGAACATGATGTAGATGACCCATAGTTTCTCAAACATGTTTTGAATCTAAAGATAGATAAAAATGAAACAAATCAGTGTTAGTATATTTTTAATAAATGAATAAAAAGGAATTTAGAAAAGAGGGAAAATAGATTTCGAGTCACAATTTATCTATCAAGGGGGGAAATGAAATGAGGCAGAGGGGAGAATGAAGGAAAACCCAAGTTAGAGGAACTCTTTATCAAATTCAAGACACTAAAATTTGGTTTTTCAAAACAAGAAGACTATCAACCTTAAGGACTCTGAACAACTACTCTTAGCTACATAAGTCTTAGGTCAAAAAATGGACTATATAGATCATCCCATAAAGGCTATATGTCTAGAAAATAAAATGGACGTACCTCCCCACGATGTGTTCCTCACTCTTTAGGACCCCTTACAAAGTTGTCAGTATAATATGAATATTGGGTACTTGCATGAGAAAGTATCCCCTATTCCAATCTACAGGCCTACCACACCCCAAAGGACTTCAACTCTATGTGAAGTTGACTATGGAGTATAAGCTATGATTGGAGACAAGAGATGTGATTGTAATCATGTCTTTTGGTGTGATTAGACTTATAAGATTTGTATGTTGCCTTTTAGATATCATTGCCTTTTGTTTTCAAATGATTAGATTTTAAATTTTTTTTAATTCCTCCTCCATATGGATTTGTAAGACCAAACATGGGTGCTAAATATGAATTTCATTTGAAAACTTTAGGACAAGGTTGTTAAGGGAGGAAAAATAAAATAGCATGGAGTCTAAGATTCTCATAAATCCAGGTGAACTAAAGTGCTATCTTGACTTCAACCTTGTTTTATCCAAATGTGGATGTGAAAAAAAGGGGGAAATCAAGAGCTAAATGTCACATGTAGCAAATTTGAATTTATTCAAATTGAAAAAAATGTGACAAAGGGAAAAAAGGAATATAATGATAGTAAAGGTGTGATTTCTTATCATAAGACTATAGAAAGTGAATTAAAACATGCTAACATCATTTTTTATAGATTCCATCTATCAAAAGAAGCAATATTAAATGTTTGAATAATAATAATCTTAAATACCATGAAAAGAAAGGTAATTTTATGAGGAGGGTTGGGTTTTATCCAAAGTCTTACCAAGAAACTCACAAAAGGAAAACCCAAGGGGTTATAATAAGCAAAAAGTGAGGGATCCTTTGTATAAATCACCTCATAAAGAAATACCCAAAGGATGACAAAATATCATTGGGAAGCAACAAAAAGAGAAAGAAGATAAAAAAATGGTGGTTTTATGAGGGATGTTAGGTCATACCCACAATCTTATAAAACAAATCAAAAAAGAAAATCCCAAGGGTCACTAAATGAAAATTGGTAAACAAAAAGAAAATGAAAAATAAAACAATGAATACTATGGTATATCAAGAAATCAAAAAACCAAAAGGGAGGACTAAATGTTTGAAAAGGAAGGAAACTATTGCATAGGGAGAGACCTATGATAAAATAACCTATGAAACGATTATATATATATATATATATATATATATATATATATATATATATAGAGAGAGAGAGAGAGAGAGAGAGAGAGAAAACATGAATATAATGGAAATGATTAAGAAAAGTATTTCTTAAGGAATTGAGCATTGGTGGGCTCTTTGAAAATATGGCCTTCATTGGTTTGAAGGTGATAAGTAATTAGACCAAGAACATCTTTAACTAAGGGCCCCACCATTTCTTAGCATACTCACCTTCTTTATAATAGCTGTAATCTAATTTAAAGATAAGATCACCAACATTAAATGTACACTTTTTAACACATTTGTTACGTTGTCTATAGATGCGAGCCTTGTATTGGTAATTGTGATGCAAGGCAAAAAGATGGCATTCATCAAGTAGATCAAGGGATTAAAGGTGATCCTCACATAATTCTTAATCAAGAATTATGCCATGAAGAGATATGCAAAGAAAAGGAAGATCAACTTCAAAAAGAAGAATCAACTCAGAACTATAGACTAGAGAGAATGAAATTATTGTAGTGGTAGTATGAATACTAGTTCGATAATCCAAAAGTGTAAGATAAAGATGAAGATTGCAATACATGAAGGTTTCATGAATTCTCTTTTGAATAATTTTATTGTGAATTTTGTTATTATCCTTATCTTGACCATTAAATTATGGATGATAAAGAGTGGAAAATTCATGATCAATTTTGAATTCGGTGCAAAGTTGTTTAACATTTTTATTTTTGAAATTACCACCATTAGCAGAAATGATGGTGTGAGGAAAACCAAAATGGAAAATAATTTGGTTGAGAATGAAGTTAGATATAATAGGATTGATAAAATTAACAAGGCCCATGGTTTTAACCCTCTTGCTAAAGTACTCGATAGAAGTGATGATGGATATATGCCCATATTGAGAATGAGGAAGATTGCCAATGAGATTGAATCCCCATGTGGAAAATGGCCTAGGAGATTCGATAACTTGATGTTTGGTTGGTGGTGAATGAATGAGGTCATCGTGAGGTTGAAAATAATTACACTTTTTAGCATAATAAATAGGATCGTTTTTAAGAGTAGGCCAATAGTAACCGATACATAGTCATTTGTGAGTTATAGCATGTATTTTATAGTGACAAACATAAATTCCCCCATGTGCTTGCTCAAATGGAGGAAGAACCACATTTGGCATGACAAAACAAATCAAAGAACCATCAACATTATGATAATAAAAGATGTTATGTCTGAATACATACTTGAAATCTTATTTATGAAGACACATTTTTTCATGGGAATCCAAGTTAGGAGGATAAGTTTGATGTTATAAGAATTAGATGATGTCTTGATAACATAGGCATTATCAGATGGTGATAGCCTCGATGTGGTAGATAACTTAATTTGAAGGTTTGGTAAATGACAAGGATTTGATTGTTAATATGATAAAAGAAGGATTAGAAAGAACATGATGTGGATGAAAGAGAGAAGATAAAGACCAAGATAATCAATAATGGAATTTTGGTGTCTAGTAATAGGTTTAATTGTAAAAGAGGTAAAATCTCTGGCAATAGTGGTTTAAATTTGATGAGGTAATAGGATTTTCACTTTTACATTGATAGGCACTACTAACTTGATGGAAAATGAGTTGAGAATCACCCAAATCATGAATATATTTTATCTTTAGATCAAGAGAAACTCTCATACATAAGATAAGAACTTCATACTCAGCCATATTATTGGTGACTTCAAATGTAAAATAGAAATCTAAAGGAATTATTTTACCAAGAGGACTAGTGAGAATGCAACCTGCCCTGGCTACTTGAAGGAATTTAGCACCATCAAAGGGAAGGGTCCAAGTATCCTCATACAAGTCAATGTTAATTTCAAGGATCTCCTTGATAACTACGTTTGGTTTGGTAGTATCAGAGGGAGTGAAAGGTTCATTAGATTGATTGGATTCAAGATTCATAGTAAAAGTATGAAAATAATATTCAAGAAAATTACTTGATTAAGACCTTCAAAGTAAAGAATATTATCATTTGGAAGATTATCTTAATCTGAGGAAATGGCTAAAATGGGATTTGTAGCAAGTTTGTTAGCTATGACTTGCCATTTGACATATTTTGGCATGATGACGTTAAGATAAAATTACATAAGTAAAACCATCCACTTACCAATTCTATCTCCTAGAATAAATTCTTTGGATAAGAAGTGATGAAGGGGGTCAGAATGAACAATGACACAAGTGGTTTGGTAAATCATGTAGTGATGAAGCTTTTTAGCTGTAAAATAAATGGTGAGGAAACCATGCTCAAATTTTATGTAATGCATTTCATAATAGATGAGTTCTTAGCTAATTTAATAGATGGCATATTGCTTACCTATATCATCTTGTTGGGTAAGCATTGCTCCAATTGAAATAGGTGTGGAAGAAGTATAAATAATCAAGGGTCAATCACTGGAAGGAGGATAGACTGTAGGTGGATGAATCAATGACTTTTTAATGTTATTAAATGTTTTTTAACATGGATCCATCCATTTCAAAGATTTACCTTTATTTAGAATGGAATTAATGAAGTGAATATGATAAGCCATCTCTGGAACAAATCATCTAATTGCCCCTAGCTTGCTTAAATAAGTATGAGTGTCAAGAATAGAATGAGGGATAGGCATGTTGATAATAACATTAATCTTATATAGATCAACATCAATGACATGGAGAGACACTAATAATCCTAAACAATTTCTATATGTAACTCTAAAGACACATTTGAAAGAATTAAGTCTAACTTTGTATTTGATGAGATGATCAAAGATGATGGAAAGATCAGAAAGATGATTTGTGTGATGATTAAATTTAGTGATAAGATCATCCACATATTTTTCAATGATTTTTGTATGAGATCATGAAATATATTATTCATAGCACATTGATAAGTAGCTCTGTCATTTTTGAGACTGAAGGGCATTTTAACATAACAATAGGTGCCACATTCCATGGTGAAAGTAGTCTTATGTTGGTCTTCTAGAGTGATATGGATTTAATTGTATCCTAAAAATCCATGCATAAGAGATAACATTTCATACATATCCATAGAATATACAATGGCATATATTAATGGTAAAGGAAAGTTATCTTTAGGACAAACAAGATTAATATTGTAGAAATTAATGTAAATACAAATGACAATGGTGACCTTATTGTGAACAAGAATACTATTGGAAATCAATTCAGAATAATCCATAGATTTAATGAATTTATCATAAAGAAGTTTGATTATTTACTTATGGCATAAGTTGATAACCTTGGGAGGAAACTTGCATTACTTCTGATGCACAAGTATGGCATTAGGATAGGTAATGATGTTATGGACCAATATGTTAGGTTCAATGCTAAGCATATCTTGGTAATACCATGTGAATGCCTCTTGATACTTATTAAAAAATAGGCTAAAATTATCATGTGGTGAAAATTCTTTAGAAACTATGGTTTGTCAAGGACAAGAGGGAGTACCATAATCGATACAAGTTGTCTCTTCAATAAGAATGGCATTACCATCTTTAAATTTGTATGATGCATTGGGTAAAGATGAAATTGGACTAGATTCATGATAAATACTATCAACAAAGTCATTAAAGTAAGGGTTCTATTTTTAAAATTTCCATGTTTATGATGTTGCCATGGGAGCTATGTTTCCCAAGCACAAAGTCACTCCAAAATAGTTTCATCACTAGGTAATATAGGAAGAGGACCAAAATATTACAAACATACTTCCAGATCTAAAATTTTATTTCCTTTTCAATCATATTCAGAATGTATTCAATAGACAATGGTTATCCTGGCATCAAGTGTGATTTTAAAAGTAGAATAAATAGATAGAGAGATGATGGGAGAAGAATTAAATTCAACTATAGAATCCAAAAGAGGTAAAGAAGATGAAATCACTTCTACAGGTTTAGAAGGAATTATTTTCTCTACCACCCAAGGAGAATTAATAAGAGGAGGATCGATAGGAGGCACATAACCCTTAGGTTCTAAGTTATGACCTATAGAAATGATATGTACATCCCGATTGAAAGAATTAATTTGAGATAATATCTTTTGATAATGCAAGACATCCAAGTCTCTTCATTGAGCTAGGGCCATGATATAGCTATCATCATATGTGGGAGAAATTATGCATGATTGCGACTCAGGAGGATCTTTAGATTGTGAAATCCCAAGATTACTAAATATTTGAGGAGTCATGAGGAGAGGATCTTGAAATAGCTTATCCTCTCCAAATTTATTGCAAGTAAAATCATATTTAGGTAAAGACGATTCTAGAGCATTACATGGATGAATAAGATCAATAATATCAACCATGAGAGGAATGGTGTGATCTCTAGGTAAGAGGGAAGGTAGAATCCATTCTAAAATATATGGAGTAAATTTCTTATTATTGCAAGTGTGTTTTAATTCATTCGGATCATCATCATTAAAATCTACGAGATTAACTTGTAAATTAGGATTCATATTGATGAACTCAAGTATAGGAGCACTATTGATTTTAGGAATCATGGGTACATGATATTGTGATTTAGGATTAGGCAATTAGATACTCCATAGGTTGGGATAAATTTCATGTTTATAAGTTTTTCCATTCTGTATAAATTTAATGCATTGACTACCAAAAGTAGAAATGACCTTAGTTAAATGAGTCCATGGATGGTTGAAGAGTATGTTATAGGATATAAGAAGATCAAAAACCATGAGTTTAGTTCTCATGGTCTTAGGACTAATTGTAAAGGGAAGCCATATATAACCAAGTGGATTTTGATTACTCTTATCAAACCATAGAAATAAATATGGGTCTATTTAAGATGACTTTTATTATAACCAAGTTGTTGTAAAAGCCATAAAGAAGTCACATTAATACCAGATCCTTCATCAACTAGAAATTTTTGAATAAGGGTGGTATTAATGGATAGCTTGATGAAAAGAGGTGGATCATCAGTGTGAAAGAGGATTTCATCATCTATCATGTCTTCTTCAAGGAATTCAATAGAAGGTTTGGAAGAAGGACACATAGATTTAATGGTATTAATGTTTTCTAGTTGAGAATCAATATAAGGTGGTTCTTCATCTAAAGAATATGGGTCTTCAGAGTCTTAGAGTTGTTACATAAGGAATTCATGATGATAAGGTGAAGTGTGAATCAACTCCATGAGATGAATTTTAGATGGCATAAAGTTAAGTTATTTTAGGAAATTCAAATGATATTTAGAATAAGAACCACAAGGTTTAGAAGAAGAAAAATTAGACATTGGAGGAATAGATGTGGTTAGAGGATCAGAAGGAGGAATTTGTTCCTTAGGTGCTTCTAAATAAATATTGATAGTGGTAATAGCTTTAAGCAATTGTTCTTCCAAAAAGGGTTTCTTAGGCTTGGTTAGAGGATCTTTATGTGCTTGCTTCCTATGATAATTAACCGTAGCCATATTTAAATATTGAGAGTTGTTAAGGTATTTGATCATAGTCAGCATCAACTACACAAACATCCTTAGAGGTTGATTAATTATGGGAAGAATATTTTTAATTATTATTAGATGTATAGGCTTTAGAGAGTTGCCATTTTTGAAAAGTGTTAGTGTATTCTTGATGATGGTGCTTAATCATGGTTTCATGGTCAAATCAATCACCAATCATGTATGAAATAACACATTTAACAAGCCCTCTACAAGACTCATGAGAATGTCCAATATCAAAATGAAATAAACAAATAATATTGGGATAATACCATTTAGGAGGATTATTAGGATATATGAAAGGTTTAGAAAAAGGTAAAAATTGTTTCATTTAATGAACTAAAAGAGGCACATGAGACAAATAAGGAACATCATTTCTGGTAATACCGGGTTTGGTTTGAGAAGTGTTACTAGTGATAGAATTGGATGTTTGGAAAGATCCTTTAAGGATTTTAGGATTAGGTTCAAATTAATTCATAAGAAAATATTTCAATTTATCTTGGTCAAGAGCTTCATTAAAAGTTTGAGGAGAAAAGGTTCTAACCTTGTATTGAAGAGTAGGAGTTAAAAATGTGATAAAGAGTTTGAATAGGTTATCATTAGACATATTACGATCATCTTTATGAGCTAAGGATTTCCATCTTTTAATAAAGTCATTAGCCGATTCATTACGAGATTTTTTAGAATTTATAAAAATGGCTAAGATAGTTTATAGGAAGATCATTATGTTGAAACTCTTTAACTAAAGTTTCACCAAATCTTCAAGTTGCCAAATAGGATGTTGAGGTAATTGATTATACCATTCTAATACATCACTAGTGAAGGTTTTGACTAATATTTTATTAGTTGAAAATGTATTAGTTTGGATGCACTCTTTGTTGAGATTAGCAAAGGATTTAAGAAATGGGGTAGGGTCTTTAGTCCCATCATATTTAATAGTTGGTGATATGTTACCAATGTCAATAGATACAATGAAGGGAGATAAAGGCTCATTTTGGATAGTTTGAAGAATTTTATTATTTATTATTGGTTGATGAATAATATTAACTAAGGCATCTCTAAGATATGGAGGAATGTAATTAGGATTAGCTTGAGGATTCAAGATTAGAGGTTGATTACCCACATTCATCAAATTTTGTTGAAGTTACATCATTTTATTAGTATTAGTGTTTTGCATAATGTTCATTTTTTGAATCATTTGGGATAATAATTGAGTTGTATTAGGTAGTAGGTTGGTGTTTGAAGAAATATTTCCCATATTGGTGTTGGAGGGAATATTAGAAGAAGAGTTATTAGTGGGATTATTAAATAAATTTGATTCAATCACTCCCACATTAATTTGAATGTTTTGAGAATGTTCCTGGTAGGTGAAGAAAGGATTAGACCCATCAACCTCATCTTGAGGTGTTATTCAAACCATGTTGAAATTTGTAGATGGAGGAGAAGAGGTGCCACAAGAGTGATGGTGCTCCTGGGAGGTAAAGAAAGGGAGAAATGAACACCCCATATAGGATCTAAATGGTTTAAGACCATCCAAAAAGATTTTGAGAGGGGAACTCATTTGGATCAAAGAGAAATGAATAGGATGTAGATTGAAAAGGATGAAGAATGAAGCTGAAAAGCAAGGGAAGCAAAAAACAAAGATAGGTCGACTAGGTTAACCTAGTGGAAAAACTATACCTATACACTATGCTAGGTCAACCAAGTCAACCTATTATAGTGAAGAAAATTAGTAAAAATAGTATGAGACAATGCAAAGGTTATTTGGTTGATATAACATAGTAGATAGGTAAAGGGAAAGGACTACTAATAAGATGAGAAATAAAATAAGGTATGCTTCTAGCTATTGTAGAAAAGCAGATACTGAAATGAAATGCATAATTAATTAAACTGATGTTGGCCAATCCAATTGGTATACATACATAGATTGAAATTTTGAAAAAAAATATTATAGAAAAGTATAAATAGAGAACTAGAAACTAATCTTGGTATTTTTGAGATGAAAAAAAATAAGTAACTGACATGTAACCTTGAAGAGAACTGGCCCAATTTATAGAATTCAGTTGAGTTGGTCAACCAAGTGAGACAAGAACCTGCTAAATAATCTAAAAATGTGTGATAAGTCAACTCGGTTAACCTAGTAGACTAAAGTGGATGTCTAAAAATGTGATAAGTCCAACTAGTCAATATAGTTGACTAGATTACAAATCTAGAAGTCTAGAATATGGAAGCTACATTGTGAATCCTTAAAAATAACCTACTACAAAGTGGTTGGAAATGTGCTAGGCCAATCTAGTCAACCTATTAGGTTGAATAAAAAGTATATAAAGTGATATAAACCTGTGCTAGGTCGATTTGGCTAATCTAGTTGCCTATTCCTACATATAGAGAAAAATAGCTGGGTCAATAGAATTAAGCTAACAAATCAAAACATATGATATAAAAAATGACAACATGAATGAAAATAGGTGAAATAAACCCTATAAAGGTTTGATTCACATCAAGTTCAGCAAAATGTATACAATTATAATTCCATGGTTCACATGAATCAATCCTAGATCAGATAAGATAGATCACACCTACACTTTTGATTGGGGCACACACCTATTAAGTAGGAGCATGACCAATATGAGGATTTTCTAGACCTAATTAGGGGGTCACTTATATCATCTATCATAACACATCATGATAGGTAGGGTTCCAAAGCCTAAAATCTTACATAATCACAAAAAAAACCCTAAAGGAGTCCTATGGTTTCTATATTCACTTATGATAATAAACAAAAAAGTAAATTAATCTAGTGCTCATGAAATCTTATGGCACAAAGTAAGGGGTTATATGCAAAGTAATCAAATATATGTATAGGGAACTTCAAATAAAATAAGTATGAGTAACACCCAAATATACAGAATATGAGGATTAATATTATTCGAGCCAACACTTATGCTACTTATGTCTACTAAAAGAGAGGAGAACAAAGCTAGATTATACTTATTTGAATGTGAACCCATTACAACTAAATCTCTCCCTTGGCCAATGGGACTTCATAAAAGTCCCACTTTTTTAGGTCAAAGTATCCAAGACCTATTTATAAGACTAAGATTCTCCAAAAAATAAACCTAAGCTAGGACTCCTCAAGTATATTGGTGGAAGAGTAGAATATGAAGAAGCATTAGTGAATAATAACGCTTTATTAGTTTCATATGGAAATGAATAAAATGACCTTGTATATATAGGAGTATCTAACACAGAAACCACTTAGACATGTTAGTTGTACTAAGTCAACCGAGTTGACCTAGCACATTATTAGGATAACGCTTGAATTTTGTGATAGGTCAACCAGATGGAAACTAAGCCTAAAGAGCTAAAGTGATCCTAGATTGTGCTAGGATGACTAGGTCAATGTGGCTTACTAAATAATTAAAAAGGGTACTAAGCAAGGAAAGGATGGATAGAAAGAGGAAAATACTAGAGGAATGTGTAAGGAAGGATAGATATCTTAAGGAAGGTTTTATGAGCTAAATGGATATGGAATAATATGGAAATAAGGGAAAACAATCCTATGAAACACCAAAGGTCTACCCACCCCTTTTTCATTTCCCCCCTTAAGGCATGCACTCAAAGATATGTATTTGTGATGGGTTCTTTCAAGATTTAAAGTGTTAGTAATCGATAAAAATGTGAAAATATTATGTGTGTACATATGCCCCACTGGAATCTCATCACATGTCACTAAGGTATAATAGGGGATGGTGCTTTAAGAAATAACATAAGGTCATACACAACGCCGATGATACCAAAATTTGTAGTATTTTAAAAATCATAAAATAACTGAAAGTAAATGATAGAAAAGGAAACTAACTAAAAAATAAATAATTGAAAAAGTAAATGATGTGTACCTTGACTTACCTTTATCATGGGATGTTTCTCATATGTGTTTTAGTTTTGATTGTCAAGGGCATAGAGACTTATTTGGAAAAACCTATAAATACAAAACTAAAGATCAAAAAGAAACAAATGTGAGAAAATCTAAGACAATTGGTGCTATGTGGATGGAACATACTTGGGAATTTGGCAAGCTGGGTGACAAGTTCTATGTTAGACCAAATGACCAAGTCAAATAAGAGTAAATTGAGTAACTAGAAATCAAGGGATACTAAAGACCAAATATCTCAAATAGGTAAACCTTAAGTAATAAAAGGAAATCTCACCGTATCAAATCAAGGATACATGTCAAACATGATGTTAAAAAGAGGACTCAAAAAGGAAAATTGTAAAACAACATTGATGAGTGCATAGTAACAATCCACATATCAATCATGAATGGAAAAAGGGGATGTATAAAAGGTAAAATAACATGGTTTGGTGATCAATAAAAATCTACATCTCATGCAAAATGGAAAAAGGGTGTGAACTTAGGTGTTTGTGACAGCAAAATAACAAAATCAAGGTAAATGGGAAAAGAAAAGAAATGTAGTTTTATTAAATATATAAAACATGATGTAAATGATCCATAGTTTCTAAAACATGTTTTTTATATAAATATAGATAAAAATGAAACAAAGTAATTTTATCATGTTTTTAAGAAATGAAGAAAAAAGAATTTAATGAAGAGGGAAAAAAGATTTAGAATCACAATTTGTCTATCAAGGTGGGAAATGAAATGGGGTGGAGGGGAGAATGAAGGAAAAAACAAAGTATATTAACTCTTTATTAAATTTAAAACAATAAAATTTGGTTTTCCAAAATAATAATACTATCAACCTTAAGGACTCTAAAGAACTACTCTTAACTACACAAGCCTTACGTAAAAAAATGGAGTATATAGATCATCCCATAAAGGCTATATGAATGAAAAATAAAATGGACCTACCTTCCCATGATGTGTTCCCCACACTTTATAACCCCTTATAGAGTCTTCAATATACTATGAAGATTGGGTATTTGTGTGAGAAAGTATTCTCTATTCCAATCTACTGGTCTACCACACCCCAAAGGACTTTGGCTCTATGTGAAGCTCACTATAGAGTTTGAGCTTTGTTTGGAGTTAAGATATATAATTGTTATCATGTATTTTAGTTTTATTATACTTTTAATATTTTTATGTTGCCTTTTATATATCATTTCCTATTTTTTTTCAAATGATTGACTTTTAAGGTTCATTTTTTAATTCTTCCTCCATACAGATTTGGAACACCAAACTTGGGTGCTAAACATGAATTTCATTGTAAAAAATTGGGACAAGGTTACTAAGAGATAAAATAATATAGCATGGGGTCTAAGAGTCTCATAAATCTAGGTGAAATAAGGTGCTATCTTGACTTTGACCTTGTTTTATCCAAATGTGGAGGTGAAAGAAAGGGGGAAATCAAGAGGTAAATGACAAATGTAAAAAAAATGAATTTATTCAAATTGAAAAAAATGTGACAAAGGACAAAAGGGAATATGATGATAGTGAAGGTGTGATTCCTTATCATAAAACTGTGAGAATTCAAGGAAAACATGCTAACATAGTTTTTTATACATTCCACTTAACAAAAGAAACAAAAACTAATGTCTAAATAACAAGGATCATAAAAACATAAAAATAAAGGTAATTTTATGAGGAGGGTTGGGTTTTATTCATGTTCTTACCAATAAATACACAAAATGAAAACCTAATGGGTGCCAATAAGCAAAAATTGAGGAAGCCTTTATATAAATCACCTCATAAAGAAAGACCCAAAAGATGCTAATACAACATTGAAAAGCAACAAAAAGAAATAGAAGATTAAAAAACATTATGGTTTCATGAGGGATGTTATTTCATATCCAAAATATTATAAACCAGCTCAAAAAATAAAATCCTAAGGTGCTAAACAAAAGTAAAATGAAAAATAAAATAATAAAGACTATGGTACATCAAGAAACCAAAAGACCAAAAGCGTGGACTAAATATTTGAAACAGAAGGAAACTTTTGCATAGGGAGAGACATTCTAAAGTAACCTATGAAAATATGTTAGATAGATATATAGGGAAAGAATTAAAATAATGGATATGATTAAGAAAATTATTTATTAAGGAATTGAGCATTGGTGGGCTCTTTAAAAATATGGCCTTCACTAGTTTGAAGCTGATAAGTACTTAGACCAAGAACATCTTTAACTAAGGGCCCCACCATTTTTGGGAGTACTTACCTTATTTTTCTATATCTGTAATATAATTTAATTTCAAGATCACCAACATTAAATTTTTTCTTTTCAACATGTTTGTTATGTTGTCTAGCGATGTGAGGCTTGTATTGGCAATTATGATGCAAGGTGAAAAGATGTCATTCATCAATCAGATCAAGGGAATGAAGGTGAGCCTCATGCAATTATTCATCAATAATTATTTCATGAAGAGATATTAATAGATAATTAATCTCAAATTCAAGAGGAATAACCAACTTAGAACCATAGACTAGAGAGAATAGAGTTACCCTAGTGACAGTATGAATACTAGTCTGATAAGCCCAAAGTGTAGGATAAAGATGAAGATGTCAATCCATGTGAGTTTTATGAATTGGATTTTTAATAATTTTAATGAGAATTTATTAGGTGTCCTTACCTTGACCATTACATTATGGATGATAAGGAGAGGAAAACTTTTGATTGATTTTAAATTTGGTGCAAAGTTGTTTAACATGTTTATTTTTGGAATTACCACCTTTGTCAGAAATGATGGTGTGAGGAAAACCAAAATGGAAAATAATTTCATTGAGAATGAATTTAGATATAATAAGACTAGTAACATTAATAAATGGCATGTCTTCAACCCACTTGGTAAAGTACTTGGTGGCATTAATGATGATGTGGCCATCTTGGGAATGAGGAAGCTTGCTAATGAGATATAATACCGATGTGGAAAATGTCCAAGGAGATTCAATAAGTTGAAGATTATCTGGTAGTGAATGAATGAGGTCATCATGAAGCTAACAAGGATTACATTTTTTATCATATTTAATACCTTCCTTTTTTAGAGTAGGCCAATAGTAACCCATACGTAGGCATTTATCAATTATAGCATGTCCGTTATAGTGACCACCACAAATTCCCCCATGTGCTTGCTCAAGTAGAGGATCAACCACATTTGGCATAACATAATGGATAAAATTACCTTCAACATTGAGATAATAAAATATTTTATGTCTAAATACGTACTTGAAAGCTTGTTCGTGAAGACATGTTTTTTCATGGGAATCCAAATTAGGAGGATAAGTTTGATTTTCAAAGAATTAGATGATGTATTGATACCATGGGCATTGTCAGATGGTGATAAACTTGATGTTTGATATAAGGTAATCTAGAGGGTGGGTAGATGATGAGTATTTGATTATTTGTATGACAAAAGAAGGATAAAAAATAACATGATGTGGATGAAAGAGAGAAGCTAAAGAGGTAAGAGAATCACCAATGGAATTTTGGTCTCTAGGAATACGTTTAATTATAAAAGAAGAAAAATCCTTGGCAAGAGTGGTTAGAATTTGATGATAGGTAATAATATTTTCACTATTAAATTTATAGGCACCACTAACTTGATGTTATATGTCTAGATCAAGAGCAGCTCTCATAATTAAGATAAGAGCTTCTTACTTGACCATATTATTGGTGACTTCAAATGTAAAATAGAAAGCTAAAGGAATTATTTTACCAAGAGGACTAGTGAGAATGCAACCTACCCTAGTTCCTTGAAGCAATTTAGCACCATTAAAGTGAAGGTTTCAAGTATCCTCATACAAGTCAATGCTGATTTTAGGGAATTCCTCAATAACTACTTTTGGTTTGGTAGTATTAGAGGAAGTGGAAGGTTCATTAGATAGATTGGCTTCAAGAGTGGTAGTAAAGATGTGAAAATAATCTTTAATAAAAATTACTTGATTAAGACCTTCAATGTAAATAATATTGTCATCAAAAAGGTTATCTTGAAGTGAAGAAGTGGTTGGAATGGGACCTACAACATGTTGGTCAGCTATGACTTGCCCTTTGACATCTTTTTTCATGATGATGCAAAGATTAAATTCCATAAGTAAAACCATCTACTTACCAATTCTATCTTTTGGAAGAAATGCTTTGGATAAGAAGTGATGAAGGAGGTTAGAATTAATAATAACATAAGTGGTTTGGTAAAGCATGTAGTGATGAAGCTTTTCAGCTACAAAATAAATGGTGAGGCAATCATGCTCAAATTTGGTATAATGTGTTTCATAATTGATGAGGCGTCAGCTAATGTAATATATGGCATAGTCCTTACCTATATCATCCTATTTGGCAAGCATTACTCCAACTGAAATAGGTTTGGAATAAGTATAAAAAATCAACAATTGATCATTAGAAGGAGTATGGCGTGTAGGTGGATGAAGCAATCACTCTTTCATGTTATTAAATGATTTTTGACATGGATACATCTATTCAAATGTTGTACCTTTCTTCAAAAGGTAATTGATGGAGTGAATACGATAATCCATCTTAGAAATAGATCATCTAATTACCCCAAGCTTGCCTAAATAGGTACAAATGTTAGGAATATAATGAGGGATAGGCATGTTGATAATATCATTAATCTTGGTTGGATCAACATCAATGCCACAGAGAGAGACTAAGAATCCTAACAATTTTCTAGATGTAACTCTGAAGACACATTTGAAATATTAAGTCTAACTTTATATTTTATGAGACAATCAAAGATGATGGAAAGATAAGAAAGATTATTTTTGGGATGTTTGGATTTATTGATAAGATCATCTACATACATTTCAATAATTTTATGGATGAGATCATGAAAGATATGAGTCATAGCATGCTAATAAGTAGATCTGGCATTTTTGAGACTGAAGGGCATTTTAACATAACAATAGGTGCCCCATTATGTGGTGAAAGTAGTCTTATGTTGGTCTTCAGGAATGGTATGAATCTTATTGTATCCTGGAAAGCCATCCATAAGAGACAAGTTTCATATCTAGCTATAAAATTGACAATGGCATCTATTAAAGATAAAATAAAGTTATCTTTAGGACAATCAAGATTAAGATTATGGAAATCAATGCAAATACAAATGACCATGGTGACCTTCTTCTAAAAATGAATAATATTGAAAACCCATTCAAAATAATCTATAGGTTTAATGAATTTAGCATCAAGAAGTTTCATGATTTACTTATCGCATAAGTTGGTAACCCTGGGAGGAAAGTTTGTTTAATGAATTTATCATCAAAATAGCTAATGATGTTATGGACCACTATGATAAGGTTAATACAAGTCATATCTTAGTAAGACCATGTGAATTCCTCTTGATACTTATAAAAAAAAGGCTGAAATTATCATGTTCAAAAGGTGAAAGTTCTTTGAAAACTATTATTAGTCGAGGACAAGAGGGGGCACCATAACCGATACAAGTTGTGTCTTCAATAATCATCACATTACCATATTGAAAGTGGTATGGTGCATTGGGTAAATATGAAATTGGATTAGATTAATGATCAATACTAGCAATAAAGTCATTGAAGTGAAGAGTTCTATTTTTAAAATTTCCATGTTTATGATGTTGCTATAGGAGCTATGTTTCCCAAGAATAAATAACTCCAAAATAGTTTCATCACTAGGTAATTTAGGAAGAGGACCACAATATTCCACATCTACTTCTACATCTAGAATTTGATTACCCTATCGATCATATTCAGAATGTATTCAATAGACAATGGTTGCCATGGCATCAAGTGTGATTTTAAGAGTAGAATAAATAGATGGAGAGATGACGAGATAATAATTAGATTAAATTAGATAATCCAAAGGAGATAAAGAAGATGAAATCAATTCTAAAAGTTCAGAAGGCATGATTCACTTGACCACCGAAGGAAAATCAATAAGACTAGGATTGATAGGAGGCACATAACCCTTAGGTTCTAAGTTATGACCTATAGAAATGGTATGTATATATTGATTAAAATAATGAATTTGAGATAAGATATTTTGATAATGTAAGACATCCAAGTATCTATATTGAGATTGGGCCATGATATAGTTGTCATCATATGTAGGAGAAATTATGCATGCTTGGGATTTAAGAGGATCTTCAGATTGTGAAATCCTAATATTACTAAACGTTTAAGGAGTCATGATGATAGGATCTTTAAATATCTTAGCCACTAAAAATTCATTACAATTAAAATCATCTTTAGGTAAAGATGGGTCTTGACCATTGCATGGAGGAGGAAGACTGTTAATGTCATCCATGAGAGGAACGATATGATCTATGGATAAGAGGGAAGGAGGAAGCCATTTCAAAATATATGGAGGTAATTTCTTAGTATTTAAAGTGTGTTATAATTAATTGGTCTCATCATCCTTAGAATCTATAGGAGTAACTTGTAAATTAGGATTCATATTGATGAACTTAGGTAGAGGAGCACTAGTGATTTTTGGAATTATGGGAACATGATATTGTGATTTAGGTTTATGAAATAGAAAAATCTATGGGTTGGGATCAAATTCATGTTTATAACATTCTCCTTTATGTATAATTTTAATGCATTGACTATCAAAATAATCAATGGCCCTCATTCAATGAGTCCATAGATGGCTGAGGAGTATGTTATAGGATATAGGAAGATTAAGAACCATGAGTTTGGTTTGCATGGTCTTAGGACCAATCATAAATGGAAGCCATATAGAAACAAGTGGATTTTGATGTCTTATCAAAACCATAGCAAGTAAGATGGGTGTATTTAAGATGACTTTTGTTATAACTAAGTTGTTGTAAAAGCATTAAAGAAGTCACATTAATACCATAACCTTCATCAACTAGAAATTTTCAAATAAGGGTGGTATTAATTGATTTATTGATTAAATGAGGTGTATCATTAGTTTGGAAGAGGATTTCATCATTAATCACGTCTTCTTCAAGTAATTCAATGCAAGGTTTGAAAGGACACATAGATTCAATGGTATTAATGTTTTTTGGTTGATAATCAATAGAAGGTGGTTCTTCATTTAAAGAAGATGGGTATCCAATATTTTGGAGTTGTTGCATAAAGAATTTACAATGATAAGGTGAAGTGAAAACCAACTTCATGAGATGAATTTTACATGGCATAGAGTTAAGTTCTTCTAAGAAATTCAAATGAGACTTAGAAGAGGAACCATGAGGTTTAGAAGAAGGAAAATTAGTCTTTGGAGGAATAGATGTGGTTAGAGTATCAAAATGAGGAATTTGTTCCTTAGGCGCTTCTAAATAAATATTGATAGTGGTAGTATCTTTAATCAATTATTCATCCAAAGAAGGTTTCTTAGGCTTGGTCAAAGGATCTTTATGTGTTAGCTTCCTATGATAATTAACCTTAGCCATATTGACATGTTGAGAGTTGTTAAGGTACTTGATCATATTCAACATCAATTACACAAACATCCTTAGAAGTTAATTAATTATGTGAAAAATATTTTTTATTATTGTTAGATGTAGAGGCTTTAGAGGTTTGTCATTTTTGAAAATCGTTAGTGTATTCTTTATGATGGTGCTTAATCATGGTTTGATGGTTAAATGAATCACCAATCATGTACGAAATAACACATTTAGAAAGCCCTATACAAGACTCGTGATAATGTCCAATATCAACATGAAACCAACAAAAGAGATTGGGATCATACCATTTAGGAGGATCATTAGGATATATGAAAGGTTTTGAAAGTGGTAAAAATTGTTTAATTTAATGAACTAAAAGAGGTAGGTAAGACAAAGAAGGAACATCATTTTTGGTAACACCATGTTTGGTTTGAGAAGTGTTACTAGTGATAGAACAGGATGTTTGGAAAGATCCTTTAAGTATTTTAGTTTTAGGTTTGAATTGCTTCATAAGAACATCTTGCCATTTAGCTTTCTCAAGATATTCATTAAAAGTTTGAGGAGAAAATGTTCAAACCATCTATTAAAGAGTAGGATTTAATGCTATGATAAATATTTTGAATAGGTTATATTAAGACATATTATGATTGGCTTTATGAGCTAAGGATTTGCATATTTTAATAAAGTCATGAGCCGATTCATTAGAATATTGTTTATCATTTGTAAAATGGCTAAGATAGTTTTTGGGAATATCATTATGTTGGAACTCTTTAACTAAAGGATTGACCAAATCTTCAAGTTTCCAAATAGAATGTTGAGGAATTTATTATACCATTCTAATAAATCACCAGTGAAGGTTTTGACTAAGACTTTAGTAGTGGTAATTGTATTAGTTTGGATCCACTCTTTGTATAGATTACCAAAGGCTTTAAGAAATGAGGTGGGGTCATTAGTCCCATCATATTTAATAGTTGGGGATATGTTACCAATGTCAATAAATATAATGAAGGGAGATAAAGGGTCATTTTAGATAGTTTGGAGAATTTTGTTATTCATTATTAGTTGTGGAATAATATTACCTAAGGCATATCTAAGAAGTGGAGGAATGTAATTGGGATTATCTTGAGGACTTAAGATTGAATGTTGATTAGCCACATTGATCAAATGTTGTTGAAGTTGTATCATTTGATTGGAGTTAGAGTTTTGCATAATGTTCATTTTTTGAAGCAATTTGGCTAATAATTGAGTTGTATTAGGTGGTGGGTTGGTGTTGGAAGGAACATTTCCCACAATGGTATTAGAGGAATATTATAAGAAGAGTTATTAGTGGGATTATTAAATAAATTTGAGTCAATCACTCCCACATTAGTTTGAAGATTTTGATAAGTTTCTTGGTAGGTGCAGAAAGGATTAGACCCATCAACCTCATCATAACGTGTTATTTGAACCATGTTGAAATTTGTAGATGGAGGAGAAGAGATGCCCATAGATTGATGGTTCTCTTTGGAGGTAAATAAAGGGAGAAATTAACACCCATATAGGATCTAAATTGATTAAGAATATCAAAAAAGATTTTGATAGGGGACCTCATTTTGATCAAAGAGAAATGAATAGGATGTAGATCAGAAAGGATGAAGAACCAAGATAAAAATAAAGGGAAGTAGAAAACATAGCTAGGTTGACCAAGTAAACCTAGTGGAAAAATTAGACCTACAGACTATGCTAGGTTGACCAAGTTGACCTAATACAGTGCGCAAAAGTAGCTGAAATAGTCTAAGATAGTGTAGAGTCGAGTTGGTTGATGTAACATAGTAGATAGGTAAAGGGAAAGGATTACAAATAGGATGAGAAATAAAATAAGGTATGCCTGTGCTATTCTAAAAAAGGAGACACTAAAATGAAATACATAGTCAATTGAACTTAGTCTGGCCAATCCAATTGGTACACGTATATTGATTGCAATTTTGAAAGAAAAGTATAGATCAAAGTAGAAATAGAGAAACAAAAAATTACCTTAGTGTTTTGGAGATGAAAATAGAACAAGTAACTAACATGTAACCTTGGAGAGAACTGGCCCAATTTCCAAAATTGGGTCAAGCTAGTCAACCAAGTGAGACAAGAACCTACTACAAAAGTTAAAAGAGTAGGCTAAGTTGACCTTTTAGACTAAACTAGATGTCTAAAAATGTGATAATTCAAGCTGGTCAATCTAGTTAACTGGATTTCAAATATGGAAGTATAGAATCTAGAACTTGCATTGTGAATCCTAAATAGGAACCTACTGTAAAATAGCTTGAAATGTGCTTTGTCAACCTAGTTAAGCTAGTAGGCTAAATAAAATGTCTATAAAGTTCTAGAAACCTATTTTGGGTTGAGATGGTTGATCTAGTTTCCTATTCCTACATAGATAAAAATAGTTAGGTCGATAGAATTAATCTAAGAAGTCAAAAAATATGATATAAAAGATGGAAAAATGAATAAAAATAAGTGAAAGAAACCCTATAAGGGTTTGATTCATGTCAGGTTCACCATAATGTATGAAATAGGAATTTCATGGTGTACATGGATTAATCCTAGATTGAATAAGATAGATCACACCTACACTTCTTATTGGGGCACACACTTGTTAAGCATGAACATGACCAATATGAGGATCTACTAGACCTGATTAGGGGATTGATTATATTATCTATGATATCACACCATGTTCGGTAGGCTTCTAAAGCCTACAATCTAACATAATATCACAACAACCCTAAAGGAGTCCTATTGTTCCTATAATCACTTATGATAATAAAGAAGAAAGTAAACTAATCTAATAACAAGAAATGTAAACTAATCTAGTGCTCACCAAAGCTTTTGGCACTAAGGGGTTAGATGCAAATCAATCAAATACATGTATAGGGAACTTTAAATAAAGTAAGTATGAGTAACACCCTAATATATGTAATCTGAGGAATAATATTATTTGATCCAACACTTATGCTACTTCTATCTACTAAAAGAGAGGAGAACAAAGTTAGAATACACTTATCTAAATGTGAACCCATCATGACTCAATCTCTCCCTTGGCCAATGAGGATTTTCAAGAAGTTGTTTTGATTTGTAAGATTCACTTTTTTAGGCCAAAACATTCAATACCTATCCATAATACTAAGATTCTCCAAATAAGAAACCTAAGCTAAGACTCCTCAAGTAGAATGGTGGAAGAGAAGGTTATGAAGAAGAATGAGCAAATAATAACTCCTAATTACCTTCATATAGAATTGACTGAAATGACCTTGAATATATAGGATTATCAAACCCAAAAATCACTTGAACATGTCAGTCATGCTAAGTCAACTAGGTTGACCTATCACATTATCAGGATAATTACTAAAGTTTGTGCTAGGCCAACTAGATGCAAACTAGGCCTAAAGATCTAAAGTGACCCTAGACTATGCTATGTTGACTACGTCAACATAGCTTACTGAATAGGTCAAAAGGTTACCAAGCAAGGGAAAGGACATAAAGAGAAAAATACTAGAGTAATGTGCAAGGAAGGAGAGATAACTTAGGGAAAGGTTTCAAGAGCTAAATGGATAGGGAATAATATGGCAATAAGGGAAAACAATCCTATGAAGCAGGAAAGGTCTACCCAGCCCTTTCTCAATGTAGCCCTTAAGGCACACACTCATAGAGATTGAGTAACATTGGGTTCCTAAATTATGTAAATTATTAGTAATCAATAAAAATGTGAAAATATTATGTGTATATAGGTCATGGATTGTCACTTTCGGTGAAAAGACAAAACCCTTGCTTTGCATCTTAAATATGACCTTGGGGTAAAATGGGTTAGTGGGTACACATTGTCAAGATGACCTGTAATGACCCCACTATCAAAAGCCATTACCTACATATATAATAATTCAAAAGAGGGCCTCAGACTCATATAGTTCTCCCTTATGAGATGGCTTGTGTGTGAGTCATGTAAAGTGTAAAGTATGTATAAGAGTGACCTAGCTTATGACTTGGAAAATATGACATTGTGATTACTCATTAGTACTTCAAACCCATATCTTGATTTTTCTTTATCCTGATGTCAAAATAAGTTAGAATAGGAAAGATCTTGATAACTTGAGTGCTTCTTAAGTGCTCTTTTAGTATTTTCTAGGTGTGTACTGAATGAGGGCTAATATTGTATTTATACCAATCCTATCAGGAGATAACACCCATTAAATCACTTAACCTCACCATTGTAATACATTTCATTTTCAAATTGGATGAATTTTAGGGAATTAGACACTTGAATTGGGCCAAGATAGTAATGTTGACACTACTATTTGACTAGATGTTAGTATCTAAATAGAAGGATAGAAGACATAGGGTAAAAAATTATAGAGATGTAAGATAAGTATTTTTATCCATTTTAGGTAAAATGGGATGTTTGTGTCACCAATATAAGGTTGGTTGGACTAATAAATAGGACAAGGGGCACAAGATAGAGTAGATGTGAGGGTTGAGAAAGTAAGTCATGTGTTTAATTAAGAAGAACAACTAGGGTCATGAGTTTTCCAAGTGTACAAAATGGAGGATCTACATAATCACAAAATATTGTCTACATTGGACCCTCCTTTAATCTAGCAATGAAATTTCTATTTTAAATGAAAATAATAAGTAATTTTTAAATATATGTATGAATGTAGTGCTATGAAATGCAGATAATTCTTTAAAGTGAATATATCCAAGGATATTAATAAATAGAGAGAGGGATATATTTGAAGTCACATGCCCCCAACGTGGATCAAAAGTTAATTTATAGCTAGGAGTTGATATTATATCAAACATGTAACCCAATTATAATTTTAACCTGTTGTGTTTGAGTGAATAAGTCTAAATGGAAAACATGGTAAGATTGAGTGATTTAATCACCCTAACCATACCAAAATATGAACAAAATAATATAATAGATTAACTCTCTATTGTATACTACATATAAGTACATGCAATAATTTTAGGATGTGAATTTGATTTAGATTTTCCAATATTAGGCACATGTTGTATTGAATACACACCATATATTTATCTCATGTTGAAACTATGTATAACAATGCTATACTATATAGAATTATTCCATAAATGTGTATGTGAATCATATAATTGTGTGCTTTGGCAAACCTAAAAAACTATGTAAATGTGAAAGAAATTATTCCAAAGCATTTCCAATGTATATATGGAAAAATCTAAAATTGATATAAGAATCAATGTGGAGGACATGTTTCCAAAACATGTCCTCATTATAAAATGGAGATGTTAAATACTAAATAAGTGTGAATAAAATGTTTCCAAATCATGTCCCCATTGAATCTATAAATTATAAGTACCATATTGAATGAATGTGGATGACATGCTTCTAAATCATTCTCTCACTAAATATGAAACTATGAATGTGTAAACACCATGTCCATAAGACACAAACCCACTGAGTCTAAAAACTGGTGTAAGTACAATATATTGTGTTAATGTGGATAACATGCTTCTAAATAATGCTTAGTCTAAAAAATGTGAAGAATGTGGACTCCGTGTCACCATGACATGCCCTCACTAATATGCCCCCTCATGAGATGATGGAAAGTTATTTCCTGGTAGTTATCTCATGTCAAAATGGTAAGATAATTATAAATATGTGAATGTAACCATGTAACATATATAAAGAGCTTTCTTTAAAGAATGAAAATCCTCAGAAAGAAGAACAGGGGTCACATACAGAGAACAAAAAGTCCAAACAATTAACAGAGGATAAGACAGATTTATTAAAACAAATTGTTGTTTACCAAAGTAAAGAAGATCAATGCAGAGATGTAGAGGACAAGTCTGGGTTAGAGGAAGGTGAATTGATGCCTGAAGATGGGAAAAATTTAGAGGAAGGAGAGTTGCTTACTTCTCAATCAAAGAAGAGTCATGTGTTATCTAAGGATGATAATAACTCCCCGATGGAAGGGGCTCCCTTTGCAGAAGAAGTGAAAGAGAAGGGAAAAAATTCAAAAAATCAAAAGAAAAAAGATGAAAAAAAGAACAATATAAAGGGTGTAGAGACGAGAAGTTTAAAGGTGAAACCCCATGCTCCTATTCTAAGAAAAGATGGAAAAGGAACTAATCAGTAATCCAAGATAAAACTGGATGTTGGTTCTCCGGATAAACCTAGAAAAAGATCTACAAGGAAGAACAGAGAGATAGAAAGTATATAGAATATTGCTGATGGTAGGCAGGCAACCATTCTGGACTTTACCCCAAAAAAATAGAAATGAAAATAATAAGCTAGAATATTAGGGGGTTAAATAGTATTAATAAAATGGATATTTTTAGGAATTTTGTTAGAGATGAAAACCCTAATTTCCTTTTGCTCGAAGAAACCAAGATGAATAAAGAGAAAGCAGAACAGATTAAAGACTTTAAAAATTATTCCATCAAGGCCAGTAGTTTTGAAGGTGCTTCAGGGGGAACCTTGATGTTATGGAAGAAGAATCATTACTCTGGATCTATTTTGACTGCTAGTAAAAATCTTATGATTGTTAAAATAACTAGTGTGGACCAGAAGGAAAGCTGGTATATTGTAAATATCTATGCTCCTAATGTTAAGATCCAAAGGAAAAAGGTCTGAGAGACTATCTCTTATTTCAAAAGAAAGGACTATTTTGGATGATGGATTATAATGGGAGACTTTAATGTACCTCTTTATGATCATGTGAAAAGGGGAGGTAATGTTATTCAATTGGAAGGGAGATTTGATCTAATGGATTTTATAAACAAAGAGGGATTAATGGATATGGAACTTTAGGGAATTTAGTTTACATGGAGCAATAAGAAAACTAGGAATGATTGTATACAGGCCAAACTTGATTGGGCCCTTACCTCTCCTGACTGGACAAAACAATACATATGTAAGTTGGGAGCTTGCCATAGAATAGGTTCGGATCATTATCCTCTTTTTTTCACAGTGGCTAAAATAAACTTGAAGAAGAATCATCCTTTCAGATTTGAAAAGATGTGGATGCAGCACCCACAGTTTGAAAGTAAAATGGAAGAATGGTGGAATATTGATATTGAGGGCATGGCCCTTTTTAGAGTTGTTTCCAAGCTCAAAAATGTTAAAATGGAAGTCAAAAAGTGGAACAAGTATTGTTTTGGAAATATCTTTGAGAAAAATAATGCTATCAAGGAGTAAATTCATAAAACGTAGGAAAAAATTTAGAAAGATGGTTACACTTCAGACCTCTTTACTGAAGAAAATGAATATTTGGTTCAATATCAAGATATTATAACTAAAGAAGAAATCTATTGGAGACAAAGATCCGGGTTGTTATGGTTGAAAGAAGGAGACAAAAACACAAAAAATTTCCATCTTTCCACTCTAAAGCACATAGCTAAAACTCATATTCCATACATAAAAAAAGGAGATTTGAAGATTTTAGAGGAGAAGGAAATCAAGGAGGAAATGCTATCCTTTTTATCATCCCTGATGAAGGCTGACCTCAATATTAATCTATAAAATTAGGCTGATATCCTATGTGTGATTCCTCCTCTGGTCTCAAAGGAATAGAACAAAATGGTATGTTCAATCCCAAAGGATGAGGAAATCTTTAAAGCTGTTTTTTCTCTAGGAGGAGATAAAGCACCTGGACCTGATGGATTTCCCATGTTCTTCTTTCAAAATATTTGGAAATTTGTTGGCAAAGATGTTAGTGATGCGGTGAAGGAATTATTTGGAGCCAAATAGATGATTAAGGAAGTTAAGTCCACCTTTTTGTGTTTGATTCCAAAGAAGATTGGTGATGATTCTCCTAATCAGTTTAGACTGATTAGCCTCTGTAACTCTTTCTACAAGATCATCTCCAAAGTATTGATGTCCAGACTAATTCAAGTGATTCCTTAGATAATTACTGATCAACAAAATGGATTTATCCCAGGTAGACAAATTCTCAATTCTATAATTACTACTCACGAGAATATACATTTGTTGTTCAGCTCTAACAATCAGGGTTTCATTATGAAAGTCGATATTGCACAAGCATATGACAGGGTAGACTGGTTATTCCTTTCAAATAGCCTTACAACTTTTGGCTTTGAACAAAAGGTGGTTGGTATTATTTACCAGCTGATTTCTACTTCCTCTATTGTTGTAATGGTAAATGGAAGTTCATCCATTTTCTTTAACCCATCACAGGGGCTGAGACAAGGGGACCCTATATCCCCCATTCTATTTGTAATTATGGCTGACTGTATGGGAAGATATATAGGGGATTTGGTCCATAAAGGTTTATTTAAGGGATTAAAACCCTCTTCTCATCCTCTAATTTTCTCCCATGGACAATTTGTTGATGATACTATCTTTATGGGAAAAGCTGAAGTCAAGGAAGCAAGAAATTTGAAGCAAGCTATAAATTTATATTCGTCTGCATCTGGTCAGTTGATTAATTGGAATAAAAGTGCAGTGTTATTCACCAATACCCCAATTTAGAGATAGAACAAAATTGCTAAAATCCTTGGATGCTCTATAGGTTCTTTCCCCTCATCTTACCTAGGTCTTCCTCTTGGGATGAAAGTCCCTGAAGCCTTTTGGGAGGATCATATTAACAAATTCAGTAAGAAACTTGCGGGTTGGAAAGGAAATTTTTTAAGTCAGGTAGGAAAGTTAACCCTCCTTAAAGCAAGTCTTCAAAGCATACCTACTTATGCTTTAAGTCTTATCAGAATTCCTACCAAATTTGTAGAAGCTATTGAAAAAATCCAAAGAAACTTTTTATGGACTGGTAGTGAGGAAAAAAGGAGGATGCCTTTAATTGCTTGGGATAACATTTGCAAACTTTTAAGGGAAGGAAGGCTGGGAATATGGAAAATTAGAAGTATGAATACAACTCTCTTAGCAAAACTGGGATGGAGGGTCTACCATGAAAATAAAGAATGGAGTAATATATGGAAGCATAAGTATTTAATCAATGCAAAATCCCTTTTTGATTTCTTTTCTAACCCTGATGTTATCCAACCATCTTTCATATGGAGGGAAGTTCAGGGAACTAAACAAATTCTAGAAGAAGGATGCTCATGGAAAGTTGGTAATGGAATAAAGGTGAAATTCTGGGAGGATGTTTGGTTAAAAGAATACCCTCTGATAGAAGAATTCCAAGATAAAGAGGTAATTGATCGATGTAAACAAAGATATGGAATAATGGTAAATCAATACTGGCAGAATAATTCCTAGGTGAATTTAACTGATCTTGATCAAGATTTCAATAATATACAATTATCCCTCAATGCTATCTCTCTCTATCCTAATCTTGAGGATATGATTATTTGGCATGATGATCCTAGTGGACAATTTAAAGTATCTACCATTTTTACTTCTAAGGGACATGGTAATCAACCTTTGTGGGCACATGCCTGGATCAAGGGGCTTATCCCCAAAATAAAATTTTTCTACTAGACTCTACTTCAAAACAAAATCTTGACTCTAGACAACTTGCAAAAAAGAGGTATATATGTGGTGAACAGGTGTATTTTATGTAAAAAGGGTTTTGAAGATAGAGATCACTTGTTTGTGAACTATTCTTATATGCAACAAGTCTGGAATGAGATCCTCAATCTTTGGGGTATTGTATGGGTTCATCAAAAAAGCATGGAACTATCTTTTAAAAGTTGGTACTGTCCCTCTCAGAATCCAGATGTTCTTTTTTTTCTGGAAATTAACTCTTCCCCATATTTGGTGGGGTATATGGAAAGACAGAAATAATCGAATTTTTATAAGTAAAGAACTTCCAGGATGGGTGGTGGGTCAGAACATTATAAGATTAATAAAGGAGAATTTCTCATCACAAAGGGATCCCAATCCAACCTTTCAAATTGATAATCCCTTAAGATCAGAAAGGCCTAATGTGAAAACTGAAAATCCAAGATTAGGTGTTAAATGGAATGTCCCCCCTTATGGATGGATCAAAAGAAACTTTGATGGAGCCGCTAAAGGGAACCTAAGAAAAGCAGGATGTGGAGGAGTCTTGAGAGATCATGTGGAAAACGTAATTGATGCTATTGTTATTCCTATCAATAAGTCAAATTGTCATATTATTGAAGCTTCTGCAGCCCTTCAAACCATTAAATTAGATGTTGAATTGGGATATTCTAGATTATGGCTGGAAGGTGACTCGCTGAATATCATTAATATCTTAAATAAAAAAAAATTAGTTTCATGGTCTATAGAGGCAATGGTGATGGAAATGAAAACCTTAATTCAAAAATTTGAGAAAGTAACTATAACCCATACTTACTGTGAAGCCAATGGGGTTGTTGATTGGATAGCAAATCATGCAGTTCGAACAGGACACAAGGTGACGTGGCAGGATACATTGAATAAGAATGTGGATCTTGGAGTGCTCATCAATTATGATGCAATTCATTCAAAGGAGGGAAAGATCTACTTGGAATAGAAAATCAATGATTTGGTAGAGTGGCCTCACAGAGGAAGGATTACATCCATCAAACAAAAATATTCTAGAGAATGTGAAGTGGGTTCTGTATGTGCCAGAAAATAGGTGAGTTTCATTAAAAGTTGATAATAGTTGGTCTCATTGCTCAGGATTTAGTGTTTGGGTGTTACTGGATATTAGTATGGTTCGTATTATGAAAGGAGAACCAAAGAAGCAGGAACCTAAAAATTGTGAAGATTGGAAAGAAAAACAAGATGTCTAGAAGATCCTTCAGAGAGGGAAGGTTTTGAGCTACCTAGAATGGCTACATGGTTCAAAACCCCATATAACAATGGCTTTTTTCAAAAATTGGGTCAATGACAGGGTAACCCTCCATGGCATCACAGTGAATCTCACCGAGGAATTCATAGCGGAGGTCACGGGGCTTCCAATGTAGGGAATAAAATTCTCAAAGCAGACTAGCATTTCTAATGAGGCATTTAGCAAATTCCCAAAGATGGATGCTGAGGAGCAGCAGCTGGAAAAGAGTGGGGATTTTTTCAACCTAGAACAAATTAAAGGAATCTGGAAAGACGTCTTATGTTGCATCCGTGAGTATTTCATACTTGATGGAAGAAGAAAAAGAGTCCATAAATTTCACTTTCTATTTCTTAATCATTTTAGGCACAAAGTTAGAATCTCCTTTCCTTTTTATCTATGCTTCTCGCTACTCCAAAGTCTATTTGCTCATATAAAAAAGGAGTCTCGTCCTATATTGCATGAGGGATTAATTCTAATAATAGAAGGTTTCTGCAAAAATAAGGCCATTGTCTTTTATCCTTATCCAGATAAAAATAAGGACTCACAAAGTAAGAATAATGTAATAGTAAAGGGGAAAGAAAAAGTGAAACCCAAAGCCTCTAGCTTCAAAAAATAGATTTTTGATGAGGAAACAGAGTGGGAAAGCACTGAAAGTTATGTGGAGGAGAGTATGGAGGAAGAGGAAGGAACATAAAGCAGGGATTCTAGCTCCAGTGAGGAAGGAGAAGATAAAGGTAAGAATGAGAAAGAAGGGGTCACTATAGAGGAAAAAACTAAAAATAATAACTATGATCTTGAGGAAAATCAGCAAGTGCTAGGGGAAATTGAAAAAGATTTGGATGTTCTATTCGAGGATCCTACTTCGAAAATAGAGAAGGAACATCTAGTTAAGGATGCCAATCAAGCAATGGAAATAGAAGATCAAGTAAAGGATGATATTATCCATAATGAAAGCCCTGTTGAAACTAAGGAACATAAATGAAAGGAAAGGGAGGATCATACAGAAAAGGATGAAGACAATCCAAAAGAGAACACAGAAGATTTAAGTGATATAGGTCAGAATGACAGGAGGCACCCCTTTATGACCTCGGCTAAATGCAAAGTAGACGCTATCCTTCAATTTGACTCGTGGATGTATAAGGAGATAATGAGCCTCAAGAAGAAAATGGAAATATTGGAATAGGATCAGGAAGTAGATCAAAATAAAATCAATAATATGGAAAAGTAGATGAGGGATATCCCTATCAAACTTAAAGACTATGAGAACAATCTAAGGGAACTTAAGGAAATTATAATGAAGATGGAGGAGGTAACCTCTAGCATATGTGTAGCTATTGTAAACATTGGAAAATGAGCAAATGAGGAAATTAAATCCTTGGAGGGGCCTAGCAAGAGAACTAGACAAAGCTCAAGGAAGAAGGCAATGCAAGAGGGTGCTATGTTAGCGGCTATATCTTTACAGGACACTGCTGTGATTGGAAAGGAAGTGGTGAAGATGATTTTGGAATTAGAAGAACAGGTTCTTTGAGTTCTTTCTATCCTGGTTCTTTTAGTTGGTTGTAATAACTGGTTCCATTTTCTAGTTTTTTGTTTTCTTATCAAACTGGAGTTTCTAGGTCTCTGTAAAACTTGGGGTCTGTTTATTGATGTTCTTGAATGGTGGTTTTAGGTCCCTGTAAAACCTATTTTTGATACTTCTTAGAAGTAGGTTATAGGTTTCACCTATGGACTTTATTGTTATATCCTTCATCCTTTGTTTCTGGGTTTTGGGGTCCCTTCAAAACCTATTTTTACCTTAATCTAAAACATATATAATGAAATATGTCTATGTCTATGTAACATTGAAGCACATAGACACAATGCGATCACATGCAATCCTAATATGTAAGATAAATATCATGGAAACAACTAGATAGGAATATCATAAGATTAAAAATAAAATAAGAACATACATAAGAACACTCAAAATCAAATAAAAAACCAATGGTCCAAGTAGATTACAAACAAGGGGCATGTTTGAATGCTAGGAAATCAAATGGACATGACTTAGTCAACTATCTATAAAATTAAGGAATGACATATTCAATTGTCCAAGAAGGAAATCATAGGCACAAGGGCTAATACAATGGATCATATTCAAATTCTAAGAAAACATGACATTATAAAGGCAAAACACTTAAGGATGTGTAGAAAAACATAATAAACTAGCATAAATATGTCATAGTAGACCATGGATCGAATGTGTTAGCAAAAGAATTCAAGTGCATAGTATATCAATTACCCTATGTAATGTATAAAAATTGATATTAGGAATGTGTAATTTTATAAATAAGCTAAAACATGATAGTGTTGAGTGATCAAAAAATCATATAACACATGTATATCAATATCATATAATATGGATGCCCCAAACATCTTGATGACATGAGTAGATAGAAGCACCAACACCCATAAGTGTATCATGTATTTATGTATGCCTATGTATGTTTTAGTAAGAGTAAAATTATATGTTATCCCTCAACATGGAGATAACACATATATTTTAAGGATCCAATATAACATGTAGGTGCCAAAAGTATTTTTGGATTTGTTTAAAGTTTTTTTGATTTATTTGGTATTTTATGGAAGAGATAAGATCACACTATGATCTCATCCAAAGTATGATCATAGATATCTTCCAAATTGTATCCTAGTGAAATAAACAAGTGGTACTACCAAATAGCATATATATGTTCAATATTTATCATTTTATTATATGTGATTCTCGGTGTATGTATAATGGGACTCTAGGGTTGTGAAGTACCAATAAAAGGAATAAGATTTATTTAAATCCATCTCTATGTATTTTATGGTTTTTTTGGAATAACTATAGTATGATCATGCTTAGGTGTTATGTATATCTAAATATGGTGCATAAAAGATGAGTATTTTATATAATCCATTATCTGTCTCTAATGTAAATGTCTCTTGAGTACTAACCACCTAGTAAAGGGGATTAAATGTTACCATGTTTTCATGTAATAGCCTTAATAGGCTTGGTAATTAATTGCTTGAGTATGAATTTATATTTTTCAAGTGGATGTCCATATGAAATACAAATAACTATAATCACTACACTTTCCTAAATGTATTTAACACATCACTACATTGTAGAAGGTATCACTCTAAGAGTGTATATTCAAGGTCATCCTAAAAATATATCATATACATTTGTATAAGGTATAACTGAAAAACTAGTAACCACATGTGTGGGACTAACCTGTAAAGGTAGATAAATCTCACTAAGAACCTTCTAAGAGGTCCCATTCAATGTTTTAACTAATCTAATAGAGGGTCTGAATCATGATGATAATAACCCAAATGTGTAAGTAATGTTATGGTGAAAACACTTTTATTTTCACCATTATCAATCATAACACTAAGTATGGGGCGTTTATCAAGGTATGATGGAATGAATAGAGAACGAAAATCATAGTCATCATCTTTAATTTCATTATCATCAAAGTAAATGATAGGTTTGATAACCATAAGAGATATATATCTCATGTAAGTAATAATGACCCCATATAGTGGGTTTCTATAATAGGATGGAGTAGGATGTGCATTGTATGACATTTGAAAATTTAATTCCTTTTTGGAGTGGTCTTACAAAGTATTGTTAAATATTTTCTATTTATGGTGATTAGTATGTTGTGAACCTAATTCCTTTAGATTATCATCAAATGTAATTTTTTGGTTATCTATGAGGTCCTATATCTTGGGTAAAACATATGTTCATAGAATTCCAAGGGCCTTGGTGATAGTCACAATAAACATTTACATCAATCCTTTGGGTAGAGGTATATAAACATCATCATGTATAAGAGGAGGTATATATATAAGTGACACTCTAGAAATCATGGGAATAATGAAGGAGGCTCAGGTAAATGTGTAAACTATGTACTTGGTCTATTAGATAAGATAAGTCAATTAGGTTATTGTTCATTTTTGTTAACCGTAGTGGTTGTTTCCTTTTAAGGATTAGCAGATTTTAAATTATAAATTACTTTAATTATAAATTTTTCACTAGATGTAGATTTAATAGGTGTGTTTCTTACCTAATTGATATTATTTAATGACATAAGATTCATTTAATAATCCCATAAAGCATGACATAAGTCATTAAAATATTTAAACTTTTTGAAAAAAATGGAATCATATAAGGAGAAATCAAACTTTACTTGAATATTTATTTCAAATCTTTGTCTACCACATGATTGGTTATTTTGGCTAGAATTGTCTTATATCTCAAGACATATTCATTGACTAGTTTATTGGTTCCTTGTTTGATAATTGAAATTTAGCATAGGAAACCTTTTCGTTAATGTTAATATAAAAGTGTGCCAAAAAATTATTTACAATAGGTTTGAATGCTTTCATATATTTTATAGGTATGTCATAAAACCACCTCAAAGCGTAGACCTTGAGGACCATTGGAGATAGTTTGGTCAAAATTTTATCATTTCAAGCATAAATAAGGCATGTTGTATATATGTTTTGAATATATTGTTTAGGATAACATTGCTATCATAAAATGTGAACTTATCTGCATCAAATCTGGTTGGTAAAAGGTACAAAGTGATCAAGTGGATGAGGTTTATGGAACACATCTTAAAAATGTATAGCATCCAAATACTTTGAATCCTTTCATTCAATGTTTATAACCTTATCCTACAAGATCTTTATAACTTGATGGAGAGTTTCAACTATAATCCTAGTGGGATTTTGATTTGTAATTTTAGTAGTGACCACAAGGGATGAGTACATGTTTTGAGTACGTATAGGCATTTAAACTAGTATTTATGCTGAAACAATATGTAAGTTCCTAATATATGTATTAATAGTAGTTCTAGGGAATAAATGTGAAAACACATAATCCATGTTGTAATTAGATTATTAAATTGCATTGTGTTCAAGGGGATGAACGTATCCACTAAATCTTTTGCATTTTTATCTTTAAGTATACTTTTTAATATCTTATCAATATGTTTAGGTATTTGGTTAATGTGCTCACAAAAAAAATTAATTACATGCACTTGATCATTTCCTACTTGGTCATTATCATTTTTTTTATAGATTTTAATTATTAGAATCTTATTTTGTGATGACCATATCAGGTATTTTTCATTATCAATATGGGTATCATCATGATCGAAGGTATGATATCCCTCATTTTTTGAGACATATTTCATGTATTGATAAAAATTACAATATGTTCAATAGACACACCCCTAATCTAGGGCAATACCTAAATTGTGTTAAAATTGATACCAATAGGAAATTAAAAAATATAACAATCCAAAACCTTGGCTGGTTTACAACCCTAGGAATTAGAAAAAATTACATTCACAAACATCAAGTTCACCAAATTTTTAAACCTAATTTATATATGGATCATATTTTATTTGTTAGGTATAAGGATATATAAATGATAGGACACAAGGGTTAATATTAGATCTTTATCAAGATAATTAATGTGTTAAAATCAAATGTACCATATACTAAATTTATAAAGTTGAGATAGGCTATTAATGGAATGTAAAAATATCATACATATATAAATCACATAAAATAAATTAATTATTTATTTTTCATGTTAATACAATGTTATATCTAGTATTGGTAGGAAACAAGTAGGAAGTATACTTTGGATCATTGTCAGATTCTAAATTTAGTGCTTATGGCTCTCTAGACACTAACATTAACTAGGGAAAGTTACATCAATGCTAGTGTATGATCCTATTACTAGTGTCCTATATAGATTATTCATTGAAATAGATATGACCAACTATATTATTCCATGTTTATCTTTGCCTTCTCTCTAGTACATTCATATTTGGGTCATGGACTATCATTCCTAGTAATATGGTAAAACCCTAGCTTTGCATCTTTAAAGTGACCTTGGGGAGAATGTTTTGTGGACACATGGTGTTTTACTAACTTGAAAAAAGCCTGATATCAAATGGAATTGAATACATATACAATAATCTAGAAGTGGACCTAAGACTCATGTAATTATCCTCTTTGTGTTGGCTTTTATGTGAGTCATGCAATGTGTAAAGCAAGTACAATAGTGACTTAGATGCTGACTTGGAAAATATGACCTTATGATTTTTCCTTTACTAACTCAAACCTATAAATGGTATTTTCCATTTAATTATATAAGAATAGGGTAAAATAAGAAAGCTTTTGGTAAGTTGAGTGTTTCTTAAGTTTTCTTTTGGTATTTTCTATGTGAGCAATAAATGAGGGTTGATATTTTATTTATACCAATCCTATCATGAGATAAATCACTTTAAAGCATCTAGACCTAAAATTTTAATACATTTCATTTATAAATTATTTGACTTTTAGGGCAATGGAAACCTATGTTGGGCCATAATAGTAATGTTGATGCTACTATCTGACGTAGACATTAGTGTCTAATGAGAAGGAGAGAAGGAACATGCTCAAAACATATAGAGGTGTAAGATAAGTATAATTTAAGAATTATAGACAAGAATATATGTTTTTCTCATCAATATAAGGATGGTAGGACTAATAAATAGGGAAATGGACACAAGATAGATTAGATGTAAGACTTATAGAAGTAAGGCATATGTATAAGTAAAGGAATATCCAGGGTCACGAGTTTTCCAAGTATACAATAGTGAGGTGTTATATAATCACAAAATATTGTCTGAACTATGTAGCCAATACTCATAAGACACAAGGTTTTCTTAGGATGGTTCATATATTCCCATTACATGATTCCCACCATTTGGTATATCATATATTTTTGATTTACATACAAAAACTAAGGTTTTATTATATTAGGTATTTCATTTTTCAAATAATCTCTTGTATTAAATAAATCAACCCTCTCTAATATCCATAGGTGATAATAAAAAAACATAAACCACACGATTAACTGATATGTAACCAAAATAAATACACAAGGCCACAATGAACTCCTATCCACATAGAATTACCCTATCCCAATTCATCACAAACTTACATTTTCAAACGAAACATGGTTCGTCTTTCCAACCAATTTTACATATACATCTACTTACACAATTATGGTAAACAAGAATAAAAGTAGGTTTGCATAATCTACTAAAAGTTAATATTTATAACTTATTTGAAATTATGTTTTTTAGATTTAGATTATAAAACTATATCAATATTATATTTTTTAATTATTTTATTTCATCTTATTATTCTACAAAATTAAAACACATTAAATAATGACCATCTTTCTAATTTTTTAAAATAAAAATACTTTTTATGTCATATGTTCTACAATTACACACATATTCAAATTAAGAAAACTAAATAAATTTCATTAATGAAAATGATAAACAATTCAAAATAATAATGAAACAAAAACCAACCCTAATATAAAAGGATTAATAGATAAGGAACCACTTCACATCATTATAATGAAATTAAGCTTAAAACTAAGAATCATAGAAAGACATTATTTTTCAAATAAATGAGATCCAAAATTTTAGAAATCATATCTTAGTAGTAGAAATAAAACCTCGTATAGTCAAGTTGATTTATTATATCAAAACCATTTAGAATAATCATATCAATACTTGATTTGTGCAATGAATTATTCCATAATGATTCATTGAAACTTGTCACACATGTATTTTGCGACCATAGCATAACATTATGTCCCTCTGGGAAACTAAAAAACATTTTTACATTTAAATATAAAATAAATCATAAAAGATAGATTACAGATAATATTTTTTTGGGTTAGTATATATTTAATATGTATATGTGTATATAATTTAGAAAACATTTTATATTAATATAAATCAACTAAATATATGTTTTTTGGGAGGAAAATTAGAAGTTCATATGAACTGCTTATGGAAAAATGTGGGAAAAACTATTATGATTTGATGTTTTAGAATCATTTATATAAATATAAAGGACATTTAAGTACTATAATGGTCTTCATTTTATTCAAAATGGATCCAAAATATTACAACCCATCCTCAAATTTTTACTAGTATCATATTATTAAATTTATATGCTAAAAATAAAAATAGTAAAAGCTCAACCCTTTGATGGGGCATGTGAAAATTATGCAGCCCCATATTTTATATAAAAAAATGGCACACTTTAATCATATTAGAGTAAGATAAATAGGATCCTAAAAAATAATTATATGGAATACATGTGGATGAATTAATGGACACCACATGCCCTAATTGTAAATCTTTCCCTCTCTAATTATATAGTAGAAAGTAACCAAAAATAGAGAGAAACTTGATTTAGTGATTTAAAGATAAAATTACAATTGAAGTTAAAATTTTGGATCTCAATGTTTTACATATAGTTGCACGCCTCTTTATCTACATTTTATGTCGAGTAATTATTATTTTCTCTCTCTTTATTTCAATTGTTGAAGCCATTATTCAAGGGAAGACTATATTTTTAAAGAATTGTTCCTAACATTTTTATTTCCACATGTTAACCTTTGCCATTCCTATTTAAAATTTATATGATTCAATGAAATTTTGTTACAACAACCCCATTTATGTTTTAATAGAATCATGGTGAAGCTCATTTGAAAGATGTCATCATGATATTTTAATTGAGACCCATAATTCCTCATTTAGAATTTTCCTATGAAAATTTTGTCCCCTTCAAATTGAATTATGTTTCATCCCATTCCAAAATCAACCATGAGTACAATTATTTTAGGGTTAAACAAGGGTATATTGCATGTCATGATATTTGTGTCTATTAATAATGGGATTATATTTTTCCCCTTGAATCATTTATGCTCTATGAATATATGGATTATGAAATTCACTTAATATTTGGTCATCAATATATTTTGTGAAAATTATTACCTTAGTTTATTTCATGGGCCTATGGAGTTTTAAAATACCCTTTAATAATTATAACACATCTGCTTGAGGACTATGGCCTTGATAATAAAAATGTGTCATGGATATGAAATGACTTAATTTGAATGGAATCGTGTAATATGTAAATGCATTTTGATGAATACATATCTTATGGGGATATATCAAGGCCAATACTCTATGTTTAATTTGATTTATCTCTAAATTGAATATTTTTGGATGGTGACCCTTGTCTCTCCCAATGTTTCAAGTAATTTATGAATCCTTTGTGGACTCTATGAAGATTTATTAAGGTCATGACTATATTAATTTTGTTTAGTAAAAAGTGAATCTCAACACCAAATAAAAATTAATAGTATGTCTTATATCACACACAAATACCAATCTCAAATAAATGTGTATTAAAAAATCAAATGATTTAAGTATTGTTAGCCAAAATTGGTTACCATAGGTGACAAAAAATCAAAAAATTGCTTCTAGTCTTGCCTAACCTTGTTAATGATCTTTTGATAATCTTGTCTTATCATATAGGTCATCTCTTATTATAGAATGGTGTCTTTTCAAGTGTTTGGTAATATTTAATGTCTCTTAAAGACTCTAAGAGAGTGACTCAAGAGCCTAGTATTATCATTAATCCCCTTCATGAAGGTCTTGTTTAGGTTTTGTAGAGATTAAGGTATCTTAGCAAAGTTTAAAGTTACTTGGAAAAGGTTAAGATATGTTGATCCATGTTGACGTATTGATTTATAGACCTACAAGTTTTTATTATGTCTTATGGTGGATGAAAGATTCTAAAGATAATAAATGGTAAGATGGAAGCATTATTGTTTCATTTTTAGAAAAGGTTAAAGTAGTCTTGGAGAAATTAAGGTAATGATTGCCTTTGCAAATTTAAAGGATGAAGTGTAGTTTGAGGTCTCTAACATGTTTTTAGGATATGTCAAGGTGTTTTATTCCTTACACATGTTAACCTAGGTCATTTTTAACATGAAATATGTTGTGGGACCTTTTAAAGGTCAAGAAACTGAAACATAACGTACAAATACACTTGTCAAGGGCTCACAAAGTAGATTTTCAACATGGAGATGGTCAATTTAGGTAAAAAATGCATTGTTTAAAGCCCCTTTTCTATTTTGAAGGTCAATTCATGATTTTAAAATCATGTTTAGGTCTAAATAAAACAAATAATGTTTTATCTCCTCAATCGAGTTCCTTACAAGCTAGTGAAGACCACTTTCTAGTGATCAATTCATGAAGAGGAAAGAGAGTTATATATATTTATATTGGGTATTTATATGGGAACTTACTAAATTAAAATTATATTCATTATTTCTCAATTTTAATTTCTATGCTTTATGAACAATCATTAATAAAATAAGTAGCCGAAAACCTTCATAAAACCATATAAGCAAGGTTTTTCTTGTGTCAATGAGTTTTCAAGCTAATGGATGAAAATCAATAGAAATTTTAGATCCTAAAGGGTATAAATATACCTCTCCCATCATCTTCCATAATTAATTCACATGTGTGAGCAGCCAATATCACAAAAACATTGTGTTTTATTAAATTTTTAGCTAGTATATAGTTTGTTTGAAGTTGTGGCATTCTTATACATGGATATAGTTGTGTTTGTAATGACAAAAATTGTGATTGTTACATTTTGAGTCACCCTTATTCAAATTTTCACGGATTTTTCCATAAAATAAGTTCACCCACTTATCATCTTTTATGTGTAAATTCTTAAAATAATTGAACCTTTGAACTTGAACCTTTCTTGTAGTTCAAGAGTTCAAGAATTCAACGGGTCAAAAGGTTCAAAAATTAAAAGTTTCTCAAATTAAACTATTTGTACTTTTGTGTATTTCAAGTATATCTTTGAACCTTCTGGTTGAACTTGAACCTCATACGAAAATTCAATGGTTCAATAGTTTAAGAGTTCAATGGTTCAAAGATTTCAATATTCGATGCTTTGTAAAGAGTCATGTTCACTTGGTTCCCTTGTATAATTAATGTAGTATTGAACCTACTATTTGAACCTACCATTTGAACCTACTACTTGAACTTAACATTTGAACCTCATAGCAGAGTTCATAAGTTTAATGGTTTAATAGTTCAAAGTTCAAAATTCAATGTTTCTAGAAAGATCATATGACTACTGGTCGGTCTATGTAGTTCATCTCATATCATTGAACCCTGAAGTTGAACTATATTTTCAATAGTTGAATGGTTCAATGGTTCAATGACTATACTCTCATCTCACCTTGAAGCTTTCTCTAAGTTAAAATTAGTAGAATATTTAGAGTAAAATATATCCAAAACTCATTATAAAGTAGAAAATTTTGAATTTTCATGATGTTAAATATAATCATTACTCATCAAAATTGCATGTAAAAAACTTCTTGCCATTAATTCATATGTCATAATACACGTCTTATCAAGTATGTTAGCATGTATTATTTTGGTTTAATCATTTGATCTGGTTAACATCTATATTAAGAGAAAATAATTCAAATTTAGCGAACGAGCATACTGGGAGATACAAAGAAGAACAACATAGGTGGTATAAGATATTTGATTTCTAAAATTCATAGTGATTTTAGACCAATTTAAAGGTGATTTTCACTCTTACTATTATTTTTTTCCTTTACTTGGTTGGGAAGAAGGATCCTTTTGAGTTTACAACATTATTGAAGGAGTTTAAAACATTTTAGTTTCATTATATCTTCCAACCTGTATCGATGAAATCTGTATGTCTTGATTATGAGCATGGTCTTAGTCTCATATGTTCTCCTCTTGAAAATGGGGACACTTTTTTGGTCTAATATGACTTAGAAGATTTTAAGGAAAGAGCTAGAAATCATGTGTCAAATCCTATGATGTAGAAAATAATAGAAAGTGGCTTAGTCGAAGCTGCAACCTTTCCCATGGTTGTCCAATGACCCAAATTAGCCCTTAAATGCATGAATAGATATGAAACTTAGAATAGGTACGTTAGGACTATAGATGGCAATGTTTTTTTGCATATCAACAAATAAAACCTAATGTCTGTAATGAGAATTCCTCCCAAGGAACCATAGTCTGACCTCAATATTTATTCTTCCTATAGTTATTTTTCATTAAAGAAAGTAATTTATAAGAGCATGATTGCTAGGAATTGGATTTTGAAATTCCAAAAAAGAGGTTCAAGACTTCCCAAACCATTAACAAGAAATCATATGATTCCAGAAGTACAAGACATTATAGTAGTACTACACAGACTAAAAGGCAATGCCCATGCATATTATTTGGAAGATTAGATCTACTTCTTCATATAGGTGATCCTCCAAGGAGAATAGTATTTGGATTGGGAAGAAATTATAGCTAAAAGTTTACATCAGGGTTTAAGTAATTGTTTGGTAAATAAAGAGTTTTAAATGTCTTAATACCTCTTCTACTACTTGGCATCTACAAGACTATGGGTAGGATTACCATATACGCCATTGGCTGAAGACAATAAAATTTATGAATATTACTCATAGTTACAAATGCATAATTTCTATGAGGATTAAAAGAGAGTCAATGATGTTTTTACTAGGAGGGTGACTTTTGAATTTTCAAACAACATCAATAAAAGGTTATCTGATGAAGCTATGTAATTAATCAACATTTATGGTAGTTTCTTCATTCAGTTTTCCAAGTTCACTTATATCAAAGTTGGGGGTTTTGATGGTGAACCTTTATGGTTACCTAGATATGTTTTTGATCAATTTGTGTTAGTAAAAGTCTATAGACAATTAACACATGTAGATAAGAAATTTACAATGAAAAATAAATAGGGTATATCCTTTCCTATTGAACTTGGATGTTATTCATGAAAATCAACATATGATACTTTGAATATAGAATTAGATCTTAAGAAATTCAATTTTTAATACTTCAAAGCTAGATCACAATTTGACAGAAAAGGTTTTGCCAAAGATAACTTGGATATTTGAATAGGATTGTCACATATTCCTTAATTAGAGGATTATTAGGAGGATTGTTCAGATGAATATGAATTTAGAAGAAGATTATGGTCTAGGTTCTCCTTAGGGCAAATTATTACTCTCAATTTAAATATGGACATCTCTGGAATTTCTAAAAATGATGAATAGGTGACTGATCTGCAATTTGAAAAGAAATAACAATCACCTATTCGAAAAATTGATTGGGAGAAGAAGGAAGAAGATAGAATTGAGGTTAAGACCCTACCAGTGATAAGAAGGACTGAGAAATGATTGAAAGAGAAAAAATTAGGGGGAGATCAAAACATATCTTCCCAATAATGTACATCAATAATTGAATTCCCATTTCCAATAATGTCCTCTAATCTACTTATTGTTATTTGTGATGTAGGTACTTTTAGAGCAAAAACTAGAAGGGATCCTATCATCAAATAATCTAAAAAGGACCTTGTAACTACTTTGCCTCATTGTGCCACTAGATCAAGGACCCAAATAAAGAGAAAGAGTTAGATTTGTGAAAATGTAATTGTGGATTTGAATTTTGAAGAAGATTTAGGAGAAGCCAAAGGTGATAAAGAATCTAGTTCACCAGTGATGGAAAATGTTACTTTAGATCATTAAATAGTGAGTCCTTCTGATTCTACCAAATTAATGATTATTTCAAATGTACCTTTTGATCAATTAAATCCCAACAAAAATGCCTCGGCCTCTACACCCAAGTGGCTAGAAAGCTTAATTAGCAACAAAAGGAAAGTATTTCTATTTTCTTTAACCTTAGAGGATATGGTGAGTAAATGTTTAGGGAAAGCTCCTAAATTTGAAAAGCTAAAAATAAAATATAGGGTAGATGTCAACCCTAATACAAGGAATTTGAATGTAAAAATAGCCAAGTCAATAACTAATGAAGAAGTTGAAGATCCTACAGTTCAATATTTTATAATTGAAAAGGTGGATCTTGGGACTGCATCACATGCCATAGATGTGCATCACCTTGAAGCATCCACCAAAAGGGTAGTTAGCAAAACTTGGAAGGAAAAAAAAGATAAAAGAGAATTAAAATAGACTATGTAGTCAATGGAAGAGTACATTAATTCCATTCATAGTCCTGATCCACAACTGATCACCCAACTACCCCTATCTTTTGACCCAAAATCACCTGTCAATAAAAGGATGATGGATCAGATATACAGAGGCAAAATGGTTACTAGGGTATTTGATAATTGGTTGGATAGAATCATTCAAAAAAGTATGTAATTTATCCATAAATTGAAGAATGTAGATGAGTTAACCATAATTATTGTTGAATATTTACATACTCAAAATGCTTTGTGGTTAAAATATGAAGGAAAATGGATGAGCATGATGAACTAGATTGATGAAGTTTAAAAGTATGGAATAACAAAGTTTTTGTCAAAGAAGAACTTGACAAGTCTGGATGAAGATGTATTATATGTAAGTAATAAAAATATTGAATGGATAAATTTAGTATCATGACAAGGATGAATGGAAATAATAAAAATGATCAAGGAAATGACTGAATTCATTTAGTCATTACAACATGATCTACAAATTATTGATATCAAATACATAAAATAGTATGGAAAAATAGAAAAAGATATCAATAATGTGATTCAATCCTTTAGGGAAAAGATCAACATCATTAAAGAAAGTGACAGGTTATTGACTGAAGATTTTTATCAGATTTCAAAGGTAGATTCACTTCTTTGTCACTACATTGACACTCTCCTAGAACACACAAAAAATATGGGGAAAATTTGGAGGGAAGAAAACATCTATAAAGCAAGGATAAAACATGTTAGCATTCATAATCTTACAAAAATTCAAGAGTTTGTTACACCAATTCAGGAATGGAAAGCTCAATGTGTCTACCCAACCGAACAAAGCAAATTTGGAGATCCTAGTCTGTCACTTTAGCAATGGTTTTACTTAAATAGTCTCTTCTATTTAGTTATTTAGTTGCTTTTATATTAAAAACATGATCTTTAAGTAAATTTTTGAAAAAACTAAATCCCATATGGTTCAAATTTACTTTAACTCTGGTTTAGTTTGATAGATGGAATAGTTATGGCAATTATATATATATATATATATATATATAGATTAAAAGAGCAAGCATAAAAATAGAGAAGATAGAAAATAAAATTCACCCTTTTGATATATAGGCAATTCTCTTCTGACAGTCACCTACAGGAATGGAAAGCTCAATGTGTCTATCCAACCGAACAAACCAAATCTGGAGATCCTAGTCCGTCACTTAAGCAATGGTTTTACATACATAGTCTCTTCTATTTTGTTATTTAGTTGCTTTTATATTTAAAACTTTATCTTTAAGTAAATTTGTGAAAAAACTAAATCCCATATGGGTCAAATTTACTTTAACTCTAGTTTAGTTTGATAGATGGAATAGTTATGGCAACTATATATATATATATATATATATATATATATATATATATATATATATATATATATATATGAAGAGCAAGGATGACAATAGAGAAGATAGAAAAGAAAATTCACCCTTTTGATAAATAGGCAATTCTCTTCTGACAGTCTCTAGAAACTAGGATCAAGCTATGAGTAGATTGTATAATTATTCCCATGTTAACAAAGCCTCCCTATGGATGTCCAACTAGTTTTTAGCAATTCCATTCATCACATATTCAAGAGCACTAACCGTTTTGGTCTCATCTTGTACATGTTGTTGACATTATATGATGAATTCATGAACTCCCTCCATGGAAAAAAATTGGGGTATTGATGAATCAATTGTAAAGACCATGTATAACAATCAAAGCTCATGATCTCCTTTCACCCAATTAAGTACATGGGTGTTTGACTCTCCAATAATTAAAGAGTTTCTATCCCATAGAAGAAAACCCTATATATTTAGTTCTATGCAATCCTACTCAGTATAACCTATTTGATATATAAAATTTATATCAGATTGTGTTATAGATTTTACCATCATTGATCACAAATCCTCCTCATCCTTCTAAGGGATATCTAGGGTATTCATCCCCATATTGTCTAAGATTCATTTGGTGCTAAGAATCTAAGTCTATGAAATAGTATTATTATAGAGAAACTATACTCAATTGCTTGTAGGGCCTTCTACTTGTCTTTGACTATGACCTTCATGTATCTGGCATTGGTACTAGCATAATTTGATTCTATCTCTTATCAAATGATATAATACTTGGACTCAATCTTATTTAGATTAATGATAATGATCTTGTCATCTTAATGAGACTCTAATTTTTTCATGATTGTATTAATAGTCATACACCCATCATAGGCCTAATTTTTCCTTATCAGATTAGGGTATTGAGTCTCAATTATATTCATATCAATCACTTAAAAATCACCTTATAGGTTTATTTCTATGAATTTTATTTCAATATCCTCTAGGTGACCAATAGGTTTGACCCTTCCATAGTCTACAAGGTTAAGTGTGATAGGACTATAACTGAATGCAGGCCTTCCCAAGTCTTCCCTAGTAAATCTAGGGATCATATTTACATTTTTTTCAAACTATAATATAGTATTCACTATGTCATATCTAGCTAATTCTGTGTCCATCCTTTCATCAATGTCTCAAGGTTTCTTGGTTTTTACAAACTCGACCAACTTATCCATCCTCTACTAGCCTTTCTATACATATTTCAGTAGGTTAAGGAGAATGTTTGTGATTTTATAGGAGATATACTAATTATGTAGCATACTAATTAGTTTCATCAAATATGTCAATGTAGTGATAACCTTATCCTAACTTATTATAGTTATTATTTGCCCATATATTTTTACATCAAGAGAGACATCATCCCCTTAATTCATCCCTTGCTAGTTAATTATCTTTGAAATCTATGTAGCTTCCTAAATCAAGCCCTTTTTAGTAGTAATTTTAGGATATTTATCTAACTATGCCTTTTTAATACCCAAGTCTTTAGTGATTTCCAATGGAGGTAATTCTTATTCTACATGCTTTGTCTAGTTATTTCCTATAATATGACATCTTACCTTAGCTATGCATGAATCATATTAAAATTTCTAATAGGTCTCTCCTTCTATCATCTTTATAATAATAGATAATATTCTATATGTGGTACTATGTCACCCTAAATTATGTACAGTAAGGTTACCTTTGAGGATTTATGGGATAATTTATCCACACATGGTTTAGTTATCTATAGAGATAACAAAGAATGAGTGGTCTAGGTCCATTATTGGCTTGGACTCCCTACACACCACTTATGTATCCCCTTATATATCCTCCTCTATTCCCCTAAAATCCCCATCCACCTTGGTGTTGTTTTTGCTTAAAATTGTTGGGAGAAGAAACTAGATAAGTAAACTTGTGTAGGATATTCTTTGGATATTCATGTGTTATGTATTCAATTATTAGTTATATGTATTTTTTCCTATCCTCCATGAATTTTAAAAGGATAGAAGATGAATATTCTCCTCTTTTAGTGATAAATTAAAAGAATAATGTGAATAGTTATGGATTGTAAATGACTATATATGTGTATGCTTATATGAGAAAGAGAATAAACCTTTGGTGAGATCAATATAAACACTTTGGGTATGTTTACCTATTATATTTATTATTTTGTTCCTTTCATGTACAATCCTATTTAATTTATGGTTTAATCCTATCTATGTTATTATGTATGATCTATGAATGATTAATAAAGTGTTGGCTAATCCTAATTCTAATAAAATGCACAATAATACCTTTCTATTATTTTTCTTTCTTCCTTGTTAAATATGAATTGACTATCATATATACTTTAATATGAATTAGCTATCCTCATCCTTAACATGTTATGTTATATTAGGAACCTCTGCTAACAATGGTTTGGTGAGTGTGGAAACAATCCTTCTAGAGGAAACTATGCTAAGATGGTTATCGGGGCAATGAGACATTGAAACATGGTTAGACCAAAAAGTATGGAAATTGCTAGAAGAAGAATCTAAAAGGACTAGTCTTACCACAAGTGATATTATTAAAGATCACATCTATGTATAAATATATGAAATTTTCTAGTTCAAAATACTTTAAATACTAACTAAATGGATGAAAAGAATGTAATACTATTTCGTCAATGCTAGAATGAAATAAATAATTACCTGGACTAAAGAGAAGATATACACGCTACTAAAACTAGAAACTAACTGGATGATGGAAAAAAACTAATGGGTTGCTACCACCATAGATGGATATATTTTTGAGTTTTTAGTATAAGGTTATATAGATTTCTATGTTGTGCATGACTTTTTGGTCTGAGGAATTAGATGCAAATTTTTGTAGTAACTACCTATCATGATAAAGATGTTGGTTGTGGATAAGGCCATGGTGCCTACTCCAACCAATATAGAGTAGTCAATTCAAGCATATATGGTTATGTGTGACATCATGATGGATTATGGATAGATGAGTAGGTAAGGATTAAACTTGAATCTAGAATGGATACATGAGGGAAGAAGTGTGAGAAGAAAAGTTTGGATTCAGAGTAGGAAGTATGATAATAAAATAAATAGAAGAATACTGAGGTAGCTACGAGTAAAGGTAAAATTAGTAGTAGATTAGATGATGAATGAGTGAAAATATTTGATGACTGTGAGGAAAAATAAATATCAAAGAAAGAGGATTATGAATGATGATAGATAGAGAGATAAGATGAAGAATGAGATGAAGATGAGATGTTCAAAGAGGAAGGAGAGAATATTTTAGAAGTAGAATAGATATATGATATATGTAGTGTGTAGCTATAAGAAAGGGTATTATTATAAAAAAAAGAATTACATAAATAAATAGAACATAGTAATAGGTTAAATGCAACTTCAATCATAGAAGGAGTTGTAGGAAAAAACCATTCACTAGAAGAGCAAACATCCCCATAGCCCAATCTTTTCTATTCTAGTAATAGTTTTCAGCTAGGTAGATAGGAAGGTGATAGTTGAGAAGGACCATTTTTATAATATATGACCCATTAGGGTATGTAAATTCAAATAAGATTAATTATAAATACTATGAATGTCATATAACTAGTTAAAACTAAACAATAAAAAGAAGGAAGTATAGAAAAAGAAAGTATGCATGATAATTCTCCTAGTACACAGAGTAGTACATAGGTAGGATCAATTAGAATGTAGCTTCTTCTGATAATACCTACATAATAGACTCCATCCATACCAATAAACATGATGACTCATGTAGGAGGATTCCTAAATTTAGCCAACTATGATGAGTCCATAGAGTTTAAATAGTAATTCCTAACTTACAAAATGAGATGATAATATAAGGAAATCACTAATGAAGCTATTCAAAAGTGTGAATTATTAGGTGCACTAGCTAGTATAACATTAGATTTCATATACTAAAGATACCTTTAGCAATAAAGTATAAACTATATTGAGGACTGACTCATCATAATGCTCAGGATCAAGAAATGCACCAACCAAACTATACAAGACCTGAAGGAGATACAACAAAAGTCTAGAGAATCAATCTATGACTATGACCATAGATTCTCTAATGTGATAGATAGTGTATAATTTTATCTAATAGATAAAGACAAAGCTACATGTTTTATTTAAGGACTACACTCTAGGATCATGTTTACTACTACAAAAACTCAGTATGCTATGAAAACATATGCCAAAGCTTTTGTCCTACATGTAAAATAGATTAAATATTATGGATAAGATTTTGTTTCCAATTCTAAGATTGAAAATACATTATAAGATTTAATGAAAATAATGAAACAATACCATGAGGTAGATAATCCTAAATTGAATCAATGGTGTATGGAGTATGGAAAATAAGGACACCATAGAAATGATTATCCTAAACTCAACATAGAATTTTGTGAACTTTGTCGAGTAGTAGGGCACACCAAAACACAATGCCACCTTTTGTATAAATATATCAAGAATCCATAGATTTTTTATTATAATTTATGCAAGTCATTGAACCATGATTATAATAAATGTCAAAATTTATAGGAGTTTAAAGGAGTCACCAAAAATGTATTCTCCATCACTACACAACAAATGTCTTTGATGCAACTAATGATCCCAAGCCCTGAGGTAGATAAAGGTTACGCAACCTAGATGGGTCTACAATGGATTATAAGTTCACCATATTATTAGCCTCAAGGTTTGGTTTTATGGACCCCTCCTTCACCGAATTGGACACCTCCATCTCCATATTACTAGTATGCAGCTCCCTAGATCCCAACCATAAAATAACAAAACAAACAAGTTGGACCCCTCACTTTCACAACAACAATTAATAATTGGAGATAAAAATTAGTAACACCAACATTGGAACACTATGAAACAACAAGGAGGATATATAGGTGGATACCAAATCAAATAGAGGAGGATCTCAAAGTGGATATAAAGGAAGATACTAGGGTGGTATAGGGAATAATTATCAATGACCTCCTATATAATGATATATGTGTGGGGAATATAATCATGTCTAATGAAATTTATTGATGAATCTTCTAAGAAAATCATATTATGCATACTAATTTTTTTTTATCAACATGTAATCCCATTTTGAATAAATAGTGAAAGTGAAAGCCCATTTGAAATGTGAATATGGTGAGTGTGTAACCTAAAGAAAATGCATTTTTGAATTCTATTACATGACAACAACATATAGAAAAAGGGTTACCCCACTTGAAATATCATAGGATTAAGGGATCCTAAAAGCTAAATAGGATAAGTACTAAGATACAACTATAGAAAAGGGCCTCATGTATGAAGCTACATAGATGTTGAAAAGAATTTAAAATCAAGACACCACCAAATGAAATGTTGATATAATAGATGCAAAATTGTATGGCTAGATCATCTGCACCATGCATTAGGATGGTGTTGTCACTATGGTCACATATATTCTAAAACTTTTAAGTATACTATGTAATGAAAACATCTCATAGAAAATCACAAACCTGCTACATAATCTACTAGAGTGTGCACAACATGGGCAATAAGAGATGGATAAGTTGGTCTACTACATCAAAACAAATAAACCCTAGTATGTTGATGCTTACATCAAAATTGAGGTTACTAGTTATGAGATCCTGAATGCTATCTTTTATTTCAATAGAAAATTTAATATGATTCCTAAGTTTACTTGGGAAGTTATTAGATGACCAATTTTGAGTTATAGCTAATAACTTTGAGCCTAGCTAATTATGGAAAGGTTAAGGCTATTGGTAGATTAGAAGATGTGGATATAAAATTTATGAAATTGACTCTACGAGGTGACTTTGAATTCATTAACATGAAAACCATAATAACACATTACCTTATGATCCTTAGGTAATAAATGGGCATATGATGGTTAAATGACTATAAACATGGTATATAACCAATTAGAGGTGTACCAAGGTGATAAAGTGGTTTCCATTATTCTTAACAAACTTCACATTCTTACATAATTTTATTTAAACTAGACTCCCCATATGTTATGCAAGAAACAGTTGGATGAAGGTGAACTCTGAGGATAATCTAAAATCTCTGTGTGAAGTTAACTGCAATTATTTATACCACCATACCAAACCTCAAGTATAATCCCTACTCACTCAACAACTGAAGACATTAGAATAATAGAGGCCTAAACTAATAGCCATGAAACTAATGTTAAATTAGTTTATCATTAAAGAGTGTGCATCTATGACTCCAAAATTTCCTACTCGATCAAAAGTTGACTTCCTTTATCAAGTAGATGATCACATGAAGGACTGCATAGAGCCAACCAAGGAAGATACTTTAATATGAGAAACAACTTCATCCATTAGTGGTGAATCAGACATATACTTCCTTAATTGAGCCCCAGGTAATCGTGAACTTTGATCGATGAAAATGGTATTTACACACAAGCAACAAATTCCTATATAATATGAAACTAATGATATAATTGACTTCATTCTATGCTTATAAATTCATATATTGATCATCATCCATTGGAATATCACATTAAATTTATCCCTAAAATATTTGTTGTGACATGGTGGGTAACTCATTGAGATGACCAACTCGAGTGGGATGATACCAATAAGCTCATGATCAGTAGGTTCTAGCTTCCATAGTTCATCCATACTAATTGGAAATTCTTTCAAGGTATCCTAAAATTCATATACATAAATGTGTATAAGTCTATAATGAGGAATATGTGGCACCAAATTATTAGATCCACATTTTCCACCATACACTTGTTCCATTACAAGTAACATGGTATATGCACCAAAAGCACGGAAGGGAGACCAAGCATTGAGCATAAGTGCAAAGTGATTTTATACAAAAATTTATTTTTGAAGAATAAAATTATATGGTTCACAATGCATTATAGAAACTCAAATATTTATTATACCATAAGTGCAAGAAAGACCTAATCACCATAATAAAATCCATTGCATAGAAGAATCTAGCCTCTGATACTAATTTGGAACTATAAAGATATAAATATTCTAATAAAGAAGAAAAATACATGACATATCCATGTCACTAAATACAAGATGAAGTAGAGGACATTGAATATTTTGGCTCTGATGGTGACCTAGATTTAAATGATTTATTTGAACCTAAATGACTTGTAGAACCACTAAATGTCATTAGAGTAGCACCTTCTAAACAAGATAATCTATGCAGCATCTATATTCCCAAATAGGAAGGGAAATATAATATAAAATAATTTATTGATGAATAAAAATGTTAAATTTATTAGCATCCTATAAAAAATCAAGTTGCAAACATTTTAATAGAGGAGATCCTAAATCAGTGACTATTGGACAGAGGCTAAAATTTCAAAAGCTCTAAATCTGCTAAGGGATTATCAAGATGTCTTTCCCACCAAATTCTTAGTGTTTTTAAGAGTTGGCCCAACTCTTAGAAAGATGCATATTGAACTAAAGGAGTGCACACATCCCACTAAGAAGCATCCATACAAGCTCAATCAAAACATGAATGTAAAAGTAAAGATTGAACTAGATAGAATATAGGATGCATGAATAATCTATCTAGTAGAAAAGGTAGATTGGGTAATCCCCATAATAGTGTAGCCCAACAAGATAGGGCAAATTTTTTGTTGTGTGGATTATAGAATTCTAAATGATGCCTGTGTAAATGATCCATTCTCAATTCCATTCATATATGAAGTTTTGGAGTCTATCACCAGACATGAAGTTTATTCTTTCATGGATGGTTTTAGTGGATATCATTAGATACTAATCATAGAAGAAGATAGATCCAAAACAAAATTTTCAATGGAAAGGGGTTATTTTCAATACAAATTCATACATTTTGTCTTTAACAATGCACATGTAGTGTTTTCTCATGTAGTGGTTACAACATTCAAGGATTTCATTCATGACTTCCTAGAAATTTACCTTGATGATTTGGTAGTCTTCTCCTTATTCAAAGAACATTTATCTAAGTTGAATTTAATGTATGAATGATATTGAGCTCTGTGTATTGATTTGAATTTGAATAAATGTTTATTTTTTACACCCTTTTGTATTTTACTAAGACATTTAGTATGCAATGAAGGAATTCTATTAGATTATGAAAAAATCATAGTAATCTTGAGTATGCCTCCACATGTTAGTTCCATTTAAATGTGCTCTTTTTTGGGGCATATAGATGACTATCACAAGTTTATCAAGGGATATATAGCTATTTCATCTCTATTGTAGTCCTTACTAAATAATAATTCAAAGTTTGTCTAGACTTCAAAATGGCAAACAACCTTCATCGAGCTAAAGTAAAGATGGGTTACTATACTGATACTTGTTTTTCTAGACTAATTCAAGATTTTTCACATAAATGTGGATGTTTCAAGTATTATAGTTATTTTTATGATTGTACAACCAATATATGGTATAATTCACCATCTTATTCATTTTACTAGCAAGAAACTGTCTGATGCAGATAAAAATTATATTAAGCATGAAATATACTAAGAGGGGGGGGGGGTGAATTAGTATATTATATATCTTTTTATTAATCTGATTTATTTTCTTTAACCACTTAATCACACATTCAAGATATGGAATAAAACTAAAACAATAATTTTCACCACACACGAGAGAGAGAGAGAGAGAGAGAGAGAGAGAGAGAGAGAGAGAGAGAGAGAGAGAGAGAGAGAGAGAGAGAGAGAGAGAGACCATATTTTTACATGGAAACCCAAAGTGGGAAAAACCATAGAGAATAATCTCAAGTATATGAATGAGCACTAACTCAAAATATAAAGTTTTCAAGCACCAACTTACATGAGCACTAACCCCTTTGCCGAGCACCAACACAACAACTATTTGTAAGCACCAATCCACATGAACACCAACCCCTTGAAAATATTTGTGAGCACCAACCCACAGGGGCACCAACCCCTCTTGTGTATAAAACACAACTATCTCTCAATGTTTTTTACTTAGAAAATGATATAACTCTACAATATCTCATGATTTATTCTCTTTGAAAACAAATACAAACCATGCACTCTTTTCCATGTTACAAATGGCTTCTCAAGCCTATAATTATATCTTTCCAAAAGACCTTTGGCATTCACCCTTTTTGACTCTTCAATCCTGATGTAAAATCATTCCAAACTTACATGACCCTTCATATCCTTGCATTTGAAAAGTCATATGGTGACTCTTCATAATTAAATACATCCTTTCCTCTTTTGTCTTTATCTTGGTAACTTTTTGTATTCCTTAAAGTGTCCCTTCATGGAAAAAAGTGCCATACCTATTTTGTCTTCACATGGTGACTCTTGGAATTCCTCAAGATGACTCTTCATGAGAAAACACATCCCATTCTTCTTTCATATTTTATCCCATGAATATTTGACTTCTCTATGGACCCTCTTTTCACTTATATGCAACTAAAAAAATATTAACACATATTAGCTAAGACATGAATATTAAAAACACCATTAAATATAATGGGGCCTTTATCACTAATAATTCTAGACCTTTGAAATCAATTGTAGTATTTCCAATAATCTTCCCCTTTATCATTGATGGCAACCTAAAACTAAAATTGCCACATTCTAAAACCTACACATACTACCATCTTAAAAACATACAATAACTCCACCTTACTATAGCAACATGTACTTATTCCTTATACCTATTTCTACACCTATACATGTACCTATTATTCTCCCCCTTTGACATCAATGGTAAATGGTGTACCTAGAGCTAACATTTAGCTCTCCCTCAACTGATGCTGAACCTCAATGGTAGAAAGTAAAAAAAATTACTCGCAACTTCTCTCATAGATACTCAAATGTGTCTTTTGGTAGTGCCTTTGTGAAAATATCTACAATCTACTCTATAGTACTGATGTACTCCATCTTAACCTATTTATCTATAACTTGCTTTCTCAAGAAGTGATATATAATGGGAAAATAGTTTTTTTTTGAATGCATCACTAGATTCTTGGAAATATTAATAGCACTTATGTTATCACAAAAAAATAAATAGTTTCATAATACTTTACCTTGATATCTTCCAAAGTTTGCTTCATTTAAAGCACTTCAATACAACACAAAACCACTACAATATATTCTACATCAGCTGTAAAAAGTGATACTAAATTATAATTTTTGCTTAGCCATGATACTAAGCTATCACCAAGAAAGAAAGCTTCTCCACTTGTACTCTTTCTATCTTCAAATCACCCTACCCAATCTAAATCTGTATAAGCAACCAAAGTGAAATCTCTACCTATGGGATACCATAATCCATAATCTAATGTCCTCTTGATATATCTAAATATTCTCTTCACCAACTGAACATGACTATCTTTTAGAGATGATTGATATCTTGCAACCATACCTATTGCATGCATGATATCTAACCTCAATGTTGTCAAATATAAAATACTACCAATCATATATGTATACAAAGATCAATCTGTAATAGGCAAATCTTCATCCTTGCTCACCTTATTTCTTGTACACATTGGTGAGCCAACTTGTGTAAAATCTTCAAAACCAAATTTCCTCAATATTTCCTTGGCATATTTATGCTGGGATATAAAAATTCCTTTATCTAACTAAAATATTTGTAATCCTAAGAAAAATGATAGTTATCCAAGCATAGACATCTCAAATTATTTTTGCATATTATCAAAAAATTGTTTTGTTATATTTTCAATATTTCCTCCAAAAATGATGTCATCAACAGATACCACAACAATAAATTTATGCTCCCCTTCTATTTTGATTTAGAGATTACTATCATCAAATCCTATTTTGAAACCTTGATCTTACATGTACTTATCAAGTCTTACATACCAAGCTCCAGGAGCTTATTTCAATCCATAAAATGCTTTCTTCAATCTGCATACATGACTACTAATATTTGAGAGAATAAATCCCTCAGGCTGCTCAATGTAGACCTCTTCTTCTAAATTCCCATTTTTTCTTTCTTCTCATCTTCATATGATTCTTCAAAATCTTCCTCTTTAATGATTTTAGGAATGTCTACTAGATCACTAATTCTTTATGTTCCATCTTCTTTTATCCTAACACTTGCACTTTCAACAATTTTCTTAGTGCTTTTGTTATAACATTTGTAAGCTTTACTTTTTCAAGAATAACCAAGAAATATACCTTCATCAACTCTAGATTCAAACTTACCATGTTTTTCATCAGTTCTCTTTATGAAGCATTTGTTGTCAAAAACTCTAAAATAATCAACTATTACTTATTTGTCTTTCCATACATCATAAGGAGTCTTGTCACTATTGACTCTAAATAATGATCTATTTTGAATATGTACTACTATAACAACTACCTCTCTCTAATATTTATCTACTATTTTGGATTCATTTAGCATTATTCTCACCATCTCCTGAACTGTTCTATTTTTCTATTTAACTACTCCATTTTGCTATGGATTTTTGGTTGTTAAATAATGTTTGTTTATTCCATAGTCTTCACAAAACTCAATAAATTGATCTGACATGAATTCTCCTCCTGGATCTGATCTTAGACACTTATCCTTCAAACTAGTTTCATTCTCAACTAATGCTTTAAATGTTTTTAAATGTTTGAAAGCTTCTAAATTTTTTTAAAAACATTACCCAAGTCATACATGAAAAATCATCAATAAGCAACATGAAATATTTCTCACCTTGAGTACTTTAAGTTCTTATGGGTCCACATAGATTAGTGTGAACAAGCTCTAGCATCTAAGTGGTTCAGTACTCTTTTGTTTTGAACTACCTTCTAGCCTACTTCCCATGCAGATAAGGTTCACAAAGCATGTTAGATGGCTTTGTAATCTTCGAAAGATTTATGATTTCTTGCTTCTTGTGGATGTTGACAATATTGTCAAAATTTATGTGCCCCATTTTCTGTTGCCATAGCCAACTTTCTTTAATCTGGCTTAAATAACATCTTTGACCTTTCATGTCTAATAGCATATACAAATTATTACGTATTCTTTGAGCATCTGTATCCAACACATTTGAATCTTTTCTTCTGATTTCACAACCTTTAGCATAAAACATTAGTTTGTGCCCCTGATCACACATTTGAATTACACTCAAATTATTATGCTTAAGATCTTCTAAGTATAAAACATTTTCAGTTTTAGTTATACCATTATCCAAACTTAGTGTACCTTTTCTATCAGTTCTGGTAGTAGTAGTGTCTCTAAATTTCACTATGCCACCATTGATCTTATTCAAGGTTATGAAATTTATCTTGTCTCCTATCATATGCCTCAAACATCAACTATCAATGAACCATGTCTTTTATTCATTTCTTGCATGCAAATCTATCTGCACTAACATAGATTTTTTAGGTTGTTTATTTTGCCATGAACCTATCTAAACTTTCTTCTTGGTCAATAGATACTTGAAACTCTTCTCCTTCTTGACTAAATCAAACATGCTTCTAATGTATTGAGCTATTTATCTAAATTTTTTACACTTGTAACATATTATGGGCTCTTCATTAAAGCCTGATAGAGGAGCAAAAGAGTTGTGGCTTCGGCTTGACTTTGTATGAATTTCTTTCTCCTTATGTCTAAAATTATTATCCCTTTTTTGACATTCTATTTTATTATGACCATATCCATTACAATAAAAATAGTAACCATAAAAATAGGACCTATTTGTGTATCTCTGACCTGATTACCTTTTCTAGCATTATTCCCTCCAGCCTTCTTTGTTTGAGATGTCCTCTATTTCTTAACTTCTTTCCTTTTTATTTCTTGTTTTGTAAGAGCTTCAGCATAGCTCTTTCCTTTTTCCTTATTTGTGAAAGTAGTAACCTCTTATTTTTATTTTTAAAATCCAATACCTATCTTATCTAACATTGATATTTTATTTTCTAATATCTTATTCAACATATTAGTGTTATTTTCCAATTTTGAATCATTGGATGTTCTATCATTAATTGCTTTATTTGTTTTCTCAAGACGTACTTTCAAATAATAAATTTTAATAACATACCTTCCACATTCTTTACTTACTATTTTTAACTATGTTGTTAGATATTCATCATTCTTCTTGGCTTCTTCAAAGTGTGCTTATAGATATTTAATTATTTCCTTTGACTCTTTTTAGTTTTTCTCGATCTGGAGCTTTAATCTTTGATTCTTCTTTTCAAGATATTTTAACTCTTAGAAGGCACAAATGAGTTATCCTTCCAGATTCACTTTGTATTCATCATGTTCTTCTTCTTGATCATATATACTTTTGCTTATGGAGGCATCTTCTTGTATGGCCATGAATAGAATCTCTTATTCTTTTGAATCACTGACTCCACTATCTTCAACTGAGCTAGGATCTTTAGAATATAAACTCTTCTTATCTAATCCCTTCTTTAATTTACCTCTAAAATTATTCTTGTATGTTGAATTTCCTTTTTCATTGTCATCATTACCCTTATTTTTGAATTTATCTAAAAAATATCTAATCTTTCCATAATTAAAACGTTTTAAAGGTAATTTTCCTTGATATTTACCTATGCCCTTTTTTGGCTTGTGAATGAAAAGAGCTCCATTGTCATTTTAATCATTACTAGAACTACCACTTGATTTTTGAATCTTAGCCTTCTCTTTCTTTGATGTCTTGAAAGTAGCTTCTCTCTTTGATGGTTTATCTTTTTTAGTTTTTATTTCATATGCTATAAGAATACCATGAAGCTCATCCATCTTTAGCTTGGATAAATTCTTCATCTCTTCAATTGCTGAAACTTTTACATCATATCTCAATGGGGGAGATCTCAAAACTTTTTGAACCATAGTTGATTCTTATAAAAAAAATTCCAAGATCTTGAATCTAATTAAATATTTTATTAACTCATAAAAGATAACTTGTTATATTTTCTTCTTCTTTCATCTTCAAACTATCAAACCATATTATAAAAGTCTAAAACTTGGCTTGCTAAAACTTTATATCATCTTTGTAAATACTCTCAAGTTTTACCAAAGTTTCATGAGAAAATTTACATTGTATAACTTTAACAAATTCTGATTCACATAAACCACATAAAATAACATTTAAAGCTTTAGCATTATTTTCACTTGCCTTCTTTTCTACCAGAGTAGTTACATGTGTTTGTGGCTCTTCATATTCCTCCACCACTACTTGACATATGTTGAATCCAAGGGACATTAAATAAGTCTTCATCTTTATGATCCAAAAAATATAAGTCATCCCATCAAACAAAGGTGCCTTATTTTTAGAAAATCTTGTATGTGATCTAGCCATCATGCTTTCCCGATCTACCTTTAAGATGTAATTTTTTTAAAAAGGAACCTACTCTGATACCAATTGTTAAGAATGAAATATACTAAGAGGGGGGTGAATCATTATATTATATATCTTTTTACTTCATCTGATTTCTTTTCTTTAACCACTTAATAACACATTCAAGATATGCATTACACCACACGAGAGAGAGAGAGAGAGAGAGAGAGAGAGAGAGAGAGGAGAGAGAGAGAGAGAGAGAGAGAGAGAGAGAGAGAGAGAGAGAGAGAGAGAGAGAGAGAGAGAGAGAGAGAGAGAGAGAGAGAGAGAGAGAGAGAGAGAGAGAGCATATTTTTATGTGGAAATGTAAAGTGGAATAAAAAATAGAGAATGATCTCAAGTATATGAATGAGAACCAACTCAAAATACAAAGTTCACATGCACCAACTTTTAGGAGAAACAACCACTTTCCTAGGCACCAACACATCAACTATTTGTAAGCACCAAGCCACAAGAGCAATAACCCCTTACAAATATTTGTGATCACCAACCCAAAAGAGCACTAGCCCCTCTTGTATATAAAACAAAACTATCTCTCAATGTTGCTTACTATATAAATGATAGAACTCTTCAATATTTCCTACTTTTATCTCTTTGAAAACAAATAAAAGCCATTCACTCTCTTACATGTTACAAATGGCTTCTCAATCCTTTATTTATAACTTTCCAAAATACCTTTGGCATTCACCATTTGTGACTCTTCAATCCTCATGGAAAATGGTGCCAAACTTGCATGACCCTTCATATCCTTGCATTTGAAAAGTCATATGGTGACCTTTCATAAGAAAAAACATCCTTTCCTCTTTTGTCTACATCTTGGTGACTTTTCATATTCCTCAAAGTGTCCCTTCATGGAAAAAAGTGCCATACCTCTTTTGTCTTAACATGGTGACTCTTAGAATTCCTCAAAATGACTCTTCATGAGAAAATGCATCCCATTCCTCTTTCATCTTTTATCCCATTACTCTTTGAATTCTACATGGGCCCTATTTTGACTTATATGCAACTATAAATATACTCATTAATATTAAATAAATATTAACACACATTAACCAAGAAATGAATATTAAAAACACCATCAAATGCAATGGGGAATTTATCACCAATAATGCTAGGCCTTTAACATTAATGACAATATTTCTAAAAAACTACACAACCATTGAGCAAGAAGCATTAGCTATCATGTTCATACTCCAAAAATTTCAGCACTATCTACATACAACACTATTCAAAGTCTTCATTGACCATAAATCCCTATGATACCTTATCAACAAGATGATGATAGGAGGATACATCTACTGATGGTTGATGTTGTTTAAAGTGTTTAAATTCTCCATTAACGTCAATATGGGAAGAGATAATGTGGGACCATACCATCTCAACTACATTCCTAATGGTGAAGAACTTGAAGAATTCCAAGAGGACTATCCTGATCCTTACCTCTTTTTGTGTTTCTACAAATCTTAAAAACTTCAAATATATTGATAACTTCCTTAATTAAGGATTCTTACCTATACACTATCAAGAGAATGATAAGAAGTAGTTTATTACTAGAGTGTTTCCATACATCATCATCAATGGGCTTCTATATCACTTAGGGAAAGATCAAATTTTATGCAAGGTTATTTTGGAACATGTAAGACCTCCACTCTTGTAGGAGGAACATAAAGGAGTAATAATAAGATATTTTTTGGGACAAGTTACATCTAGAAATTTCCTACAGAGTGGGTTATGGTGGCCAAAATTATTTTAGGATGCACACAAATTTGTGAATCACTGTGATGTCTACAAACATATGGATAAAGTACTGCAAAAAATTTGAAATGTATTTATAGATTTTGTTATCTAAGTAACCCTTAGAATAATGGGGAATTGACTTTTCTAGACCTATCAATACACTGAACAAGTGTAGTAGAAAAAATTTATATCAACACTATGATAGACTATTTTACTACGTGGGTTGAAGTTTCTACAACACCTAGCTACGATGAAAAAAATGTAGTGAAGTTTCTCCATGAAAATATCATTAAAAGGTTTAGATTCCCTATAAAGTAAGTAAATGATAGAGGAACATAATTTATAAACATCACCATCAAGGATATGAATGAGAAATTTATGATTTTGTATCACAAAATCACTTCATATTATCCACATGCCAATGGCCAAGATCAAGCTTCCAACAAAGTGTTGGGTAAAATGCTAAAAAAAAGATCTACGACATCAAGAGAGATGACTGAGAAGATATAAATATTATGATTTTGTTGGTATATAACATGCAGTATAAGTGAGACATAAGTTTTATGCTTTTTTAGTTAGTATATGGTCTTAAAATAGTCATGTTGATGAAATACTTAGTAACCAGCTTGTGCATTGCCATGGTCATATGACTAGGAGATCATGAGTCTTTAACCAACAGACTACTTGAACTAAATTAGATGGATGAGTTTAGATGTATATTATCATGGATGTAGGAAGTGCATAAGTAGATCTAAAAAACATAACATGATAGGAAATTCCACCAAAAAAATTTTCATAAAGATCAACCAATCTTATTGTATGATTATCATTTTAGAGCATTCCTAAACAAGTTATAGATATGATGAAAAGGGACCTATATTATAGATGACCTAACACATCAGGGAACCATGGTCTTAAGATATCTTTAGGGAATCATGATAATAGGGTGGGTAAATGGATGTACACTTAAGCCTTACCACCAATAGTTAATTGATCTCATTCTGAAAACTGAACAAGTTATGAGAAGCACCAAGTAGATTAGGATTTCTCTATTTTTGGTGTGTTTATTTTTTTATTGTGCTTATTTTTAGATGATCTCTTCAAAAATATTTAATAATCATGATAACAAGCATTGTGTGTACCATCCATGTGTGGGAGGATCCATGTGTATCATTAGGAAATTCAAAGAGGAACGATTGAAAAATTATTAAGTTTAAGAAAGGTATGGAAGTGTTTGATAGACAAGATATCTATTAGATAATGGCCATTCACTAGAAGTAAATTCAAGATCCAAGGGTTGATTTACATTATCTTTAATAAATTAGTGGCTCAATAATATTAACTACTCATACCCCCTCCCTCTCCCCCCCCCCCTCGTACATACACGAAAGAGCATAATAGCATAACTTCACACATGTGCCAAAGATAAACTACCTTAATGGTCAGATCAAATACAAATTTTACAAATCCACTAGTGCATTCAAGATAAGTGGACAAATTAGCATGGACTAGATGTGAAATCCAAGAGGCACTAAATCTATAAGGCCTATGTTTGAATATCGAGTTGGAATTTCATCCTTGTATATATTTTCCAAGGTACAATTATCAAGAGTTAAGATATTTTTTTTACACAAAGAATAGAGAGTATCTTAATTCCTTCACTTCACATAGCTATCGATAGCTCATAACTAATTAAGGATATCATGAATACACAAAATAAAGGCCATGGGTGTTGACATGGTACTTAGACAAACTAATTTTAGTGACTAAGAGTCATTCAACTACCTCTATCAAGTAGAATAGAATCTATTCCACCTAATCTTTTTGATGTTCTATAACCACTTGCTCAACATCTATAATTTTGAAATATCATTTGGATGTAAGACTATGAAGTTCTTACACATAGGAGAAAATTCAAATCCTTATGGGAGGATTGCCTATATCTCATCACCACACATCCTTGACTATCACCTAATGCCATGTAATACTTGGGTAATCATGCCTCTATCACCCTAATGCCCAAACATGTTTTCATCATTATTCATGGACTACTATGGTCACCCTTCTAACCATTCCCCTTCTTTATGACAATGGATATATAATAGGCTAAAGTGAATAGATAAAAAGTATTTTTAGCTATGTGTGTGACCCTTTTGTAATCTATACCACCTAGAATAAATGTTCCTATCATGCAATAAATCGAAGAAGTATCCATCTCAAAATAGTAAAAGGGAAAGTGCAAAGTAGAACTTCATTAGGCATTCCCTCCCTTGAAGTGAATGACATGCATCACCACAACCTAAAAGGATGATCCAAATGTATTGTAGATCATAATTTCATATCACCTCATCTATATGGGAATGGATGAGTAGGAAGTCTACTAGGTCATGATGGCAGACATGGCTACAGAATTTTATGAGAAAGAGGAGGAGAAATAATTTTTATTTTGGAAGGTGGTGCACATATTTCAAGTGCATAATTAGTTCCACCTTGAACTATGGGTATACCTCCCATCCTACCCACCTTCGATCATTATTGACATAGTTTGAGAAGAAGAGGAGAAGCTCTAGTACATATTTGATTTCTTTTAGCCTCAACTTGCACTGACATTCATAGTCGAGGACATCTTTGCACACCTATCAAAGAGTCCACCTAAAATAATTGTGAATAGGTCTTTCACAAGGTGGATGGCTAGGGTTTACCCTATATTATAGGAACACATATTTGGCATCCCTTTTAGAGTGAGATGGCCTAGATTATCAATGTTCTAATCTACAAGCCACCATCTGAGCTCTAAAAAGTCATTTTATAGTATAAGGATGCATAGTCTAAGTCAAAATATCCTAATGGCTAGTCCTCTTCCACTATAATTCCACGTTATTAAAGTTAAATATTGTTTAAGGCACAAGATTTGAAATTTTGTAAACTATGTAGTATTAGGATGACTAGTGAGATAAGTGGAGCCAAAATGATAAAAAACTTGTAAAGGGTGGCCACTTGGTTATTCCATCCTATTGAAAGATTTAAAGGGTGGTAAGTTGGTATTCTATTTATTTGAAAACTTGGAAGGGAAACTAATTAGTGCGTAAGAGTTGAAAATCAAAAATGGCACCTTGAGTGATTACTAAGAATCTTACTAGTCTAACCATTTCTTCATCTTCTACCCTAAGTGCACCATCAAATGATCCTATGACATTTTCTCTAGATGAGACAACATTTTATATCTAGGAAAGTGTTGGGAGAAAAAATTAGATAAGTAAATATACATGGGATATTTTTCAAATATTCATGGATTATGTATTTTGTCCTGTCCTCCATGATTTGTAAAAGGATAGAAAATGAACAATCTCATCTTTTGGAACCAAAGTATGAGAATAATGTGAAAAATTATGTTTCTTAAATGATTATATATATGGCTATATGAAGAAGATAATGAACCTTTTTTGAGATAAATATAGACTATTTGGTTATGGTTACCTATTGTATTTCTTATTTTGTTCCTTGCATGTGCAATCCTATTTAATGTATGGTTTAATCCTATCTATGTTATTTCATATTTTATAAGAATTATTAATGAAGTACTATCTAATCCTAATTCCTATCAAATGCACAATAATATCTTTCTACTATGTTTTTTCTTCCTTATTAAATATTGACTCTCTACACTATCCTGCACACTTGAATAATATGTAGCTATCCTCATCCTTAATAAGTTATATTATATAAATAACCTCTAGTAATATAAATTTGTAGTATTATGGAATGAATTAAATCCTTGATGTTGTGTATATTAATTAAATATGAGCACTTTAAACTATGGTAGGTTTTGGCCCCATCCTAATTATTGTGCTTAAGGAATCATAGGATTCCATGGAGCTTGATATGGGTAGGTTGTAGTTGATTATAGAAAGTTCTGAGAGGTAATATTCTATTTCTATGAAGAAGGTAAGGGAAATTTTAGAGTCTTAAGTTTATATAGTTCTTCAAGGACCCAAGGCATCATCGAGGGATTAATACCTGGTATGATGCTCCTCGAGTTAGGAGTATCCTAAGATATAGTTGTGGCTTTCTATGTAGAAACCACAAATACATTGTCATTTATATTCTCCTTCAATTTTTGGAGTGCATAAAAATCCTTGTCATCATATATAAGTTCCTTAAATAATTTATAAAACATGTTTTATGGATTCTTTATATATTGGTATAAAAGATGACACTATGAGGTTGCTTGCCCTACCACTTTGCATATCTCATAAAAATCTATCTTAACCTAGTGTAATTCATTTCTATGATACCCTTAAGAGCCACAATCTATGCATCATATATCTAACTTGGGTCTCTCATCCCTTCCTTAAAACTAATGCAATCTACTCAAAATAAATTGTAGGGTACTTTCTACATTGGATAATGTTGTAGCTACATCACCATACTCTTTAATCTGCTCTACCCAAATCATAGTGTCTTTATAATCAAATTTATCTCCAAACCAAGTTTGGGCAATGGAAAATCTAATCCTTAGTATTAAACCTTATAAAAAAAATCATATTTATCTTTATCTTCTAAAACAAATTCTACCTTATTCATGACATCAAAAAATCTACAATCATAGTCATCAATGGTCTCCTCAGGTCCTTGTTGAATCTCCTTAAAATCTTAGATTTCTTGGATTTAAGTATTATTAACCTTAAACTTGATAATGATCCAGTTGTTAACATCATATAGGGAAGTTATTTTTATATTTTTCCAAAATATGAATTCTAGTACACATTCACCCAAATCACCAATTAATTCAAACTTTTTGATATTATCATTGATGATTATTTTTGCATGTCATTTAATATCATAGGTAAGTAAGTATTGATCAAGTTTTGTAGACCCATCACAGGGATAAATGTGTTTAAAAAACCCCCAATTGTTCTTCCATAATAGGATTTCTCATAGATATCAGAATTGATTGTGTTGCAACCAACGTCTAGGATGGTTGTGGTTTTGGAGACTTCTACCCACTTGGGGATGGCTCATGATCTAGTATTTATTGTGATGTATCCTCCAATTTAGTGGATGTGGAAGTTGTAGATATATTTCCATCATTTACATCTTCTTATAAAATCTAAATTTGTGTAGTAAAATCCTTAGAGTGTGTAAGGATTAGAGGATATGTCTTTATATAAATCAATGTTATGATGCTCTTCTTTTGTTACTCCAAGAAATTTTGTGTAAATTCATGATATGAAAACTTTTTTACTTATATATTTTTTCTATAAAATTCTTTTGTAATTTATCGTTACTAAGAGATATCAACCAATGTAGGGGAATTATTATGATTTTGAAAAATTATGGACTTAGGGGAAGTGTGTTTCTTTAGTAGATGATCCTTACCTCCAAATATGTATCTTTGAAAACTTGAACTTGTACTATGTTTGAGACTATAAGGTAATCCTTGATATTCTTTCTAGAATAACCCTTTTATAAATTGTGAACTTTTACTCATATGGTTTACTTATATACCACTACCTTATTATTTTATCCATGCTAAACCCTTATCATTTCCTCTCCCTCTATCTCTACTTGGCCTAAGCTACTCACACTATTTATCTTCACCCTACCATTCTCCTTGTCATCTTCTCTCATCCATATCATTAATGGTAATATTATTCCTACTTCTATTCATATTTTCCTAAATAATACTCTATCTATTATATATCCTCTATTGTCACAACTCTCTTTCTAACTCTAGAATATTTTTCCATTCCTTCTCCTATAGATTTTCCATATTGGAATCAAGTTTAAGATCTATATTTTAATATTTAATTCATTCTCCCCTATTTCACACATATCCCCATATGTAGGAGTGGGAACCATGGTTGTCTTAATAGCCAACATTTTAAATAGTATCAGTAGTCACTACATAAATTTTCCTCTGATTCCTCTTATAAATAGATCCTTCAATGTGTCAAAGAACAAGTATCCTTATACTATAAACTCATTGATATATCCATCAATAGTGGAATATATCCATTAATCAATAACATGAGTCTAATTTATCTTCATATTATTAAACTATTATATCTTCTCCTCAATCCACATAATGTTATCAATTTCTTGTGGTAAAAAATAGTGATATTCAATTTGATCCAACCATTCAAATAGAAAGATCATTAATTTTCATCAAAATATCTCATAAATTTCACCATAGAGGTTCTCTTGTATAATCTCCCTTGAGGTGCACCAAATTATTTGTCCTTCCTTCTTTGGGAATTCAAAAACATTATGGTCTAACTATCTTTCCCCCTCTTTTTGGGTTGATAGCTATCGTAACATATCTAATCTCATCACACCATTGTTAACAGAGGTTCCTGGGTTTCATAAAAACATGATAATTATAGGGATATTTTATGAGAAATAACGTAAGGATCTTGAAAAAGGATTTAATCAAGACTTTTAATTTATTGGCATGGTTTATCATAGAGAACTACACTAGTTTAAGGGTTCAACGTATGAGGGGAACTACTTACATATAATGAAAATGATGCATCAAATCAATATAATAAAGGAAATAATCATCAGAACATAAGAAAATCAATGATTATACCAATAAACAACATAAATACTTATAATTCATATTAAAATATCTAATATTAGGGAAAACATCTAGAAAACCCTTATAGATTGATGTCCAATTATATCAATACTCTATGTGGAACTTTCCAAGAATAACATTGACCATTCTTTAACTCATTTTCAACTCAAAATCAACATAATTGTCAACCCTTCTATTACATTCATTAAAAATTCTTATAGGAATTAATTACTATAGTTGTAACTTCTATATTTGCCATGATGAAAATAGATCTCCATATAGCATTCAGTAGAAACCTTACCAACATGGAAATTCATGTAACAACTCGTAACAATGTAAAAATAGAATACAACTAAAATTACCATAGGACATTCTATTATATACAATCAGTTTTACATTTACCATTTACCACTAATAAGAAATGAATTAAATTCAAATAATACATGTATAGAGTAAAATATGTAAATAACTAATTAGGATAACTATATCAATCAGTAGGTTACGAGGAATTATGAGGTTCTTTAAAACCAATGACATCATCAAGAGGATGTGCATATGTATAACTAACTACATTATATGGAGTGATTTATTATGAAAAGAAAGGTCCAAATTTATATGCCTCTTAATCTTAATAACACTATATGTTGTAATATAACCATCTAAATCCTATTCATGTTCCCATGTAAAGATATAACCTCATGTGTGATAGAAGAAGATGTAACTTCATGTATCTCTAGTGAAGCTCTCTAAATAACCTTTAGTAACATAAGAATTAAAGTCCTCCCTTAAGGTGCCACCTTTTTTTAGGATAATATACCATGATTTATGAAGATATATAATTATTCTAATGTGTAACTATATAATACTCATTAGTAGATGCAGAAAATAATTTTTTAATACTTTGATTTGTAACTAGATCACAATAAAAAATATGTGGAAAAAATGAATTATGTGATATGATTTTGAATATCTAGATTGTGATCTTTAATAGCTTAATATATTATATATTTACCATGTTTCTCAATGTATGTGTCTCCCAACTATTCTATAGGATTATTAAATATCTTTGGTTCAGAAGGACATTCATATTTGATTCTTAGAATTTTTACCAATGAATTTTCATGAATATATATAGGAAATTTATTCATGATAAAATATACTTCTCTAATATTTTATATCCAAGGGGATCCTAATAGAATATGAAATACATTCTCTTGTTATAACTATGAATAGATTTGGATAGTATGAGAGGTCTAACTTGAAAATGTAACACTATATGACCAAAAGTATCTAGTGTATGACCATAAAATTCATTGACATCTCTATAAGTATTATGTAGATCATTTTTAGTATAACCAAGATAGTAGAGGATATTTATGTTTCATAAATCATAACTTATCTATTTTTTATCATAAAACTATGTATGGATTGTTTTTAAATATATAGTTGAACAAATATTGCATATCTATCTAAATTATCAATACTTACTTCACTATCATCAAATGTAGCCATATAATGTGATACTTATTTTATTAATACTATAAAAATTATTATATCAATTGTATTCCCATATTTATAAAGAGGGGAATTATAATTATATACATAATGTAATTAAAAATTATCTTTGTAATTTATTTCTAAATGATTTAGAATAGGTTTTTTGTACATTTTGAGATTTGAGACTTCTTTTTATCATAGGTTAGCCTCTTATGTAGGTTTTTTAATCTTAATTATAATCTCATCAATGGGATCTTGAATTTTTTTCTTAATATTGAAAAATTTATTTGTAGAATGTCTAATACATCAATGGTAGTAAAAGTATGGTAGTAAAGTCCATTGGTGGAGGAAGAGAAATTATATCCCATTCAATTATATTTTTCAATAATAGATGAGGAGAATATGGTAACCTTGAGAATTGTCTACTTGGTAGAGAGTGTAATAAAATCTTTTGTGTTGGTTATGAAATGCCATTAACTATCATCTTAACTTCATTATTGATTTCATTACGTTTAAAATTATAATTTGTATTAATTTAAAACTTTACATTTTAATTATATTTGATCTTGTTAAAAGTAAGAAATTTGGCATCATGTTCTTTGACTATATGGAAAAATTCATCAAAATATTTGAACTTATCAAACATAAGTGACTCTTGAAGTCCAGATAGATATCTTCAAGTGAAAATATCTTGGAGATCACTATTATAAATTTGATATTTAATTTTTTCTAGGATATTATTTTATCTTGTAAAATATTCATTGGTTTTTTCATTATACCTTAGTTTGATTTTTGCAAATTGAGCATATTATATTTTTTCACCAATGTTGATAGAAAGTGTGTCATAAAATGATTTTTTAAAGGACTGAAATCCTCTAATGATTGAATATAAAGAACATAAAGACATATAAGAGCATATTAAATGAAACTTATTTGAAATATATTTTTCAAGAATTTTTCATTATTTTTTGAGTCTATACAAGTTGTGTGGAATGCAGACAACTATTATTCATTATCAACTTTACCTTTATATGAAAGAAGGTTTGGATTCACAATGAAAATAAGTAATGGATAATACAATTATTTTCGGTTCTAAATTTAAATGTGACAAGTAAAATTTTTCCATCAAAGTATTATCATAATAAATAATTTGTTCAATATTAGATAGATTTTCTTGTAATTAAAAATATATATGCTCAAGAGTAGTATTTTTAGAGATAAATGGGACTATATAGCTAACATGAGTAGGAAAAGGCATTAATTGTTTAAAACCAAGTGATGTTAAAAAATAAGGGTTGATGCTACATGAATGAATGTAATAGTGGAAGTGGAAAAATTGGAAGTATGGGATTTGACAACCCAAACAATACATTAATGTGGTGAATATGTGTCCAATTGAGCTTGAAGGTCTATGTTTGATACTATAAATAATCTAATGATTTTTTTCAACACTTGGAGGTTCTCTATAACACCTTGAATAAATTTAATTGATTATTTTACTTTATTATAATTTATTACATTAAGCTCTTATGAATAAATATGACATTTTCTACATACTAGGTATCTCCATTATTTTTTATATTGTAATTAGTGTGAATGGAATCTTAATCGAATAAACGAATGTGAACAATAAAATTATTAGTTTGAGATAAAACATAATGATTTTTCATTTTATAACAGACCAAACGAGTCTACACATATAAAAAATTAATAAAACTCAATATAAAACTAAATATTAGAGGCATCAAATAGAGTATGAACTGATAGAGATAATGACTATGAATAAAATATGAGAAAAAACAAGGTATAAATGGTGATCTAGGTAGATTTTAAGTGATTGTGTGGGCTCTTAAACATATTTTCTCATTTTTAAATTAATATCAACCAAATATTTCATAGCACTAACCACATAGGGTAAAACATATATTCAACCCATTATCTTGTCTATGATGGTATATTGAGGGTAACCTCCATAAGAAATATGCTTGACTCAAGTTAATCATAAATAAATTAGATAAAAGATGCTTCCTATTATATACATAAGGTACTATATGGATTTAAAATATACCATGAGGTATTAGGAAAATAAAATTCATATTTGGTTATGTACAGTGGATTAAGGATTGGGGTAGTATCACTCAAACCAGGATGTCTATAAAAAAAATTTAATGTTTAACTTCTAATGATAGTCATGAAGTATTTTTAGAATTGTCAAAAGATAATTTCTAAAAACCAACCACAAGTAATAAATAATAAGCATAAAATAAAAGTCCAAAAATATTTATAGAGATCGTAAAATTTGAACCTAAATTAAAATATAAATTTTTCACTATCAAAAGTTTATCTAAGGTGACATGACAATTTATTTAGTGTAATACAAATATTGTTTAATGTCCTTTTTTATTTAACAATGAAATTTTAAACATATAAACTATTTAAATTTGATTTAGATTTACATAAATATACAAATTGGAATTTGTAATAAATAATTTACATAACTGAAATTAAGTTAAAAATAGAAAATTGACAAAATGATATACAAACCTCCCTCAAAATAATTTTTTGCTAACTACATAGGTTGACTGTTACTATAGTTTTTTCTGAAAACAGATGTGTATGATGTCATAGATGATAGTAGTAATTCATACTATGTTGGAACACGGCCACAGTAGGAGGATGGGTTCCATTGTACCCTTTTTATTTGAAAGTGGTAAATTCTTGGTTATTTATGTAACTTATTGTTTGGTCTTGGTGTATACACCTATGTATGAGGGTTTAATATTTGTGTCAATTTTCCATTAGGAAGACCAATATAATATAAACCCCATTTCCATAATAATAAATAAAATAGAGATAAAATTCAAAAGTGGTAATTTGGAAACAAGATTAACCAAAATATTCTTATAAAACCTTGTGTAATATAGATGTTTCTTACATAGCCTAAGAGGTCATAGGCCGATGTAGTTCTCCCTAATATAGTTGGTGTATGAATATTGACATTGATATATGAGTATAAAAAGATATATTAGTTTAGACATTGCAAAATGACGGGCCTTAACACAAACTAAAAAAATCCATGCTTGTCTTGTCATTGATAGAATGCTTCCAAATTGGAAATGGAATAAATAGTGCTCTTTTGCTCAATGTGTAGTAGAATTTCCAAGTGATTACTAGATATTTTTGAAGAGGAAATTATGTGATTATATAGAGTAATATGTTGAATATTTACACTAAATAACTTTTTTAAAAGTACAGGAATGGTAAAATGAAACATCTCAAATTAAAAAAATTACAATTGTAGTGTAGGGGTTAAGGTTGTATTTGTGGATAAGGTCGTACTACAATTTTATTTGAATTAATGTGTTTTAGTCCCATAAAGATATATTTATGTAACTAGTATAACCTGTGTCTATAATAAAAATATGGATTTATGGATGATTTTATAAGTCTTTTCAATGAAATTTTAATAATATTTAATTTTACCATTTATTTTCATTTTAACAAAATGGTAAACAGACCAAGCTAGGTAAGGATGACATGATTAAACATTGTCAAATAGTTCATGATTGAATTTTAATGTTTATATTTTCCCTAAATTTATTATAGATAAAACGAGATGAAAACCTATGTGGGTGTACACACTTAATCTTATGATGTATAGCTTGATCATGCAAGATGCCTCAGTTTGCACATGCACCAATGTCACTAAAAGTAATTATTGTCCATATTTGATAATTTAAAATTTAAAACTATAAATGTATGTTTTAAAAATTTAGCAAGGAAATTATACACCTAAGATAATACAAAACATAATTTTATTTTAAATATAAATTTGTAAACTATTTACTTCATTATTCTGTCATTTGGATAAATGCCAATCCTGTGTTGAATTAAAAGTTATCAAGTCTAATTTTTAAAGGAAATAAAAGTGATCAAGTTGAAATATTGTATGTTCCAAATATATTTGACTATGTAGACTAATCTAAATAAAAAATTATGGAGTAGAACCACCAAATGTGGGTCCATAAAATATAAAAAATTCAACCATGGATGTTGGGTATCACTATACTCTAATGTATACCACTTGAAACATTGAGAAAAATCACACTACAAATAGATACATATTATATTTTAAAAAATTTATCTTTGAATCTTTTAAACTTGAGAAAAATTTTAAATTTCAATTTTCATGTAGAAACATGAAAATGAATGAATATCACATGCCTTTATATTTTATATATATATATATATATTAAATTCTAATTTAACATGTGAATTGTGAAACTTAAATTTTTTAACTATAATTATTTTACATATGCCCATGCATATGCATCAAGTATGTAAATCCATATTGATGTAAATTTAATAATAACTAGAAATGCATATCATGTGCCTTATAATTCAAAAAAAATTAATCATATTGTAATATTAAAAATTGTATAGCATCATTCATATAAAAGAAATTAATGAGGACTTGACTTATCAATACAAACCTATAGTGATGGGCCCCTTTTGAGATGAGAAATGTACCCTACAAGTCACTTACATCAAATTAATAGTTATAAAATATGTGAAATGTGTATTCATGATGTATTACTTGAATGTTTGAATTCATTGCATTGTAGTATAAAATTTAATAATTAATGTCATATGAAATGTGTTTTAGATATATTGATCAGTGAAGCATATAAGCATCATGTACATGATATGTTTCATAATACAATTGTAACAAGTACTATATAAAATCATGACACCATAATAATACATAGTAAATAATTTTAAATTCTTCATATGACTAATGGAACCATAGTAAAAATTACTCAACAAATAATTAATGTCATACAATGTATAATAATTTGGATATAATTTCACATATAAAGCCTAGCAATTAGATACAATGGACATGTGAATGTCACATGAACACACAAGGCCAATGGCCACATAAAAATGTAATGATTATGGAGTGAAATAAATAATGTGTATATTTTGCATAGACAACGACAATGGACATAGATAATAAGCAATAAAATCATATCTTATCATGTAAAATAAGAAAAAAAAGAATCATAAAGTAAATGAGATTAGTCTCTATTAATCAAATGTATTAATGCAACTAATAAAAAATTTAATATTCATGTAACATAATTAAAAATATGAGTGTTTACAAAAACATATGGTGAAATTTATTATAGAGGTTTTGCATAGATACAACTCATTGAAGTGTTCATAGAGATCGAAGAGATTCCCTCAACATAGAAAGGCCATTGGGTAATAATCGAAGACAACATTAAAAAACATGTAATATTATGTCATGTATCACACTCATATACATAATTAAAATAAATGTGTATAAAAAATTTGGATATTTTATGTATGAAAAATCTAATGAATAACATATGCAAATGCATAATCTAGCAACACTTGAAAATGCTTTTAGGTCACGATTTCAAAAAAAATTCTATATTTTTTCATTTTTAAATATTATAATGTTTTTTATCAAAGTATTTGAACTTAAAAGTGTGGGAAAGGATGTTAATAATAAAATATTAAAAAATAGAATAAAATTTGAGGATTTAAAAACATATTGAGCATAACATGGCAAGAAATAATGCAAATGATATGCCCCTAGTTTATATGTAAATGAGTCATATAAATTTAGAATAAATGAATAAGATATATAATAATGTAAATGGTTCTTAATGGATAAAAGACCATGTGTGGTCATGTAATATTATAAGTATGTGATCATGTAACTGTAATAGTAACCATAGGGTGTTAGATATGTAATAGTAAATAATGTATTTTGAGCATTTGAAAACAATGTAAGATAATTGTTTTGGATTATTTAATTTAGTGTAGAGATAAAAATAGAAAGTTCCTATATTGAAAATAACATGAAGGACTACAATAATAATTGGATAAATGATATAAGAGATAACAATCATGTAAAAGTAAAAAAGTCACATACAAATGAAAAATGAAAGTAGCTTAATCATTATGTATTTAATTAGATCCATATATGTATACATATGTTATTTGTATGAAGGAGTGACATCCTAGGAAGAGGACATGCCACCTATATATGCTACTTTATTTTAGTAAGGATTGTATGTTTTAATATAACCATCTAAATCATTACTCATATACCCATATATACCTATACATTCATGTTCAATAGGAGAAGATGTAAATATCGACACCTATGGTGAACCTATTTGAATAACTTGAGGTTACTTAAGAGATGAATACCTATTTTTAAGTGCCACTTAATATTTACGAGAATGTGCCATGCTCTATGGAGTTACCTAAATATTATTATGTGTAATTATATGTTGATCATAAGTATATAGTTAAAATCATTCATTAATATGCTCATGATCATTATTATATGATGAAATTGATTCTGTAATATGATTTGTAATGTTTAAATCATGCACATTAATATTTACTTAGATGACTATATTACCATATTTACCAATTTATGTGCTATATATTATTTTTTTAGGAATAAATATCATTGGTTAAAAAGTATATTCATATTGGATTTTGTAAAATTGACCACAACATTATCATGAATATATTTAGTACATTTATGAAGTATGGAAGGTAATGATCTAATATTTTATATCCAAGGGCTTATAATAGGAAGTCAAAAGGATTTCTTCTAGGTATAACTAGGAAAGTAGTGGGAAATATGAGAATTCACATTTTTTTAAATTAAAAATATATTCTCAAGAGTATATTGTGTATTACCATCAAATGATTTGACAAATCTAAAATTATGCTCTAAATCTTGATATATATAACTAAGAGATATATGAGTGTTATCGTTCATACGTTTTCATTGGATCCATTATCTATCATAACATTACGTATAGATTTTGTAGACATATGATTTAATAATAATGCTTGTCTATTTCAATCATCATCAACAAATTCACTACTATCAAATGTGATCATAGGACATGATGTTTATTTTATTGTAGCTATACCAATGTTGTTATCAAGTGGAGGTTGATATGTATAAGGATGAATTTTATCATTATATGCATGATGTATTTTATAATTATATTTTATATTTGCTTCATAATTTTTAAAAGCATATTTATACATTTTGAGTTTTGTATTGTCCTTTTCTAGTGGCTTAGCCTCTTAAATAATTTTTCCAAATTAAATGATTTTTGTATCATTCAAATATTCAATATTAATACTTATATTGAACCATCAAATTTTTAAATGTAAAACACTTTTATGGTATTCACAATATTAATTTCCATAATTTTTTTTATATTGTGATCTATATATGACCACTTACATTAGAGGAGGAAGAGTGCTGAGATTGAATTTAAGTACATTTTGAAAAACTACATGATGAGGTGATTTTACCTTTGAAAATTTATTCCTTAGTGGAGCTTATAATTGAATATTTTGTGTTGCTTATGAGATAACACTAACTATAATATTCACTTAATTATTTATTTCAATACATTTCTCTTATAATTTAGATTGTTTTGAAACATGACATTTTAAGCAGAAGAAACATTTTATGTGTACTTGAGCTTGTTCAAAGTAACCAATTTTTATTCACACTCTTTGATTGTATGGCATAACTCAATCAAGTATTTGAACTTATCTAACATAATTGGCTCTTTAAGTGGGGATATAAAAATTCTAGTGAAGCTTTATTAAATCTCATTATCAACCATTTGAGTTGTAAATTTTTATAGCATATTATTGGATCTTATAAAATAACTATTTATTGTTTATTTAGACCATTGTTTGATATTTGAAATTTGATAATATGATATATTTTCACCAATGTTAATAGAAAAATTATGTTAAAAACTTCTTTTCCAAAGGGTTGAAAGCATTTATTGATTGAAGGGGAAGATCATAAAAGCATATACGATAATATCAATTGAGATTTCTTAGAAATAGTTTTATCTAAAATATATCATTATATTCATAGTGTATGGAATATTCATAAAATTCATGATATTTATACTCATGATCACATTTGCCTTCATATAGATGAAGCTCAGTAGACTCAAAGCCTACTAGTAATGGATAAGATGCAATTTTAGGTGCCATAATGTTATGTAACAAGGAAAATGAATAAAAGGAAGAGTTAATATGGGAATGGGTTTTCTCAATTTGAGATAACTTATCTTGTAAATTTTAAGGTCAAAATACCCCCATTTTAAAAAAAATATGGACCCTTGTGCATACTTTAGACCATAACATTGAAAGAATGATACTATGCACATTATTAGAATTTAAAGATTATCTATGCCTAATGAAATTCATCCATTTATTCATGGTTTTGATTTAACCTTACCTAATAATACTAATAGTTGGCCTTCATGTCTTAATTTTTAGGTTTCATGGAGTTGTTATTAATGGATCATGTTGGGATGTTCGTAGTTTTATCCTCATTCAGGATTTTACAAGCCTTTGCTCTATGAGAACTCAAGTTTGATTCACATTATGAAACCCTAGCTTAAACCTATGATTCAAGTTCATATTTGGTGGGAATAAATTTAGTGGTAACATGTTTAAAATTACTTTATACCAAATCCTAATTTTTTATATTAAGGCTTGGTCATGTTTATTAACACAACCAAACTTTAGCCTAAATAATTATGATTTGCCCAATCATATTTCCCCTTTTTTGTATTTTTTATGTTAATAAGGTCTAATGTTTATATTTATAGGTTCCTCTATGTTCCTAAATTACTCCCATTCTTTGTGTCATGTGGTCCCTTTTGTTACATAGATATCCTGATGTATTAATTATAAGGCCCTATTCATGTTTATTAACACAAATAAGGCATTAGTCTTAAGACTTTATCCTAATTTACTATATCAACCTTAGCCATAACTTAAGCATCTTGATTCTTTACCAAATTGATGACTCTCATTTCATCATAGAGGATGATCAAATAGAGTGAATGAGACCTAATGAATCAAAAGCCTTGATCCATCAGACCAATTTTGCATGATCATGTAGATCATGATTAATGATTTATGCTTAAGCAAGTCTAAGATCGAATGACATGTGATCATATTCACTATTAAATGGGTCCCCTTTTATTAAATTCAAACTTAGCTTAAGTTTTACCCTAAGGTCTTATTATATTTAATAACACAATGAAACCTTAAGATAATACATATGATATGAATTTAAGAATTCAAAATTAGACAATCATGATCAAGTCCACAGATCATAATCAATGATCTATGGCTATCTGAACAAATAGATCTAATGGAGTGAATAAGGTGTTAAAATGTTAAAGGCCTATGAAGGCCCTGTGAGGATGACAAGTGTCACCAAATCAAGAACATGAATCTATATTAATGCTTTGTGGACCCTTTCTAGGGTCAAACAGAGTCAAAAGTTGAGTCTCATAAAGTCTCCATGTGGTACTCTCGTCTTCGAACTTAATGTTAAAAGGGCCTCATGTATTAAAACTTAAACTTAACCTGTGTTTTTCCCCTAAATATTATTGTATTATTTAAATACAATAAACATTAGACTAAAACCTTTGGTTATGACTATAATATACAAAATGACCCATTTTATTATGCTTTGAAGACATAAGACTTTAACTTAGTCTAATTTTCATATGCATTGATACATGAGATAACTCAATCCTCTTAATGACTGCAGGGACCAATGGTGCACATTCTCCTAGATTTAATCAATGGTCTACATTTTGTTAGGACCAAATGATTGGATGGAGTGAGTTAAATCCAAGATATATGGACCTAATGATCTTCATGAACTTAAATTTGACATTCTCACAAACATCTTTTGATGCATGTGAGTCCATGATTGACATCCATGAAGATTCCAAATCTAAGCACATCGATCATCTTGCTTAAACATAAAAATATGCTTTAAAATGTTGCTAAAATCTTACTGCTTATGTTTCAATTTAATGGAACTCCCATTTTGGAAAAGATAAAAGCACTTAAGGTCTTTGAACTTTAATAATAAAATGATATTGTGGTCTAATATTTACAGGCATATACTTCACCTAAGTCTCTATCCTAAGGTTCAAATTTCATTTATTTAAATACAATAAACCTTAGACTAAAGACTTATATTATGTCCCTATGCCATAGAACTTAGCTTCAAAGTTTTATCCTAATGTTTTATCATGTTTTTCAACATGATAAAACCCTAGGTCAAAACTTTGCATTAGATCCTTCTATTAATCAGGCCTCATTTAAATGTGCTCTAAAACTTAGCTTAAATATTTTAACCTAGATTCTATGTTGTGTTTATTAACAACAAATAAACTTCAGCCTAAAATATTTAGCCTAAGTCCCTTTTATATCCTGACTCTAATTAATGTTCATGCACTTTACAAGATTGACGACTCACAGTTAATCAGAGCAAGATGTTAAATTAGAGCATAATTGACAATAATTATTCAATGGAACCTTATAATAGTGATGGGATTGATGCATGGTGATCATACATTAACTATGCAACTTAAAAATTGTAGAATTTAGAAGGCCTGTAAAGGTGATAAGTGGCACAACCACAAAACTCAATGAAAAAGAAACTAATAACATATAAGGCCCAAGATCATGATCAATGGTCCATGTTGATCTATGGGAAAAGATATTATGGTGTGAATAAAAAGGACTTTAAAGGATAATGGCTAGTTTCTTTACAGCATTTATGAAAAATATTGTGAAAGCTACTAGATGGATGCCATATAGGCACCACACAAGCACAAAATGATAAAATTAAAGATTTGGTGGACACAAAAAGGCAAAGGTATAAAGTTAGGGGTCTAAATAAAATGCAAGTTATGAATTATCCTAAGTCTAAGCTACCATCTCCATTAAAGCTACAAAGAATCTCTAACCTCCATAAAAATCTCTAATTTGAATTATAATCAATCATAGTTGAGATAGAAAAATTCCAATTATTATTTTAGTGAGAATAAACCTCTAGAGGATACATACATATAGAAAATTTTCAAGTTTCATAATCATGGCAACTGGGAGGTAGTAGCAAAGGGATGACAACTAATTATATTTAGCTTCAGACAATGAGGGAAGAATCTTTAAGCATACTGACATTGATGTTGTGGAATTAAAAATTGGAAACAAAAATTGATCCAAACTTTTCTAGACTATTGAAAAAATACAATCCATCATAAGGGAAGATTATAAGAATTCCTCAATCCTCTAGAGATACAACCTAGTCTCTATCTAGATGACCAATATCCACTATATTGCTTCAAAAACTGAGGTATTGCATTGTATTTATGTTATTGGCCCCATTTTCATAGATTGTAAAATTGATCAGGATTGGATAGTTCATGAAATTAATTTAAAAATGGTATCATATATTTCCCCTTGGCATTTTAAAGTTACTACAAGCTATGCAAGCCTTAGGTAGACTTGCCTATAATTAGAGAATCGACTAGTAAATATGACTTGAAAACTATCCTTGCCCTATGACTATTTACCAAAACCTAGGTGATATAAAACCCCACTATAAATATCCTAATTGTCTAATTTAGGGAAGAAATCAGTGTAATCATGACCTTATTGAATAGAATATCTAGGGCCCTTTCCACCACACGTGTTAATAAAATTTGGGTGCCTTATGTAAACTTTATGGTAGAAAAAGGACTCACTCCCCTAATAAGTGATATGATTAACATTTATTTTTAAAAAAAATTATCCATAAAGAAGAAAACCAAAAGCCACTTATTCATGATGTCCTATCTTTTAGATTCCCTCTTGGCCACCACCAAAATCCCGAACATAAATAAATAGTCACCTGATGGGAGACACACTATTTCCCATCACTATTCCAAATTGCACATATTAAAATATAGAACCAATATATAATTCATTTGTGATTGTGTATATCTATATTTCCTAGAATCTATTATAAGGATTCCCATGTGTATGGTTAGGCCTTTGGTTAAGAACTCTGTGGAATTTATTTGATATATCTAGTTGTATATAGATTGTATAATAATTAGAATAAAAGGGAACTTAGTTCAAACCCTCAAACTACTGGTCCATGTGTTAACCAAATTGGTAGAATAAGAGGTTACATACCAACTTTTCCATGTTATAGATGGTGTGTGAAAGCAAAAAAGGAAAGAATTCATTCACCCCTTTCCTTTAACCATCAATAACACTATACTATAGAATTAAGAGCATGTACATGTCATCTCCAAACATAAAGACTCCTTCAACATAAAATTAGATTATTTGAGGTAGTCATACCCTCATGATAGGGTCACAAAGCATTTGAAATCAAAATCAATAAACCACCCCTATAAACCTAATGAAATATGGTTGATGGGGCCCCTTCAATACCACTTGTTCTTTAGACCTCATTTTAGGCCCCCTCTAGAAAACCCACTACAACAACATCAATCATAAGTTGTATAAGGAAATAAAAAGGATAAATTAGAATAAATTTTTGGTGAAGCGGCATCTTCATCTACATAATGTGAAAAGCTAGAGTCCCTGACTAAGTTCCTTGACATGATTGCACTAGGTCCTAGGGAGACAAAGGAAAATTCAGTCAAAGTTCTTGATGAGGCATATGGATCAGATGAAAAATAAGAGAAAATTGAGGAGCCTCAATCCCAAGTCAAGGAATCATTATAGTAAAAGGGGTATCTCCCTAGACCTAGTTCTAGTTGCACCCCTACAAAAGTGAAAGGTTGAGTTGGCATTCATCCCAATTACAAAGAAGAAGCCAAAGATAACCTTCATTCATATTTTGAGTGAAGTTAACGTATTCACTAATGATAATCCCATTTATGGGCCAATCATCCTTGAATGGTTTATTTATAGGAATATGTAAAATATCCCAACCCTATAGCATTCATGGGCCATGACTAGTGTAGTCAAAATCACTGTTGATGATGAGCAAAAGCCATGGATAGTAGATATAATGAAGGAAGATGAGGAAAGATTGATGATTGCCTCTAGAGGGTCAAGTGGCACTCAAGTAGACCCTCCTAGAACCTTAATCAACACACAAATAGAGAATATTAAACCTCCAAAAATCAAAGAGTCATACGTTAGTGTGCAATTCAATCCAAAGACAAGGCTAGAGAGAGTAATAATAAAGAAGACCATGGTTGGGAATGAGGATTTCACCTTTTTAAAAGCTAAATATTTTGTAGGATTAACACTAGTAGCTAGTCAAGGACTTAGCAAATGACCAATTAATGAAGAATACATAGTTGGATTAGTTGATTCCCATTTAACTTAGCTAAAATCAAACATCAAAAGCCTATATCAAAAGATAGAAAACTTGCAAAAAGAAAAAGAAAAACTTGATACATATGCTATCTTATCAGTCTGTGAGGAAATGATAAATATGTTTGAGGCATATTTATTTAACATGTTTAAATATTTGAAAGAAATGAAGAAAAGGAAAATTCCATTAGATCACCTAGATGCAGTAGCCAAGGGTTTGATAGCCTAGTGGCAGAATTGAAGAAACAAAATGAAGAATCTAATCAACATACTAGTTAAGGATAGGATTCCTAGTTTTAAAATTATAAGCCTAGCCCATTTGAATATAATTATGGGAATAATTTTTGACAAGATTGAGGGTTTTATTACATGGTTGAGGAACTTGGAGAGGGTCTTAAGGGATGACAAGGAGTTTGATGAATATAATTGAGCAACTTCTTAGAACCATACTTGCCATGCCTAACACACTCAACTCCTTGGGCATCATTGCAAATTAAGAGTACAAGAACAAGTTCACCCTAGTTATGTAAGAGGTCAAGATAAAGATTTATGGCTAATTTGTGAGTGAAAAAAATAAGGTCATGGGCATGATCATGGTTGTAGAGGATAAAATTACTAAGGTAAGGAGTATCAGGGAAGCAATGATAAGAAATGATAGAGAATTTGATGACTTGGTAGACCAATAGGATGAATGACTTTTATAACTAGTTTTCAATCTAAATTTGGTCAATTAATAACATCAAAAGGCCATGAAGATTTCTTAGGAGTAATAGGGGATTTTTTTAGTGCAGGGCTAACTAGCTAGTTGTGAATATTCTACTTTGTTAGAAACTTTATAATATTAAAAAGTAAAATATTCTTTTTGTAAAGGCATGCACTAGTTTTTTAGAATATTTTCCTATAGGTTAATCCATTTTGGAAAATGGAATCTATTCTAGAGATTTGTAAAAATAATAATTGTACTTACTCTTATACATTTTTAATCTCATGACTAACCAGTGTACTGCCTTAGTCTCCTATAAAAGGTAGAAATACCAATTTGTAAGGAGAGAGAGTTTTCTTGAGGAAAAGACTTTGTGTAAGAATAAAATGAAGGAATTCTACAAATATTGTCTAATATTTATTTATGTTTGCTATTATGGATGCTCTATTAACTATCTATTTAGATGTTTATATTTGAATACTTTTCATTGATACTTCATATGAATAGACGAATGTAGAGTTGTTAACTTGTGATTATATAAGGTTAATTAAAATATCTTAGTTTCATTTCATTTCCCTTTCTTCTCTTGTAGATGTTTTAATGCCATTTGCATGTGAAGTGAATCATTAATTTAAATCTACTTTCTTATTTGCATTGCTCCACCCTTTTATTAGACATTTTCCTAGTACATGGTAGGATTTGTGTTATATCTATTTCATGTCATTTACTGGTTTGAGTATATGTCTTGATCAAATGTAAAATTTATCATAATTTTTGGACTGAAAATCAAAACACCTTCTCTCTACCCTACCCTTCCTTTTACTTATGTTGTGATAAATCCACTTTAGTTTAAGCTTCATTCTAAATATTCATTTAGATTAGTATTTATTTTGTAACTTTATAATAAATTCACCAACAACATCATATATATCTTAAATTTTACTTAGATTGGCCATGGTTTCTCCCAACCACCAATCAATATGAATATTGTGGAATAGTTTATTGCTCTACCAATATTTCACTATAGGTAACCAGATTACCCTATTATTCTACTCATAATTTGAATTACCTAAATTATAAAATGAAAAGTCTTATTTAGATACTAAGATCACCTATGATACATATAGAGGCATCAATAATATGAGCTCTGTTGGTGCTAAAAGGAGGGCCTTTGTGGATTTATAGGATCTTTGATAACTTTGGTATGTTTCAACCAAAAATTGTTGTTATCTTTACATATTTATGTAATTCTTTTTTAAAAAGTGTAAACATCATCAATATTCATGGTCTTCAACCCATCCTTTTTATTCCTTTATATATATATCAAAAGGTCTTTGGGGATAGATGTGTAATTATGGTAAAGGTATCTTGAGATCTAATAATCCTAAGTATTTAGGGTTAGAATAGCTTTTTTTGATAAAATATTTGTAGATATTTTATAGATATAAATTTTTTAAGCAAAAAAATATAAATATTTATCATATTTACATAATTAGACACATATTTGAGTTAACTTAGTTAAAATTTGACATCCTTCATTGTTCTTTACATAAATTTTTGCAAAAGTTTCTCAATGTACAAGTCTGATCTCTATTCTTCATAAAGGTTAATTTGACACATCATATTTCAAATAGGATCCAAAGTCCTCAAGTTTTAATTTCCAAGTATCTAGATAAGATCACATTTAGAAACAAGAGAACATTTGTTGGAATTAGACATCTAATAGAGGGCTAGATGAGACAAAGGTAGACATAGATGTTTGAAGTCTTTATCTACTTCACCACTCTAAGGTACTACTACATTAAACCTTCATCAAGGTATGGATTGGTTAAGAATATATTTTATTACTTTTGAAGGTGTGGTTCATGACATTAATCATAATCCATAAAAATATTTGCCAACTTTAAGTCTTAGTGATATTATGATAGCAGAAGAACATGTTAAATCCTTTAAAGTTACATTAAGATTGCTAAATGTCACTAATGAATATGTATCATGTAGGTTTTTTCCTTTAAATTTTAAGTATGTTTCATATGAGTGGTTCCTAAACCTTCTTCACAATTGCATCTAGGATGAATTCAATAACATTTTCAATGACCAGTTTGGTAAAATCATCAGCTCTTGTGTCTTGTACCAATAATTTACCACCCTAAAAAGTGATGTCAATGAGACTATAAGAGATTTTAATGGTAGTTTCTAGAAGATGTATATCAAAATTATTAACCCTTATAAACCTAATTATGGATTAGCCTTGGAAATCTACAAAGATGCTCTTGATTCCATGACTTTAGTATTCATGAAGAGGGCTATAGGTCCTAAAACACATTGGATTTAGCCTATGTTAATGTTATGATTATTAATGACCAAATTAAATATCAAGGTCAGATGGACTACTCTATTACCAATTCTAATCCACTTATATCTACCTTAAATGTCTTTCCTAATAATAACTAAAATATGCCTACTCTCAACCAACTCACAAATCTGAACCAATTACTTTTAAGACATACTACTCCTAGCCATCATTTGGGGCTCTTGAATCACCTTAATACCAATGTATTTAATGAAAATGATCAAAGGACCTTAGTAATAGCCATTGGTACTAATAACAACCATGTTCATAATTTAGAAACCCCCAAAAATGAGAATGAGTCTATTCTAAAAATGGTCCAAAAATTGAGAATTGACTTTGTTTATCTACAAAAATAAGTTTTTACTACTAGAGAAAACTATGGAAGGAACATCTCTTTCCAAAGGTTCAATAGGCCTAATAACACGTTTAATAATGATAGTTTACATAGTTATAAGACTAGTGAGCTTTCTTCTAAAAAGAAGAATATAGATATTAATCTTATTGATATTATTTTTCTTGATTATTGTAGAGTCCATTTTACTACTAAGCATGGTGAGATTTATTTTATTTAATTATGAAAATATTTTGATGTGTTTTAATAATATTTTGACACTTTTGATGTAGTAGCTTACAAGGATAATGGTGCAGGTACATTAGGATCCAAGACTATTGACCAAACATTAATGGTGAAAACATTTGATTTCCCCTTTTAAGAAGATAATGAGCCTGATGAAATTCCTAAAGAAGTTCATGCATTCCAATAGTTCCTAAAGATGACATATCCTCTAAGGATCATAGAATAGAGGTAGCCTCTGACTACTTTTACTCTTCCAAATAACTTGGTACTTCGAATACCACTTTAGATAATAATCTAGAGCCTCTAAAGGGAATTAATTCTAGGCCTAGTAATACTACTATTTATTACAATAATATTGGTTATAATATTTTAGAATATATGAATAAAATCAAATCTAATATCACTTTTCATGAACTGACACAGATAACTGAGAAAATAGATTTGTTGCTAGAGTCCTTATCTAAAAAATCTATCAAGATGCCCAAGTCTAATAATGCCAATGTATTCGTGCACAAATCTAAGGTAGAATCCCCACTGTTCCTTCTTATATTCATAATATTTGGTAAAAAATTTCATAATTATCTATTTTATTCTAGTGTATATACATATATTGTGCCTACAGGTGTGTGTAAGCAAATTAGTTTAACTCCCACTACACCTGATAGGGTTGTCACCCAATTAGATAACTCTAGGGTCAAGATAGTTGGAGAATTTGTTAAATGTCCACATGATAATGTATTTTGAGCCAAGAGTCCAATAATTTATAGATATCCAAGTGGTATATATCCATGATGCATATGCACTACTTTTAAGTAGGGAATGGATGAAGGCTCGAAATGGATATATGTCCATAGACTATTCACACTTATGGCTACCTTGGAAGGGAGTTTCCAACTAGATTAGAGTTGAGTGGAAGCCAAGAATGAAACACATGATCACTTAATATAATGCTACCAATGAAAGGATCAACATAATTAATTTCGATGTAATAGTTTTCACCCTAGAAACTACTAAGGTATCTGATCCTAATGATTCTAATGTTGTGCCTAGGTTATGGAAGTCATATTTTGATGTTGCTAGGTGTAAATCTATATTTGGGGTAGGCATTGTCCTAATTGACCCTATTCATGAGAAATATCATTCCTCTTATAAACTCTAGTTCCCATGTACCAACAACCTTATAAAATATGAAGCTCTAATATTAGGACTATAATTTGCCATCAAGAATAATGTCAACTAATAGTTTATGGTGATTCAAAACAAGTAGTAAAATAGGTAAGAATCAAGTATCTATATAAATTATCCTACCTCAAGAAGTATAAATTTAGGTTCTAGGATCTGGTTGAGTCTTTTGATGCTTTCAATATTATATTTATCCCTAGGGAGGAAAATAAAGCTGTTGATGAGCTAGCATTTAATCTCATTCCTGACAAAGATTAACCAAAATTTAGCATTAAATTGATACCTTGCCCTTCTATCCTAGACAATATAAACCATCTGTAGGTCTTTAATGATTACCAATATATCCTAAACTTCATGACTAGTTCAGGATAATTTAAGGCTCAGATCATTGATGAGGCTGATGAAATTGCATTTGGAGAAGGTAAATTTGATGGTAAAGTAATTTAGTTGAATGACAATAATATACCTAATGTGATGATTTCCTTGGAAACATTATTTATCATGATAAGCTAGTTGAAGCCTCTAAGATTCTTAAAGTGAGTGGAAAGGATTAAAATTTAGTTGACCTTAGACCTCAAGATCAACCCTAACTAGTTAACATTGGAAAAATTTGTATAAGTGTTGAAAACAAGAGTGCCAAAGAATTGTTAATAAAGTATAGAGATGTCATAGCCTAGTCCTATGATGACTTAATGATCTTTAACCTAGGATTTATCACCCATATCATACCTCTCATAGATAATTTCAAACATTTTAGATAGAATCAGAGGCCTATAAATCCTATCTTAGAACCCATTATTTTTAAAGAATTCAAGATGTTGTTAGATGCTATAACTATATTTCTCATTAGGCACTCTACATGGGTTACCAATTTGGTGCCAGTTAGGAATAATAATGGTGGAATTATACTATGTATTGATATTATAGATATGAATAGAGCATCTAAAAAGGATAATTATCCTCTTCCCTCTCTTGACCAAGTAATACAAATTATTTCTAGCTTAGCCATGATGTCTTTTTTTAATGGTTTTTTAAGGTATAATCAGGTGCTAGCAGACAAGGAAGACAAAATGAAGATAATATTCACAACTAAGTGGGGCACCTTTGTCTACAAGAGAATATATTTTGGAATAATAAACATAAGAGCTACCTTCCATACATCCATGGATTTTTCCTTCCAAGGCTTGATTGGCAAGTATATTATAATTTACGTGGATGATCTAATTGCTTTCTCTATAAATAAGGAGGCCCACTTCATGCATTGATAACAAGTATTTGAAAGGTGAAAAAGGTATAGAATTTACCTCAACCCTAAGAAAAGCATTTTTTGTGTCACTAAGGGTAAATTATTAGGCCATGTTATCACAAAATATGGAATCTCCATTGATCTTGAAAGAGTGGAAGCTATATCAAGGATAGAGCCTCCCAATATTAGAAAAGAATTGAATTTTTTTTTAGTAAAATAAACTTTGTGAGAAAATTCATTTCTAGCTTTTCAAAAATTGTCAAACCATTGAATGATATGTTGAAAAAGGATGCTAAAGTCTCATGGAATGAGGAATCCAAAAAGGCCTTTGGAGATATCAAAAAGGCAATCATCCAAGCTTTAGTCTTGATAAGTCCAGACTTTTCAAAGGATTTTTATCACTACTCTTTTTCCTCTGACCATACTATTATTATTGTTTTAACTTAGAAAATAGAAGGATGTTACCATCCGATTGCTTTCATGAGCACTAATTTGAAAATTATTGAGTTAATTTATTCTTTGATTGATAAGCAAGCATTTACATTAATTAATGTAGTCAAGAAATTTAGGCACTACATTCTTAGGAACAAAGTACATGACATTATACTAGACCCAATCACTAAGATAATGTTAATCTAATGTGGACTTGGAGAGTGAAGCGGTAAGTGGATGTACATTCTTCAATAATATGACATAGAGATGAAAACTGTAAAGCTAGTAAGATGTCAAGATATGATTCAAATGATTATGAATACTAGCCCCAAAGTAAGTATTGTGGAGGTTGATCAACATAATTTTCAACATAATGATTGGTATGAATCCATTATCCACTTATTGATTAGTCTTACAAGATTAACTAAGGAGCATAAAATATCTCTAAGGCTCAGTTCAACCCATTAGCTAATAAAAAATGGAATCTTATACCAGAATAACTTTGAAGGTGTGTTCCTAATATGTGTTTCCAAGGAAGAAGCTATGGAGGTAATGAGAATTTTTCATGAGAAGTTGGGAATTAGGCATACATCATGAAGAAAACTAACTTAAAATATCACTAGGGCTGGTTATTATTCACCCACCATCTTCAAATATGCTCATAAAAATGTGAGAGAATTCCATTCATACTAGATCTTCAACACAAAAGAGTTAAAGGTAGCAATGCATTTACAACCAATCATGACTGGCAAACCCTTTGCGAAGTGGGGACTAGACTTTCTAGGGGTAATAAACCCCAACTAATTAGAAGTTCACAAGTATGTTCTGATAGCTATCGACTATTACACTAGGTGAACTAAAAGAGTAGCCACCAAGAAATGCAAAACAAAAGAAGTGATCAAGTTTCTAGAAAAAAACATATGTACCAGATTTGGGAGTCTAGTCTATTTGGTATGTAACAATGGGTCAAAATTCATATCCATAGAGATGACATAATGGTTATATGAGAACAACATTATTTTCAAGTTTTCATCTAACCATTATCCTTACAGTAATGATGTATATGAGTCAATGAATAAAAACTTGATGAAATTCATTAAGAAGTCTACTGCAGATAAACCTAGAATATGGCATAAGCTACTCAAGTATTCCCTTTGGTAAAATAGAATAAGAGTCAATAAGGATCTTATAACATATCCCTTCTTGCTAGTATATGGCTAAGAGCCCATATTCCCCATCACACTAAAGCTAACAACTTACAACTTTATGCAAGAGTATATGGAGGAAGACCAAGAATTTGTAAACTCAAGGTTGTTGGACATTATTCAGATGGAAGATGAATGAGAAGAAGCTTTTGATAACTTTAGTAGGCACCAAAATATAGTCGAGATGTGGTTTGAAAGGTAATCAAAGTTTAAGGTGTTCATATAAGGAGACTTAGTTCTTCTTTGGGATAAATCATATGAACCCAAGGGCAAGCATGGAAATTTCATACCTCTATGGATTAGCCCCTATTAGATTAAAAATACACTAAGAGAGAACACCTTAAAACTAAAGGACCTACAAGGTTCAAAATTCACACTACCCACTAATGGTAAATTTCTCAAGCATTACTTCTTTCTTGCTCCTCTTGGGGTCTTCATGCAGTGAATTTGTAATATGGTTAGAGTTAATATAGGTGGGATAGTTAGTTTCCTTCAGCTCTTTGTTTCTTATCCCTTATTTATACATAAGTTTGTATATATTTGTTTGCTTCCCTTTTGCTTCATGATTTTCTATTTTTTATCTTGTGTGTTTTTTTATTGTTTTGTTCCTTGCTTCTAATAAGTCCTTTTGGACATCCCTCAATTCAAATTTCCTTAGATTAGTTTAAACTCTATACATTTTAAACTACTGGTATTAACCTCATGCATTTGTTGAATATTGATTTAAGATATGAGCTTGATGTTATAATTTAACGAAGGTAGTAAGGACTGATGGATAGGTTAACCATTCCATAAGACATTGAACATTGTCTTGATCTGAACTTGGTTTTATGAGGAACTATACATATATAATGAAAGCTTAATCTATTAAGGTATAGTCATGCTTACACTTAACAAAAATATTTGATTGAGATGGAGGTTGTAACCACAGGGGATTATTTGATGATCAGACACTTGAATAAATCCTTAAAGCTAGCTACCTTGGTTCCCAACCTTTGTTTAAAGCTTAAAACCCAAAAATACAAAAAACAAGAACTTATTTCAAAATCAAAGGCTTTTTAAGTGAAGGTGATTTTGGTAATCTCCACTAGGGATATGGATGCTTGGCTAGTAGTGAAGTAAATCTATCAGTGGATACAAAGGCATCTCTATTGGGGATATGGATGCCTAATTAACAGTATAACAACTCCCAAGCCTTCTTTGAACTAGAAGCATGGTTCTTAATGAATATTTAAACATGCACCAAGTCAATGTTAATGATTAAAGGCATGAAACTTGGAAGTTGTCCCCTAAATCCCATCAAAAATAGTAAGTGGAAGCAAAGCAGACATATAACATGGCTATGTCTTGATGTTTGATGTTAATTTTTCAAGTGCAAGATCTGTTTCAACTTTGAACTATTCTTGATAATGGAATTGATCAAGTAGAATAAGTGACCTAGTTATTTGTCTAAACCAAAGTCTCTAATTTTTAACATATTTCTATGTTTCCCCTAAAAGTTACCATTTTTTTAGTTCAACATACCCCCATTTCCAAAAACTAGGGACCTTTGTGCATACTTTGAACCTTAACACTGAAGGATTGATATTTTGCAAATTATTATAATTACCAGGTCATCTACACTTAATGAAATTGGCCCATTTTTTAAGGGTTTTAATTTAACCTTACCTAATATGATAAATAATTTGACATCATGTCTTATGTTTTAGGTTTCATGGATATCTTATTAATGGATCATGATGGGATGTTCATAGTTTTATCCTCATTAAGGATTTTACTAGCCTTTGCTTTATGATAGCTCATAGTTTGATTCCTATTCCAAAACACTAGCTTAGACCCTTGATTTGAATTCATATTTGGTGGGAACAAATGTAAAAGGAACATGTTAAAAATTACTTTAGATTGAAGCCTAATTTTTTTATTAAGGCTTGGTCATTACTTTTAACATAGCTAAACTTTAGCCTAAAGAATTATGCATGGTCCCTTTATATTTCCCCTCTTTTGTCTTTTTTATTTTAACAAGTTCTAATGTTTATGTTTACAAGGTCCTCTATATTCCTAAATTGGTCTTGTTATTTACGTCACGTGGTGCCTTTTATTACATACTTAGCCTAAAGTCTTAGTCTTAAGGCCCCATTCATGTTTATTAACATGAACAAGACCTTAGTCTTAAAAATTTAGCCTAAGTTCCTATATCGACTTGATCCCTTACTTAAGCATCTTGCTTCTTTACAAAATAGAGGACTCTTACTTCATCATGGAGGATGATCTAATAGAGTGAAGGATATTTGATGAATATAAAGCCTTATTAGACCAATCTCATGTTATCACATGAATTATGATAAATGATCTACACTTAAGTGAGATTGATGATCAAATGGTACATGATCATCTTCATGATTAAATGGATCCCCTTTTATTAAATGTATACTTAGCCTAAGTTTTACCCTAAGGTCTCTTTGTAATTATTAACAAAATGAAACCTGAAGATAAGACTTATGATACAACTTTAAGAATTTAAAATAATCCAATCACTATTAAGTTCCAAGATCATGATCAATGATCTAATATTCTTGCACAAATATATCCAACATATAAAATTTGGTATTGAGATGTCAAAGGCTTAAGAAATCCCCATGAGGATGAAAAGTGTCATATCAAGAACATGAATTTTTATCGATGCTCTATGGACCCTTCTTAGAGTCAAATAGAGTCAAAAGTTGAGGAGTATCGAGGAGTCACCACATGGCACTCTCACTTTTGAGCTTAATGTTAAAAGGGCCCCATGGATTAAAACTTAGACTTGACCTAAGTTTTTACCCTAAGGATTATTGTATTATTTAAATTAAAATAAGCCTTGAGCTAAAAAATTTGGTTATGACTATAATATTTGAAGTGACCCATTTTATTATGCCTTTAAGACTTAATATTTTAACTTAGTCTAGTTTTCATGTGCATTGATCTATGAGATGACTTGATCTACTTCATGACTGTAGGGACCAATGGCATGTATATACTCCTATCTTAATCAATTTTCTATGTTTTTTTAGGACCAAATGATCGAAAATAGCATGTTAAATCCAATATATATGGACCTAATGATCTTCATGAACTTAAATTTGGTGTTCTCACAAATTTCATTAAATTTTCATGAGGTCATCATTGATGTCTACGAATCCATCAATTTAATCCCATAAATCATCTTTATTAAACCTAAGAATATGATTTAAAATGTTTCTAAAAGCTTATTATTGATGTTACAATTTAGTGGGACTCCCCTTTGAAAAATATAAAATCACTTAAGGTCTTTGAAATTTAATGATAAAATGATCTTGTGGTCTAATATTCATAGTCATAGACTTAACCTAAATCTCTATCTTAATGTTTCAATTACAATTATTTATTACAATAAATCTTAGGCTAAAGACTTATATTAAATCCTTGTGTCATAAAACTTAGCTTAAAAATTTTAACCTAAAGTTTTATCATGTTTTTCACACACGATAAAACCCTAGGTCAAAAGCTTCCATTAGATCCTTCTATTAATTAGGCCTCCTCTTTATGTATTCTAATTTTTAAATTAAATATTTTAACCTAAATTCTATGTCATGTTTATTAACATGAAATAAAATTCAACCTAAAATATTTATCCAAAGTCCCTTTTATATCCAATTGATAATTAAATTTTGTGCACTTTTCATGATTGATGGCTTGCAGTTAATTAGAGCAAGATGATCAGATGGAGCACAATCAACAAGGACTATTCAACATAACCTCTAAATACCTATGGGATAGATATCTGATGAGCTTGCATTCACTATGTGACTGATGAAGTGTAGAACTAAGAAGGCCTATGAAGGTGCTAAGTGGCACAACTACAAATCTTAATACAAAAGTAGATAACCAATATCATGATCAATGGTTCACATTGATCCATGGGAAAAGATCAAAAAAATCAAAGTGAAAGAGGTATTTTAAAGGACAATGGCTAGTTCCTTTAAATCATATATGGAAAATAGTATAAAAGTTTCCAGATGGATGCCAAAGAGGTAACACACAAGAAAAAAAATGACAAAATCAAAGATTTGGTGGGCACAAAAAGGGAAAGGTATAAAGGTGGGGCTATAATTCAAATCCAATGCATGAATTATCCTATGTTAGAGATACCATCACCATTGAAGTTTTAAATAAGCCCTAGCCTACAAAAAAATCTCTAATTTGAACTATAATCAATCACAGTCAAGCTATAAAAAGTCTAAGAGTAAGAACAAAGATCCAAACTCTACTTATAGAACATTAGAAAGAGATTTTAAAGTTTTACAATCATGGCAACTTAGATTCAATAGCAAAGGGATGACATAGAATTATATTTACCTTTAGACAATGAGGGAAGAATCTACAAGTATATTGAATTTGATGATAGGGCATTAAAAACCAAAAATAGAAACTAGTCCAAGATTTTCTAGACTATTGAAGAAATACAGGCCATCATAAGGGAAGAGTAAAAGAATGCCTCAATCCTCCAAAGATACAATGACCTAGTCTCCATCCAAATGACCAGTTTCCACTATGTTTTTGCAAAACCTAAAGTATTGCGTTGTATTGATGTTATTTCCCCCATTTTCATAGATTTTAAAATTTATCAAGACTGGATAGTTCATGAACATACTTTCAAAATGGTAGTATATATTTCCCCCTAGATTATAAAATTTACTACAAGCTATGCATTCCCTAGGTAGACATTCCTATAATTAGAGCATACACTAGTAAAAATGACTTAAAACATTATCCTCACCCCATGGCTACTGACTAAAACCAAGGTGATCCAATACCCCACTAAAAATATCCTATTTATCCAATTTAGGGAAGGAATCAAAGTAATCATGACCTTATTGAATAGAATACAGGGGTCCCTTCCACCACACATGTTAATAAAATATGGGTACTTTATGTATACTGCATGGTAGAAAAAGGACTTTCTCCTACAATAGATGAGATGATTAAAATTTATTTCAAAAAACAATTTTTATCCATAAAGAAGAAAACTAGAATCCACTTCTTCTTGATATCCTATCTTCTAGATTCCCTCTTGGCCACCACCAAAATCCTTGACATAAAGATTTGGTCACTTGATGGGAGACAAACTATTTCCCATCACAATTCCAAATTATACATATTCAAATATATACATAATATACATTTCATGTTTGATTGTGTATATCCAATATTGGTATAATTGATTATAGGGATACCCATGGGTAGGGTCATCCCTCTAGTCAAGAAGTATGTGGAACTAATTGAAATATATGTTTGTATCTAGATTGAATAGTAATTAGAATATAAGGGACCTTAGTTCAGCCCCTCAAACTACTAGTCCATGTGATAACCAAATTGGTAGAACAAGAGGTTGCATACCAACTTTCCCATGGTACAGGATGTGATTTATGTCAAAAGGATCAGGTAGGATTGATGGAGAAAAGAACATATTTCACATCTGTACTATGTAAAGTTTTCATGATTTTATAGAGACCATTTATGAATGTTTAAAATAAAACAAATAGAAGATACGTAATGGTTTTTTCATGTGCATATTGAATATATGGTCTAAAGGTTCAGAGGAGAAATAATTAACTCATAATTGATTTATCTAGCTCTTACACATTATACAATTTCACATTAAAATACTAAGGGTTTAGCCATGGTGTTAACAAGAAAAGTTTTATTTTAATGTTCACTTGGTATAACAAAGAACTTGTAACTTAAGTTATAATTTAAGTCCATATCATCATTAAGAAACTGGCCCCTTGACCTATAAATTACTAGCTCTGAGTAATGATCAAAGGACTTTATATTTTCCTGAGCCTAAGACTTAATTTATGTTTGAGTTTGATCAATGGATCATGCTTTATCATAATTAGATGATCTAACAAAGTGAAGTGAAGTCAAAGTATCAAAAATCCCTTTGAGTGAATGCACTAATTCCAAGTGTCACAAGCATGGAGTCTATCAGATAGAACACTAATGAGAATGAGCCTATTAGAGTTAATGATCAATCTAGTTGAAATATCAATGGATCACACTTAATCAAAAATTGGAGACCTAACAGAGTGTGATGAAGTCAAATTATGAAAAGGATCTCTAAGTAAGCATGCAAGTGAAAAGTTTCACATTCATGAAGCTTGTTAGATAGAGACTTAATGAGCATAAGCTTGATAGATATAAAGAATGAGATTATTAGAAGATCTGATAATGTATAGGCGATCATGTAAAGGAGATATAATGGAAATAATAGATTAAAATGCTATAAATAGCTTGATATTTTAAAAATATATAAAAGTATAGATCATGTATAACTAAAGATCTAATGACATGCATAAGCTTAGATGAGTAGATCTAACAAAGTGATTGGACTCAGATGGAACAAAGTGATTGATATTTATTGACATAATGACAAATTAAAGACCAAGTAGGTTTGATAATATTGATGTATTTAAAGTAATGTAAAGACATATGAAGTAGTGTGATAAATTCAAAGTGTCAAAGTTTAATGACCAAGTCAAGGTAAATTTTCTACAAATTTAAATATTGAATAGCATGTAGAAGCTAAGATTTGGGGATAGATGAACATGTTTTAAATATTGGAACATTAAATCTCAATAGCATATAGAGATTTGAAAAAGAGAGATAACTTATAGATCACACAAAGAAAGAGATCAAAGGCCAATATTTAAAGTGTTTCAATACAAATGGTCAAGTAAAGAAACATGAAGGAATATGTAGGAACTTGTGTATAAGCTCTATATCTCAACACAGATAATGAGATTAATTGATCTAATCAATAAAATATACATTAAAATTCTTGTGCATCAAAACTTGAGTCTAAAAAATGTTATAAATAGTAAAGAAACCTATAATTATGGTGTGATGCATGGAATCTAGATGTAAGAACTTATAGTTCAAGTTTTAATAAACTAAAGTCTAGAATTGTTATAATGTGTTTATATTCTAAATGTGAACATAGAAAAGAAGAAAAACCTTGACCCATTGCTTCTATATATGATATATAAGTAAAATTAAAATATGTTGAAACATTTGCATTTTCTATTGATCCAAGTTAAATATAGATAGAGGCAAAAAGCAAAATCCAATGAGGCATGTCAAATAGAAAATATATAGACACATAACCAGAGGGAAGAGAGTAAAATAAGAGGTTGGAGAGAGAGATAGAGATGAAGTTTGTAATATATATATATATATATATATATATATATATATATATATATATATATACATAAAGAGGCATGGGCCAAGAGGAAGAAATGTAAAAAGAGATAATGTGCAAAGAATGAGTAGTTACAGATCGAACTTGTAATAAATAATAGAGTTTGATTAATTTATGAATCAACATTGTTATTTAATGTTGTAACTTCATATAAATGATATGTTTGTGACATTAGATAAGATGAGTGGGTGATTATATTAGGGAGTGGGTTCTCCCTTAGAGTTGGTGCTCTTAAATCATGGGATTGGTGTCTCCTTAAGATTGGTGTCCTTAAATTTAACTAGTGAGGTTTTAGCAGTGAGCTTTGTAAGTAGTGAGGTTTTTCCATGTGAGTAATTAAATATGATGTTGTATTAGAATAGTATATTCTAATATCTATTCTCACCATGGGTTTTCTTTTTGTGTTTTCCACATATAAATATGATGTCATGTGTATTTGTGTGTGTATGTGATCTCTACATTCATCTTTTAATCTACATATGCTTTTGATTTTTCTTTAAAAGGATTAAAAGAATAGTTTTAGATGACCTACTAATTCACCCCCCTCCTCTCAGTAGATATTTTTGTTCCAACAATTGGTATCAGAGCCTAGGTTTCCTTGAAATAAGCTTAATCATCTCAGGTAGATTTTGGAATAATGAAAATAATGGCTAGTCAAGAAGGATCTTCATCAAATAAAGCACCTCTCTATGATGAATGTGTGAAGCTTGAATTATAGGTAGTGGCATTGAGAAAATATCTTGAGATATCTAAATGTCAACTAAAAAAAAGTCTAAAGTTGATAGGAGGATCAGACATTCTTAATGAACTGATCAACTCTCAAAAGCTCTCAAAAAAGAGATAATGTCTTGGTTATGAGAAAGGAAAAGGTTCCTTAACTAGTACATCTACTAACCCATATGAAAAATTCAAATTAGAAGGAGAATCAAGAGAAAAGAAAGAGAAATCTATCAAGGACATAAAGAAAGATTCAAATATAGTTGATATGAAGAAGGTTGAACCTAAAACAAAGATTGAATAAAATAAGATAAGGGTAGTTGATTTTGATGGATACACAAAGGTAAATAACTTGAAGAAGCCACAACTTAGAATAATTCATCATGTTGCACCAATAAATGCTATGGCCAATTATTCCTCATATTTTTATTATTATTTTTATAGTTTTAATAATTTTGGTCATAAGGATATTGATTTTAGAGTTGTATCTATAATGAGAAAAAAAATTGTAAGTACAAAATCATTTTATCTTTTGTTAGAAACAAATGTAATGTGTTATAATTGTGATAAATTTTGTCATATAGCTAAACATTATAGAATTATCTTTGTAAGATCAAAATTACACAATGTAAATAAAGGCATACCTCCTAGTGTGAAAGATAAATTATAAACCCAAGGATGTGTAGAGAGTGAAAAATCAATCCATGATTACTCAAACTGCACTCCATGCCAAGGAGTGAAATTTTTGGGTGATAGATAGTGGTTGCTCAAAGCATATGGCTGGTGGAAAGGGCAAGTTCACCAAATTGAGAAAATGTAAGGAAGGATATGTCAACTTGGGAGACAACACAATAGTAAAGATCAAAGGTAAATGAACCTTGAACATTGATGGTAAACTACCTACACATGATGTCCTTTATGTTGTAGGATTGAAGCATAATCTGATAAATGCCAGCCAAATGTGTGATAATGGATATAAGGTCACATTTGATGTAGAAGGGTAAAAGTTAAGTAGATATAAAAGAATAGTTGTAGAAGGGAAAAGGACTGAAAACAATATCTAAAATCTTGTTGAAGTAAATGGAAATAGTTACCTCATGGGAAAGATTAATGAGAGTGGGTTATGGCAGAGTAGAATGGGTCATGCCAACTTTGATAATATAGTCAAAGTGATCTCAAATAAGTGTATAAGACACATGCTCAAGATAAACAAACATAAAAATACTAATTGTAACTAATGTTAACTAGGTAAACAAATAAGGGTCAAATTTCAAACAAATGAGTATGCAACTACAAAGCCTCTAAAAATAGTTCATACTGATCTTTGCAGTCCTACCAAGATAAGAGGATAAAAAGGAGAGAGATACTTAATGTTATTTTTAGATGACTACTCAAGAATGACATGAGTGACCTTTTTGAAGGATAAATATCAAGCCTTTGAGAGATTCAAGATCTTTAGAGCCATGCTTGAAAATGAGATTGGATGAAAAATCAAACACTTAATATTTGATAAAGGTGGATAATTCACTTCAAATGAATTCATAGAGTATTGTGAGAAGCATGAGATAAAAAGTCATTACTCTATAGCAAGAACTCCACATCTAAATAGATTTTTTGAAATAAAGAATAAGATAGTCAAGGAGATGGCCATAACAATAATAAAAAAAGGCCAAGTTACCTGATGGATACTAGAGAGAAATAGTCCAAAAAATAGTATACATCTTGGATAGAGTTCAACTAAGGGTAAATAGTGACAAAAAGACCTATGAGATATAATATGGAAAGCCTACCTCTATTAATTACTTCAAATTATTTTGAATTAAATTCTACATTAGAAGAAAGGAGGACAAACTAGGAAGCTTTGAATCAAGATGTGATGAAGGAATATTTCTTGGTTATTCCACTAAAAAAAACCCTATGTATGTTATAATAATAGGCTACACATAATGGTGGAGAGAATAAATGTCAAGTTTGAAGAAGGCATAAAACATGTTGAGGCTAAAAAATAAAGTAGTAATGAAGAGATAGATCTTGAAGAAGAAGTAGATAGTGAAGATGTTGAGGAAAAGAATGAAAAAACACCTCTAAGATTTGTTTAAAAGGATCATTCTATAGAGTATATAATTGGAAATAAGAATAAAGGAGTTCAAACAAGGAGAAGAGTTGTAATAAATAAGGAGCAAGTAATTTTTGCTCTAATGTCCAAAATTGAGCCTTAGAGCTATGTTGAAGACAACAAGGATGAGAATTGGCTAAAATCTATGGAAGAAGAACTAAGACATGAAAAAGAACAAAACATGGCAATTAGTTCCAAGACCCTCAAACAAGAATGTGATAGGAACAAAATGGGTCTATAGAAACAAATTCAGTGAGGATGGAGCTATTATAAGAATTAAAGTGAGATTGATATGTAATGGATATGCACAAGTAGAAGGCATAGACTTTGAGGAAACATTTACTCCAGTTGTTAGATTGGAATCTATAAGAATGTTTCTAGAATTTTCTATTTACAAAAATCTCAAAGTATATCAAATGGATGTGAAGTCTACTTTATTAAATGAGAACCTAGAAGAAGAAGTCTGTATTGAACAAATAGAGGTTTTTAGTTGTCAAATGAAGAAGATTATTTGTAGAGAGTGAGGAAAGTACTATATGGTATAAAATAAACACCTAGAGCATCTTATTCAATATTAGACCAATACCTAGAACAATAGGGTTTTAACAAAGGATGTGTAGACATTAATATATACTTTAAATCATAAGGTGAGTATATGTTGAATTTGGTTGTTTATATAGATGAAACCATCCTTGGTGGTAACAATAAAAAAATATGCAAAGAATTTTATACACAAATGGAAAGTGAATTTGAGATGTCTATACAAAGATACATTTACTTCTTCCTTGATCTAAAAATAACATGATTTGATGATGGGATATTCATATCCAAAACCAAGTATGTAAAGGATATGCTCAAGAAATTTGGAATGGAAGATAGTAAACTAGTTAGTACTCCCATGATAACTAGATGAACATTGAGCAAAGAATACGAGTCCCTTGATGTAAATCAGACTATGTATCAATCAATAATAGGTAGCTTGATACACCTAAATGCATCAAGACCATATATCATGCAAGTAGTGTCCATGGTTGCTAGATTTAAAGCTGCTCCTAAAGAATCACATGTTAATGTACTGAAAAGAATCTTTAGATACATTAAGAGCATAATTAACAATGGCCTATAGTACCCTAAAAGTGAAGATTTCACTTTGATATCTTATATAGATGTTGATTGGGTAGGAAGTGTAGATGATATAAGAAGCACTAGTGGTGGTGCATTTTTCATTAGAAATAAAATTGTTTCATGGTTGAGAAAAAATCAAGAGCCAGTTACTCTTTATACAGTATAAGAAGAGTATGTAGCAGCAGTGGCATGTTACACTCAAGTCATATGGATGAAGAAAACACTCATGGACATCATGTTTGAGTATAATTCACCTATTTCTATTATTTTTGATAATTTAAATGCTATAAATATATCAAAGAATCCAGTGATACATTCAAGAACCAAACACATATCAATCAAATATCACTTCTTAAGATAAACGGTTGCATATCAAGAGGTCACAATGGAATATGTTCTAAATAAGGACCATATTGTAGACATATTCATAAAACCTCTTCCCAAGGAATAATTTGAATATCTGAGAAAGAATTTTGGAGTACTGGATCCTACATGACATCACTAATTTATTAATGATAGTGCATGATTCTAAGGGGAGTCTCATGGAAGCTTTATTAATCCCTAAAAGAAGAGAGAAAAGTCAACTCAATTATGTATACTTCTAAAAATTACTAATGATTTGAAATTTTTAGGTTCTTGGAAAAACTCCTTTATCTGATAAAGTGGGATAACACTTTAGACAAATAGTGAGGAGTCCCTTTTCCATTGTTGTCAAAGGGGGACAAAAAGGGGAAATGCTCTTTGTAAAATATTGGATAAAATGTGAAAATACTCTCTATAAAAGTTTAGAAGAGCATATCAAGTATCCAAGATGAGTTTAGGAAAATATGCCATTACATAGGTGGAAGAAAGTTTGGTATGAACATCTTCAATTAATACTCATCAAAAGGCAATGCAATCATTGCCAAAGAAGGATCGAATTATTAGAAGATCAGAACATTAAGTTTTCATCAAAACATTTAGTTTTTCATCAATAATAAAGGGGAATATTATTGGAAATATGATTTACATTGATGTCAAAAGGGACACTATGGATGTCATTGATGTCAAAAGGATCATGTAAGATTGATGGAGAGAAGAGCATGTTTCATAGTTGTACAATGAAAAGTTGTCATACTTTTATAAAGACCATTTATGGTGTTTAAAGTCAAACAAATAGAAGATATGTTATGGGTTTTTCATGAGAATATTTAATATATGGCCCACAAGTTTAGAGGAGAAGGAATGAGATCATAATATATTTATTTATCTCTCACATATTATAGGGTTTCATAGTAAAATCCTAATGGTTTATCCATGGTGTCAATAAATAAATTTCTATTTTAATGTTGAATTCATATAGACATGAACTGGTAACTTAAGTTACAACTTAAGTCCATATAATCATTAAAAAATTGACCCCTCAACCTAGAAATTATTGGTTCCAAGTAATGATTAAAGGAGTTTATATATTCCTAAGTCTAAGACTTAACTTATGTCTTAGCTTGATCAATGGCCCATGCTTCATTTTATAGAAACGATCCAACAAAGAAAAGCAAAGTGAATGTATCAAAGGTCCCACTAAGTGAACACACAAATTCCAAGTTTCAAAATAATAAAGTCTATTAGATAAAGGACCAATGAGAATGAGCCTATCAGAGTTTTAGATTAAGGTAAAAGCAAGTTTTGAAGGGTCCCCAAAACACTCTAACAGAAATAAAAAAGATAAAGCAATTACATCCACTAGGAAGAGAATTCCTAAAACCTACTAAAAAATAGCATCAAAATCAGGTTTTACAAGGACCTGAAACCATAAACCTAAACCAATAGAAGTACCCAGGTTTTACAGAGACCTAGAAACTCAAAATAAGTTTAAGACTAAGAACCAAGTATCAGGACCAAAAACAAAAACTAGTTAAAACATCCAGCAATAAGGACCTGAATAAGAACAAAAACAACAAAGAATACCCTAGTCTTCTATTGCAATTCCAGGATCATCTTAACAGCCTCCTTTCCAATTGTTGCAGTATCCTACATGGAGATAGCAGTCGAAGTAGTAGCATCTTGCAGGGCTTTCTTCCTCGAGCTCAGCCTAGTCCTCTTACTTGGACCCTCTATGGATATTATTTCTTCTTTTGCTCTTTTTCCAAGATTAGCTACAACAACAAATATGCTTGAAGTTACCTGCTCCATCTTAGTTCTGCTTTCCTTGATGAGCATTCTAAGATTATTCTCATAATCTTTAAGTTTATTTGGGATATCTCTCATTTGCATCTCCAAATGGTTGATTTTGATCTGATCAACTTCCTGATTATGTTGCATTATTTCCACTTTCTTTTTCATCCCCATTAATTCATTATAGATCAACAAATCAACTTGGAGAATAGAATCAGCTTTGAATTTGGTAGAATGCACGAAGGAAAGCTTAGTGTCCCTCTACCGAGAGTCACAAATGTCTTTTGTATTATCATGTGGAGGGGAATCAACCTTTTCATTTTATTCCTCCCTTTCCATCTGTTCCTTCTCTTTAGTCTCAACAGGGTCTTCATGCTAAACAGGGTCCTCCTTTTCTTGTTCCTCAATCTCCATAGCAGGAGTAGAAACTAGAACCATATGATCCTCCTCTCTCATAGAAACTAAATCATCAATTAAAATATTCTTATCTTTAACACCTTGTCCCAAAATAGTCTAATTATCCTCATTATTAGAAATGCTCTATTCTGAGTTTCCCTCAGTTGTATCCCCTTCATTTCCTTTCTCAATTTTTCCTTTAATATCTGGGTATCCTTCGAAATTAGAACTAGACTCCCCATCATCCATTCCTTCCTCTTCCTCCAGGACATCCTTCTCAGAACTTTCAGTATTTTCCAACTCAAAATCCTCTTCAATAATTTGTTTTTTAGAACTGGATGGTTTTGGTTTGGCCTTTTCTATCCCTTTAACTTTGTCATCCTTTTTACACTTTGTGGACTGAGGATCCTTATTTTTGTTAGAATAAGGAGTCAAAGCTATGGAATTATTTTTACAAAAACCCTCTATGATAAGCATCAGGCCTTCATGTAAAATAGGGTGAGACTCCTTTCTATGAGCAAACAAGCTTTGAAGCAACGAAAAATGGAAATAGAAAGGAAAAAAACTTCTATCCTTATGCCTGAAATGGTTTAGAAAAACAAAATGAAATTTGTGAACTCTTTTACTCCTACCATCAAGGATAAAGTAGTCATGGATGCATCATAACACATCTTTCCAAATTCCTTTTATCTACTCCAAATCAAATAAATCTCCATTCTTTTCCAATTGCTTCTCCTCTGCATCCGTCTTCGAAAACATTTTATAGGCCGCATTAGAGATACTCGTCTATTTTGAGAACTTAATACCACTCGTGGGAAGCCCTGTAACCTCAGCAATGAAATCCTTAGTAAGCTTCATAGTGACTCCATGAAGAGTTACTCTGTCATCAACCCAATTTTTGAAGAAGGCAGTAGTGATATGGGGTTTACATCCATGCAAATGCTCCAGATAACTAACCACCTTGCCTTTCTGAAGAATCTTCCATACATCTTGTCTAGCCTTCCATTCTTCATATTTTTTGGGCTCTTGCTTTCACGGTTCACCCTTCATTTTATAGAGCAAAGAAAAGACCAGAAATGCCCAAACACTGAAAACAAAAGGGTTAAAATGAAACCAGTTGTTTGTTACTTGAAATGGAGTTTGCCAATATGATGACACATGCAATAACCACATTACATTCTCATGAATGTACCTGCATTGGGAAGATAATCTATCCATCGTAAGCCCACTCCACCAAATCATTAACTTACTAATCGAAACAAATATTTCCCTCTTTAGAATGGATGTCATCATAATTAATAAGTGCTTTGAGATCAATGTGCTTATTTAATGCATTAAGCCACCTCACCTTTTGCCCCGTTTGAACAACATAATTAGCTATCCAGTCAGCTACCCCATTGGCCTCTCGATATGTATGGGATATGACCACTTTTTCAAATTTTTGAATTAAGGCCTTGATTTCCATAACCATAGCCTTAATAGACCATTAAATTGAATTTTTATTATTTAGGATATTTATAATATTCAAAGAATCACCTTCCAACCATAATTTGGAAAATCCCAGATCAATAGCTAATTTAATGGTGTAGAGGGTTGCAGTAGCTTTAGCAATATGACTATTTGACTTACCAATTGAGATATTAATAGCATCAATTACATTTCCCACATGATCTCTCAATACCCCTCCACATCGCGCTCTTCCCAGATTTCCTTTAGCTGCTCCATTGAAGTTCCCTTTGATCCATCCATTAGGAGGAACCTACCATTTTATGATCAATCTTGGATTGTCAATTTTCAAATTAGGCCTTTTAGATCATAAAGGGTTATCAATTTGGAAGGTTTGATCAGGATCCCTATGTGATTTAAAATTCTCCTTGATGGCTCTAATGATATTCTGACAAAGCACCCATCCTGGAAGTTCTTTACTTCTAAAAATTCTATTGTTCCTTTCTTTCCATATACCCCACCATAGATGAGGGAGAGTTAATTTCCAGAGAAAACGAACATCATAATTCTTAGAGGGGTAGCACTAGCTTTTAAAGGAGAGTTCCACACTATTTTGATGGATCCATATTATACCCCAAAAATTAAGGGTCTCAGTCCAAACTTTCTAAGTATAAGAGCAGTTCAAAAACATATGATCTCTATCTTCAAATCCATTTTTGCATAAAATACACCTGTTAACCACATTTATTCCTCTTTTTTTCAAGTTGTCAAGTGTCTAAATTTTATTTTGAAGCAGATTCCAAAAGAAGATATTAATTTTGGGGGTTAGCCCCTTAATCTAGGCATGAGACCACAAAGGTTGATTACCCTTTTCCTTTGAAACAAAGATAGTAGAGACTTTAAATTGACCACTAGTATCATCATGCCAAATAATCTTATCCTCAAGATAAGGATAAAGAGAGACAACATTGAGAGATAATTGGATATTACTGAATCCTTGATCAACATTAGTTAAATTCACCCATGAATTATTCTGCCAATAATGACTAACAAGTATACCACATCTCTATTTACATTGATCAACTAAATCCTTATCATGAAAATCTCCAATCAACGGATAATCCTTTAACCATACATCATTTCAAAATTTCACCTTAATTCAATTACCAATTTTCTAGGAACATCCTTTTTCTAAAGTATTTTTGGTCCCCTGAACAGCCCCCCATATGGAAGAGGGATGAATTACATCAGGATAAGAAAAGAAATCAGGAAGGGATTTAGCATTGAAGAGGTAATTATGTTTCCATATGGTACTCCACTCTTTGTTGTCATGGTAAGCTCTCCATCCCAGTTTTGCTAAAAGAGCTTTATTTATATTTTTGATTTTCCTAATTCCCAATCCCCCTTCACTGAAATGTTTGCAGACATGATCCCAGGCAATTAAAGGCATTCTCCTTTTTTCCTCAGTACCAATCCATAGAAAATTTCTTTGAATTTTTTCAATAGACTCTGTAAATTTAATAGGAATTCTAAAAAGACTTAAAGCATAAGTAGGTATGCTTTGAAGACAAGCTTTGAGAAGAGTTAACTTACCTTCCTGAATTAAAATATTTCCTTTCCATCCCGCAAGTTTCTTGCTGAATTTATTAATAAGATCTTCCCAAAAGGAATTAGGGACCTTCAGACCAAGAGGAAGACACAAGTAAGAAGAGGGGAGAGATCCTATAGCACATCCAAGGATTTTAGAAATTTTATTTTGCCTCTGGATAGGGGTATTGATAAAAAACACAGAACTTTTAATCTAGTTAACCAATTGACCAGAGGTAGAAGAATATAAGTTAATAGCTTGCTTCAAATTTCTAACTTCCTTGACTTCAGCCTTACCCATAAAGATAGTATCATCAACAAATTGTCCATGAGAACAGATTAGAGGATTGGAAGAAGGTTGTAAACCCTTATATAAGCCTTTATGAACCAGCTCCCCAATATATCTCCCCAAGAAATCAGCCATAATAAAAAAAAGGATGGGGGATAAAGGATTACCTTGTCTCAATCCCCGAGAGGGATAAAAGAAATGAGATGAGGTTCCATTAACCAGAACAGCAATAGAGGAAATTGAAATCAAATTATTAATAAGACCAACCACCTTTTGGTCAAATCCAAAAGCTAATAGATTGTCTGAAAGGAAAGACCAATCAACTCTTTCATAGGCTTTAACAATGTCAACTTTCATAATGAACCCCTGATTGTTAGAACAAGACAAGGAGTGAATATTCTCATGATTAGTGATGATAGAGTTGAGAATTTGTCTCCCTAGGATGAATCCATTTTGTTGATCAGCAATAATCAAAGGAATCACTTGAATAAGTCTGGAAGTAAGAAATTTGGAAATAATTTTATAGAAATAATTACAAAGGCTGATCAGTCTAAACTGATTAGGAGAATCAGCACTAATTTTCTTAGGAATCAAGCATAATAAGGTGGAGTTTACTTCCTTAAGCATCTATTTAGCTCCATATAATTCCTTCACAGCATCACTTACATCTTTACCAATGATTTTCCAAAGTTTTTGGAAGAAGGACATAAGAAATCCATCAGGACCAGGAGCTTTATCTCCTCCCAAAGAACCAACAGCTTTGAAAATTTCATCATCCTTAGGAATTGAGCTTAACATTTTATTCTGTTCCTTCAAAACCACAAGAGGAATCACTCTAAGGATTTCAATCTAACTATCCACATTGATGTTAGGATCAGCTTTCATTAGGGAAGATAAAAAAGTCTCCATTTCCTCCTTGATGTCATTATCTTGTGTAATCTTCACGTCTCCCTTTTTGAGGTGTGATATGTGAATTTTAGCTCTATGCTTTAGAGTGGATAGATGGAATTTTTTTGTGTTTTGATCTCCTTCACTCAACCATAACAACCTTATAATCAACCATAACAACCTTATTAGCTCTAACCTCCCATTTTCTCATGATCATAAAGAGGCACATTGAAGTCTACCATTATAATCCATCGTCCAAAATAGTCCTTACTTTTAAGATTACAAATAGACTCCCAGACCTTTTTCCTTAGGTTCTTAATGTTAGGAGCATAAATATTTACAATATACCAATCCTCCTGGTTAATACTAGTAATTTTGGCTATCATGAGATATTTACTAGCAAATATAATAGTTCTAGAATAGTGATTTTTCTTCCATAACATCAAATTTTCCCCTGATGCACCTTCTAAACTGCTAGCATTTATAGAATAATTTTTTATGTCTTTAATTTGTTCTAATTTTTCTTTATTCATCTTAGTTTCTTGGAGCAAGATAAAATCAGACTTTTGTTCTTTAACAAAATTCCTAACAATATCCATTTTATGAAAACTATTCAGCCCCCTAATATTCCAACTTATGATTTTCATATCTATTTTTGGGGGTAAAATCCAGAATAGTTGCCTACCTTCCAATAGAAATATTCTACATACTTTCTAACTCTCTGGTTTTCTTAATAGATCTTCTTCCAAGTTTGTCCGGGGAGCCAACATCTTGTTTCACCTTAGAATGATGTTCAGTTCCTTTTCCAAATTTATTCGGGGTAGAAGCAAGAGATTTTACCTTAGTTTGCTGATCTATTTTACTGCTTCTAGTTTCTACCCCCTTAGTGTTGATCTTCTTTTCAACTCTTTTTCTTTGGTTTAGTTTATGCTTTGAGTTTTCTCCATTGTCTTTCACAACTTTAGAGGAGGAAGCTCATCCAAAGGATAGTCATTATCAAACTTAGATAACACCTGGATCTCCCTAGACTAAGAAGAAATAAGCTCTCCCTCCTCTAATTTATTTCCATCTTCAGGCAAGAATTCACCTTCCTCTAACACAATTTTGTCATCTACATCTTTGCATTGATCTTCTATGCTTTGATAGACAATATTTTGTTTTGATAGATCTGTTAGATCCTCTATTCTTTGTTCAAATTTTGTAATCTCTGCTTGTAGACCATGTCCTTCTATCTGAGAGTTAACTTTCTCAAAATAAATCTCTTTATCTTCATCGGCATATAAAGCATTAGAATCTTCAAAAGAAGGCTCTTTATCTGCTTCAGCATGTAGACCTTTTGAATCTTCATTATTCTTTTGTTCTTGGCGATGATCTTCTTTGAGTTTCCATATTTTCTTTTGCTGGACCTTGGTTTTTTTCATCCAAAACATTTCTAGGAGGATTTTTACTTTTGGAGGGACAATTTTTAACCAAATGCCCCTATTTCTTACAAGCATAGCATGAATTAGGCAAATCTTCAAAAATAAATTCTTACATTTTTTTAGCAAGCTTGGATATTAATTCCACCTTTTCTGGGAGATGATTTAGATCTACCACTTTAACATAGAGTATAGCACTTTGAAGTCTGGTTCTAGAAGCCGTAGCATTATCCAATGCCACAAGTTCACCAAAAGAACTAGTTATTCCTTCAAAAATGTCCTCATGCCAAAATTCTAAAGAGAGACCAGGAAGTCTTGCCCAAATGGGAGTGGTTAAGAAAAAAGAATTTGATAGATCCATGTTTGGCTCCCATTTTTTAATAGTGAGATAGCATTTACCAAAAAACCATGGTCCTCCACTAAGAACCATGTTGATATCTTCCTTATAATTGAAGATAAATGAGAAGAAACCATTCAACATTGGTGCAATATCTACCTCTCCTCTAATAACCCAGTTCCTTTTAATATTTTTTCTAAGATATTCTAGATCTGGTCTTGCTCCTAAAAATTTGCCCACTAGGGAAAATTCCATGAAAGATAGAGAAAAATCAACTAAAGGATCTGGGATAAAACCTTGAAACTCACCTTTCTCCCAATAAGACTTAGAAGTCATCGGCAAAAAAAGGGATTTTCTAGTAGGTGTCTTGCCAAATAGAGATGACCAAGTCCTTCATTTTGAGATCCCTACCTACATTCCTTCTGAGGACTTTTCCTTATTAGAATCAACATTATCTTTCTCCTTCTCAAGATCTTTCCCCACCACTTGATATAATGAGGGATCATGGACCCCACAAAAATGATCATAAACACAAGACAACTTTCCATTGTCTACATCATCCAATGTTTTTAACCCAACATTCTTCTCAGTACCCCCTAAGTTCCTCTAGGGTTTGTACCGCCTACCAGATTCTCCCCAATCAGTTTCCCACCTGAACGAAAACTAGCTAATTCAAATTTTGAAAGACCACTCATATTCAAATTTTATGGTTCATGGTTCAAATTTTATAATGAGCCTATCAGAGTTAATGATTGATCTAGTTGGATGATCAACAACTTGAACTTAATCAGAAATTAGGGATCCAACAGAGTGTGATGAAGTTAAATTATCAACAAGAGCTTTGAGTTAGATTATAAGTGACAATTATCACATTCATGGATCAAGTCAGATAGAGAACCAATGAACATAGGCTTGATAGATATAAAGAATGACCTTGTAAGAAGATTTTATAGTGCACATGTGATCATGCAAAGGAAATCTAATAGAGCGATTGGAATCAAGTACTGTAAAGAGATTAACATTGAACAACTAGATAGAAGTAAATATTATTCATCTTTGAATATCCAATGGCACATGGAAGCTTGGATGAGTAGATCCAATGGAGTGAGTGGACTTATATGGAATAAAGTGATTGATGTTTATCAACACATTAGCAAGTTAAAGATAGAGTAGGTTCAAAAAGATTAACAGAATGAAATAGATCCAAAGACATAGGAAGTAGTGAGATGAGTTCAAAGTGTCAAAGTTTAATGACCAAGTAAAGGTAATGTGCATGCAAATTTGAAGATCGAATAACATGAAAAAACTAGGATCTAGGGATCGATGGACATGTTTTAAAGAGTGGAACATTAAATTTCAGCAATGTACAAAGATTCAATAGAGTGAGAGAGCTTGGAGATGGAATGAAGAAAGAGATGAAAGGCCAATATTTAAAGTGTTTAAATACAAATAGTCAGGTGAAGAAACATATAGGAACATGCAAGAACTTACATATAATCCCTATATATTGATAAATACAATGAGATTGATTGATCCAACCAATAAAATCTACATTAAAGAGTCTATGCATAACAATTTGAGTCTAACAAATGCTATAGATAGTAAAGAGACCTAAAATTATCGCATTATGCATGAAATCAAGATGTAGTAACTTACAGTTCAAGTCTTAATGAACTAAAGTCTAGAATTCATATGATGTGTTTGTAGTCTGAGTGTGAACATAGAGAAGAAGCAAACCCTAGAGCCATTTCTTATATATATGATATCTATGATAAATGAAAAGATGTTAGAACATTTGAATTTTCTATTAAGCCAAGTCAAATACAGATGGAGGTAGAAAACAAAATCCAATGAGGTATGTCAAATATAAAATATATAGACTTAGAACTAGAGTGTAGAGAGGAAAAAAAGAGGCTATAAAGTGAGAGATGAAGTGTGTTGAATAAAGAATATATCTAGGAATAGAGAGAGAGGGCCAGAGAGGAATAAAGGCACAAAGAGATAATGTAGAGAGAAATGAGAAGTTATAGATTAAAATTATAACAAAGAATAGATCTTGACTCATTTATGAATCACTATTGTAATATGGAGTTGTATCTCCATAGATTTCATAGGTTGGTACTATTAGATAAGCTAAGTGGGTGCTCAAATTATGGAGTGGATGCCTCCTTAGAGTTGGTGATCTTAAATCAAGGGATTTGTCCATCCTTATTATTGGTTTATTTAAATGTAACTAGTGAGGCTTGTAGCCATTGAGGCTTGTAACTAGTGAGGTTTTCCCAAGCGAGGCATTAATAGTGAGGCTAGATTAGAATAGTAGATTCTAGAAGCTATTCTCATTGTGGTTTTTCCCTTTTAATTTTCAAAATATAAATATATTGTCATGTGTATTTGTGTGTGTATGTGATCTCTACATTTATATTTTAATCTACATATGCTTTTGAAATTTCTTTAAAATGATTAAAGGACTAGTTTTAGTTGATTTATTAACTCACCCCCCTCTTAGTAGATAGTTGTGTTCCAATATACAGATTGTGTGTTTAAGTAGAAAATGAAAAGGCTCCTTCAACCCTTTCCTTTGGCCATCATCAGGACTATACCAAAGAATTGGGAGCATGAAAATTTCATATCTAAACATAAATACTCCTTTAATTTATAATTAGATGATTTGAGGTAGTGGGACCCTCATGATATGGTCACAAAACATTTGAAATTAAAAAAATTAAGTGCCCCTATGAACATAGGGTTGGTGTTCATGACATTATGTATAATAAGGCCTCAAATTTCATAAAAGTATTGGACAAGTTAAAGAATCATAATATAAATCTTGAATCCATGATAGCTAGAGATGAGAAACCTAATGAGATAAAGTAGATGGGGCCCCTAAAAAACCACTTATTGACATGAACTTCTTCTAGGTGACCTCCCAAATTACCACTACAACAACTTGAAGCACAAGTTGCATAAGGAAATAAAAAGGAGAAACTATAAAAAAAGGCCTGATGAAGGGGCCTCTTCTTTTACCCAACCGCAAAGGCCAGAGTCCCTAATTGAGTTCCTTGACATGATTTCACTAGGTCCTGGGGAGATCATGGAAGATGTACTCAATGTGGTTGATGAGGCATATGGATCAAATGAAGAAGAAGAACAAATTGAGTATCCTCAATCCTAAGCCAAGTAGCTAGAATAACAAAATAGGAAGTATCTATCTATAGACCTACTTCTAGTTACACCCCTATAAAAGTGAAATGCTAAGTTGGCATTGGTGCCAGTTGGAAAAAAGAAGCCAAAGTTAGCCTTCACTCATCCTTTGAGTAAATTTAATTTATTCAATGATGATAATACCATTCATGGGCCAATCATCAATTAAAGGGTTCATTTATGGGAAGATACAAAATATACCAACCCTCCAACATTCATGGGCCATGACTAGTATAGTCAACATCATTGTTCATGATGAACTAAAGCCATAGATAATGGATATAATGAAGGAATATGAGGAAATAATGATGACTGATTCTAGAGGTTCAAGTGACACTATTTTAAACACTCTTGTAACCTTAATAAGCACAAAAATAGAGATTATTAAACCTCAAAAAATCATAAAGTCATTAGTTAGTGTGTAATTCAATCTAGAGACAACAAGGTTAGAGAGAGTAATAACAAAAAGGACCATGGTTGGGAATGAGGAGTTCACCTTTCATAAAGTTGAACCTTTTGTACGATTAACTCTAGTAGAAGGTAAAGGACCCAATGAACACACAATTAATAAACAAGACATAGTTGGATTAGCTAATGCCCATTTAACTTAGCTAAAATTAGGCATCAAAGGCCTATATCAAAAGATAGAAAACCTACAAAAACAAAAAGAAAATATTTAGACATAGGCTATTTTTTTATCAATCCCTAAGGAAATTATAAATATTTTTGATTCATATTTCTATGACATGTTTAAATTCTTAAAATAAATGAATACAAGGTAGAGTCCACTATCCTACCTAGATGCAATAGCCAAGGGTTTGATAGCCTAGTTGCAAAATTCAAGAGGTAAAATGGAGCTAATCATCATGTTGGTTGAGGAGAATATTCTTGGTTTCAAAACTATAAGCATATCCCATTTTAATATAATTATAGGAATAATTGTTGACAAGATCCAAGGTTTGAGTACATGGTTGAGGAACTTAGAGAGGGTCCTAAGGGATGACAAGGAGTTGATGAATAGAATTTATCAACTTCTTGGAACCATGCTTGTTGTACCTACCACACTCAACTCCTTGGACATCATTGTAGATGACAAGTATAATCACAAGGTCACCCTATTTATGCAAGAGGTCAAGAGAAATAGATAGGTTCAGTCTAGGAGTGACAAACTCAGGGTCATGGGCATGATCCTAACTTCATAAGAGAAAATTACTAAGGAAAGGAATATCAAGGAAACAATGACAAGAAATGATAGAGATTTTGATGACTTGGTGGACCAAGATGATGAACACCTTTTACAACTAGTTTTTAATCTCAAGTTGATTGATGAATAACATTAAAAGGACATGAAGATTTATTAGGAGCAATAAGGGAGTTATTCAATGTAGGGCCCATAAGCTATTGAAGAATATTATACTTTACTAGAAAATTTTTAATATTCAAAATTAAAATATTATTTATATAAAGGCATGCACTAGTTTGTTAGAACGTTTGCCTATATGTCAGTCCACTTTTGAAAAGGGAATCTATTCTAGAGCTTTGTAAAAATAATAGATGTCCTTACTCTTATACATTTCTAATCTCAGACTGACTGGTGTACTATGTTAGTCTCCTATAAAAGGAAGTATTACCATTTTGTAAGGAGATAGAGTTTTATTGAGCAAAATACTTTGTGTAAACTTTGATAAATCAATATAGGCAACAAATTATACAAATATTGTACAATATTTGTTTGTGTGTTTGTTATTGTGGCTACTTTATCAACTATCTATTTGGGTGTTCAGATTTGACTGGTTTTCATTGATTCTTGATATGCATAGATAAATGTAGAGTTGTTAACTTGTGATTACGATAAGATAATTAAAATATCTTTGGTTCATTTCATTTCCCTTATTTCTCTTGTAGATATGCTAATGCAATTTGTATGTGATGTAAATCTTCAAATTAAATCTAGTTTATTATTTGCATTATTTCATCCGTTCCTTAGACATTTGTATAGTACATGGTAGGATCTATTCTATAGATATTTCATGTCATGTATTGGTTTGAATTTATGCCTTGATAAATTCTAAACTTTTTCATAATGTTTGGACTGAAAATTAGAACACCTTCTTTTTGACCTACACTTCCTTTTACTTATTTTTTTATCAATCCACTTTATTTTAAGCTTCAATATAAATATTCATTTAGATTAGTATCTATTTTAGAACTTGATCATAATTTCATTGATAATAACATAGATATATTGCATTTCACTTAGATTGTCCATGGTGGCTTCCAACCACAAATCAATATAAATATTATGGAATAGTTTATTGCTTTGCCACTATTTTGCCATAGGTAACTAGATTACCCTAATTTGATACTTATGGTTTGAATTCCCTAAATTCTAAAATGAGAAGTGTTCTTTAAACACTAAGACCACATGTGATATATCTAGAGGCATCAATAGTAAAGAAATTATTCTATGCTTATGAGTACTATTTTTTGAGATAAGTGATGGGCTATAATTAGTTTGATTAGGCAAAGGCATGGATAATTTTTGGAAACCAAGAGATCCTAAATCAAGGGATTATGGTATAGTGGTAATTAGAGGTGTAAAAATAAGAATGAATGTAATATTATAAGTGGAAACATTGAAAGTAGGAGGTTTGACAACCCAAAATGAAACTTTTTGTGGTGGAGATGCAGTTGATTTAGATTATTTCTTAGATTTTGATGATATAATTATTCTAATGATATTATTCACCTTATGGGGTTTTTATTAAATAAGTTAAAGGAATTCATATATTTCTTGAAATTGATTTTTATCCACTCCATTGATATCTTTTAGATTAATATAAGTTTCATGTTCATTATGTACATGATAGTCCTCTTCAATACTTTCAATATCAGTTTCAATATGAATTTCATTTGTAGTGGACCAATGATTTTGAAAACTAAAATTATTATTTTGATAATAAACCATCATGATTTTATATTTAGAAGAAACTAAACAAATTGCATATAAAATAGAAATACCACTTAATTTATAACTATGATTTAAAGGCATGAAATATAGAATTAATTAGTTAGTTATAAGGACTATGGATACAAAATATGATGAAATAAATGATTGAGGGTGATAAATTTAAGGTTTTAAATTATTGTTTGATATCTCAAATATAATCCCTTTTTTAGATTATTGTCAGCCCAAAATTTCATATCACTAACTATAAAGTCTAAACCATACCTATATCCCACTATCATGCCTTTGAGGGTTCATTAAGAGTAACTTCCATGGGTGATATGTGTATGCAATCCTAAATGCATCATGTCTATAAATCAATCCTAACTCAAACAAGATAGATTATACTTACATTTCTGATTGGGGATATATTAGATAATCAAGAACATGACAATATGTGGATATGCTAGATGTAATTAAGGGATCTTTTATCACAAAAACAATGCTAGGGAGGGTTTCAAAGCCTCCATTCAAGCATAATAATGTAATAAACCTAACTAAGATTTATGTTTTCATATTCATTAAAATAATAACAAGTAAATTAATTTCTAATATAGTGCTCATCAAAGCTTGTGGAATAAAGTGGGTGTAAAAATAAACAAAATTTAACATGCATAGAAGATATATACTCATGTCAATGTATACAAAATACTAATTCATGGAAGAGAAGTATAAATGCATATCTATCTACTCTTACAAATGAGGAACATAATTATATATACTTACTTTTGAAGATGAACCCAATGAGCCTCAATACCTCCATTGGCCAAGGTGCTTCAAAAGAGGTTGTTGCAGTATGTAAGGATGATAAATATAAATCATATCTAGGCTACAAAACCTATCAATGCATCTAAAAGACTTCTCCATAAGACAATATCTATATCTCTAAATAAATTATGAAAGCCTAAGATTGTTCCTCAAGTAGAATGGTGGGTAAGTAGATGCTTAATTACTCTTACTTTTTCTTCTCTTCTCTAAATAATGGTGAAATTATCTTGTATATATAGGTAGATTTAACCATAAGATCTTCCAAAAGTTTTGGTTGCTAGGGTCAACCTAGTCGACCTAGTATTATTATGGATAAAAATTCACTAGGTCATGGGATATGTCCACCAATAGTTGACTTAGACCCTACATGAATTTCACCCATAAGTTTATAGGGTTAACCTAGTCAACCTAGTACTATAAACAATCAAAGGAGGATAAAAAGTAGGAAATACTAGAGGATTATAAAATTGATAAGAAAAAACTTATGGATATGGTTTTTAGGAGAAATGTATGTAGATAATATGTGGAAAAAGGGACAACAATGCTAAAAATCACCAATGGTCTACCCACCCCTTTCTCAGTGTACCCCTTAGGGCATGCACTAAAAGATATTAAGACTCAATGGGTTATTGCAAGATAAATAACATTATTAATTGATAAAATTTTGAAAATATTAGGTGTATACATATTCCTTACATGAAGTTCATCATGTGTCACATAAGTGCAACATGGGATGGTGGATTAGGAATAAAACATGCCGACACATAAATTTGATGCTAAGTAAAATAAAGTAATGAGAAAATTAGATAAATGAAAGGATAGAGTTGAAAAACAAATACCTTTACTTACGTTAGTGTTGTTTATAAAGAAAGAAACTATGTTAGAAGTGAAGGCATCCAATGTAAGGAACATTAGGCTAAACCTATAGAGAATAATGTAAAAAAGAGAAAAAAAATTGATATTTTTGGAATATAAGCATATAGTGCTAGATAATATTATCTACGTCATCATGATTTTAGAACTTTTTACAGTTTTAAAAATGAGTGAGTAAAAACAAAGATATGATCAAAACAAGGAATGTAATAGTAAATATTTAAAACGTAAAGAATTGTGAATAAGAAGGATTAAATAGGGTGAAAATAAAGTCATTTACATAATTTTTAATATATTTGGAGAGAAAAATAGAGATCTAAAAGACCAAATGAAAGATAAAAGAGCCAATATGGCGAGAAGATGAAAATTGAGATGAGGAGGATGCCTAGCCATTGTAGTAGGTGTAGCACAGGTAGGCAACAAAAACTTTTAAACTTGTTTTGATTATTTTAATTGAAATTAAGTGTTTTATATAAATTTTTAATTTAGAGCATCTCTAAAAATTGAGAAGAACCCATGAAGGTTGCTAAGGGTACTATAGGTAAATAGGGAAAATAGGTTGAAAAGAATTAGAGTAATAAATGTTGAAGACATTTATTACAAGTAGGGGAAAGAGTCAATAATTTGAACCAGCTAGGTCGACTTAGTCAACCTAGTAGGTTGAAAATCTTGATTTCATACTACCAACTTACTAGGCATGGGTCAATTTAGTTGATTGAATTAGGGTGATGACTTATTACCACTATGTTGACTTAGTAGGTTAATCCAATCTAACAACTTAGTACTAAGCTGGAAATGAAAGGGTTGACTTTGTTTATTAAGTCTATAGTGTTGACACAATACTATTTGGTAAACATAGTGTGTGACTAAGTGGATGGTATAGTACTAAAATGTGGGAAATTGGCTGAAATAATATGCTTAAGGCCCAATTTGACTGAGTTCTGAAATGGCCAAGTAGGCTAATAATAGGTAAAATTTATCAATAATGGATAGATTAAGGCAAATTAGGTTTATTTTTCTAAAAATTTAAAAAGAATGTAATTGATTATAAGTGATATGGAGGTCTAATAAATATTTTATTATTTGATAATTTTAGATCTATCATAGATTCTATTGACTAGTAGACGTATCATTGCTACAAAACCTATTAGAGTAATTGATAGTGGAGGATTGGGTTAAGTTAGTCACACTAGGTCTAGGAAGCATCATAGAGATGTGTTGAGTATTGCTGAGCATAGATATTATAGTCATGTTCCTAAGAGTCTAGGATCACTTAAATAATACCTTTTGGGGGGTGGTGGATGGAGATACCATCAATATGGGTATCACACTAAAGCATGTCAATATTATACTTGGAATTTCAACAAGAAGGACACCATGATCATGGGTATACCAAATGGATAGGAGGAGAGACAAACATTATCCCATGGGAAATGTGCTCAAATAATATATATATAGGGTTAAGAATGAGCCTATTTAACATGTATATAACTTAAATTATGGATATCCAAAAGGTAGTGATAAGACTTGTGATAGCATAGGTGTTGTGTCATAAGTCAAATGGAAAAGTACCACTATATGAAATAAACTTGTGATATTCTATTTTGGAATAGGGGCACTATATGAGATAGGTTCTATCATCTAGATTTAGCTCATGCATGATATGTATGGGATGATTTAAAAAGGGTATAACACTATAGGACCTATGATTTTATTGAGTTTTTAGATATATAAGACATACCTAATATACTGACTAGTTGGGTTTCCCCATGTGGTTGATGATTGATTGCCTTAGGTATAAAGATAGAGTCATGATTAGGTAGCATGGGTTATGCCCCACATGCAATCACTATAGACAGTGATGTGAGGAGATATTATGTGCCATCTGTATGCACACATTATCATAGTTTGGTCAAGTTAAAGGATGGTGCCACAAAAGTTGGCACAAGTGCATATTACAGGGAACTATACCTAGAGGATAGATTTGTATCTAGTGGTATACATAGTTTTACATTTTGAAATCCTTTAGCCTTCAAATCTGATAGTTGTGCCCAAATTTTAAGATAGATATGCAATAAAGCCAAGGGAGAGATGAGGATAGGGACTACCAATTATGAGTCTATAGATTAGGCTACAATATGAAAGACCATGAATAAGTTGATCATGATGACCAGTTGCTAGAGAGGATATGGACATGGATGTAGGAGTAATAGAGGTACCATAACTAAAATCATAGTAGTAGGAGTGGTGACCACCTCAGTCACATCATTGATGGAGACATGAGTTATGAGAGAGTGTACTAAGGACCGACTTCCTGCCGTCAGTGGTCATCTAGGATAACCCATTGGTTGGCCTAGGGTAGAGCTAGTCTATAGAGGCTCCATAGAGGTGTAGCTTGAGTTGGGCACAAGTGGTAACCCTAGGGTTTGAATTGGTTGGGAGGCATCCCATAGATGAGGTACTCAAAGTATGGGTTGATAAATATATAATGTTTGGTGGTTGATCAAATGGGGATATTATGATAGGTAATAAGTGGTTTATAATTTGCTTAAGCTTTTGACATAGAATATATATATATATATATATATATATATATATATATATATATATATATATATCTATGATCTAATATCTATTTGGTTTGAATTTTATAGATCTTATGGATGAGGAGGAAACCAAATGGGTATTTCTAGTGAGGGAAGCACTCCATGATATCATATGTGAGGCATTAACACCATATTACCCTACCTCATTAGATGATCCCATGGTACTATCTATGCTAACTTAGATAAACTAGTTTAGAATAGTATGAGAGGCCATGAGGGGATTACCATTGTTAAGAGATGATCAAAATACTCTACCATGGGTGGGAGTGGGAGAGGCATAGGCATGGCATGCCTTAGATTAGGAGAGATCCATGCATATGGATACCATGAATTAGTTAGCATAGGTACAGGCCCAGGAGGCCAACCTATTGGCACAAAATTTTTGACTAAGTGATATCCCATTTTGGCATGAAACTAGCATGGAATGGAAGGACCATGGTGTGAGATCATCATGGCATAGGAAAACCATGGCTTGGAAAGACCATGATGCATATCTGATAGGCATAAAAGTATCATGGTGTGGAACCTACTAGGCAAAAGAGTACAATAGTGTGAAAGAACTAGTGTGAGAGGACCTAGTCAAAAGAGAATGAGTCATAAAGAACCGAAGGATGTAGGAATTAGAACAAAAGTGGAATACTAGGGGAACATATGGGAGCAAGAAAAGTTTGAAGAACTATTTAAATGGGTCATTTTGACCTTGTTAATAGGAATTCTTACACTAGCCTACAAAGAGAAGAACACTTCTTAGCAAAGACATAGCATAGAGAAAGGATATAGGGGGTATATAATCTTAGATCTTTAGGAATAACTAATTGTTAAGTACCATGAATCTCAGTCAATTGAGAGTTCATTGGCCAACTCTTCTTGTCGTTAATAATTGTAAGCATTTGATTAGGGAAAAATAAGTATAAATACCCCTATTATAAAGCTTTACAGGGATAGATAGATCAATTCTAGAATAATATGGTGATGTATCTTTACTTTAAGATTAATATATGACATAGAAAGTTGTATTAGTTATTTTTACTATGAGTGATGGTATGAACTAAGTGTTGACTTTTATGTGAGAGATACCTTATCTTCTTTTCTTTTCTAGTCACTTAATACTAATGGAAGATGATTATAATCTACGTGATGATATTAATTGAACCTAAAACTAATAAGATCAAAGTATTATGTTTATTATTATATATAATATTCATTTAATTGATAGAAAGAGAAGAATATAAATAAGTTATCCGAATTGTACGATAAAATCTATAAGAACCAGTCCTTTCCTATGCACTTCAAGTGAGTACATAAGACCTAAATCTTGTATGAAATGGCTAACATGCTATCTCATTGGGATATAATCTAGTAATAAAGATGAAATTAACTCAAATAATCTAACATTTTGGTACCATTACCAAGACCCGTATCACTTAAAGCATAGTCATGGAAAAATGTTTGAGCGTATAGTTGTGGAGAATATAGAAGAATGGGTTACTAGTGTTGAAGATAATCTTGAAATTTATTATCTTGAGATAATAATATCCATATGATAATGATTAGAGTAGAATATCTCTATTCTATTGTATGAAAACTTCTTTTCTAACATTCTAGTTCATTTATATGTTTGATTGATAACATATACTCAAGGACAATCAAGGAATATTTGAAGGAGGCAGTCTTGGATGCTAGAATGGTAAAGGGCTTTAGCATCACTTAGAACCTTGTGGATACAAGTAGTCAAATTTTGGTGCAAAAGAGTTTCAAATAGATACATTTTGGAGTACATTATAACCTCTTATTCATGCCCTAAAGTAATCGAATTCCTATTCCTTTGAGAACCATGTGTTCACTTTGTTAATATTTTTTATTTTGAAATCAAGAAGTTATTTATGGATATTAGACTATAAAATATACCAATGGAGATATAAATACTATTATTCAAGAGATACACATTTGAAAGGGGAAAATAAGAGTTGGTAGAAGATTATGGGTTTAAAATGGTATCTATCTAGCATACATTATAGAAATAGAACTATGATAAGTCTTGGTAAAGGAATATAGGAGTTAGCAGTATGGGAAGAGATCAAGAAAAATCAAGGATGTTGTTATGAGCCACAAGGAAGTGGAAACACATGAGGAACCCATCACTTTCCATACACATTCTATGCCACTTCTATCCTACAAAGGAAAAAAATTGGATGGTAGGACTTGAAGAACCAAATTTGAACCAACCAGGTTCCCCCACCATAGTACATGCTCATAATTTTGATTCAGATAGAGTACACATATGAAATTATGATATAGACAGTTTTGAATCAAGAACTGAATTGGTAAAGGCTACTACAATTGAGCCTTTTGATTCTCATTTAGACTTATCACTATCTTTCCCTCTTCAAGGGAATTCTATGGCACAACTAGGATGCCTAGTGGACATGGCCTTCAAGGACAAAACATAGGACCCAACTTGGTTAACTAACCATCTATCAGGACCCACACCTTGAGCACTATGATTGGAGTCACTAGAGGAGGTGAAAGATGAGGTTTAAGAGGAAGTAGACTTCCTCTTTAAGGGATAAGGGATGGATCTTCCTAATAACCTCTTATTCAAGCACTTCAACCAATTATGGTTTACTTTGAAATGACATTACACTTACCTAAATACTAAGGAGTAGAGAATGTAGTAGATCATATCCACAATTGCTAAATAATTTAGAGGGCATGAACCATCACCTCTTCTGAATATAAGGCCACATAGTTTTTAACTACACTTCTAGAGTATGTGCATAAGTGGTATGAGAAATTTGACCCTCAAAGAGTGATGGTCAACTTTGATCAGCTCAAAATATCCTTCCTATAGGAATTTGACATTCATGAATTTGAGCAATAGAGCATAACATTACTAAAGGACATAAATCAATGCCTTATTAAAAGTGTGTGTGAATATTATGTAAGGTTTAGAACATTTCTATCTAAACTATCATTTAAAATTAATGCTACTGAACATGCATAATGGTTTGTGGGCAAATTGTTACTACCCTTCCAATGAACTATATCTCAATAAATGTTCACTATCCCACATGAGGATTTTAAAGCTACTCTCTATGCTGAGGTGATTGGAAGAATTGAAACTAAGATAAGTCCCTTTATAGAAGCACACATAGCTTTAATTCCATCATAACTTGAGAAGTTGATGGCTAATAATTCACATGAAACACCCAATGGTGTTTGGCACACTAACTATGAATTTAAAGGGCATATATGGATTAATTATCTATACAAGAACATCCACATGGTCCTAAAAAAACTTGTGAAATCTATCATGAGGACCATGATATCTGCTCTTTTCCTCTTATACAATGAGTTATGTACACTAAGTTATCTAACTATTATAGTATTTATGATGCCTACATTCATGACAATAACAAATATCATTTTATTAGTGACATCTATAAAGCATGAGTGCATGGAATGTGCTAAACCGAAATAGAAAATAATCAAGACAATGGTAGCTACCATGGATGGGGAAGAGGGTGAGGATGAGGAGGTGGTCATTTTCCACCTAGGACCTAATACAGATATGGGTCTTTGGACCACTATCAAATGTCATACTTAGATTACAAGATGTGTACTTTTGTAACAAAGACCATTGATTAGAAGAGTGTCTTGACTTATATGTGGCTATCACCAAGGAAAAAAATACAAATGGCATTGGTATGATTCAAATTGACAAACCAAAGTGGCATGCATAACCAACCATCCCTATAGTTCAATAGGTAAGCATTGCCATTCATAGTTGGGGATAGACCTATTTAATAGCTAATCTTATCAATAAAGTACAATGGGAAGAACCATGAGCTAGAAAGTATCCTGATGTTCAACAACAAAAGGATGTCCTTCAAGATACGTTGGTACTCATAAAATAATTTTAGGGAGAGATTCATTTCTTTAAAGACAAAGATTTAACATAGCATGCTATTGTGTAAAGGTATTCTAAACCTCAACATGTGGTACAAGATGACTTCCAAGAACTATGCAAGTGTATGGTAGATGAGTATATTGTCCCATAGCTCAATGTTTGGCTTAAGAGTCAATCCCAAATACCAAATGAGGTTCACCCTCACATCACTAGGAAAAGTAATGATCACTATTTAAATCATGCTCAATGATAGGACACTCTTATTTCCTCTACTCACCCATAACATAGAGAAATATTGGTTAATGTTGACATCAATGGATGGGTAATCTGGGACATACTAGTAGATACCGACACATAAGTCAATGTCTTCCCAAAGGAATCTTGGTGAAAATGTCCAATTTATAATTAAAACCTTCACCTCATGTCTTATTCATGGAAAATAAGACTCATGTGTACCCTATTGGGGTCCTTAAGAATTCAATGGTTGATATACTCAGAGTACTATTCCAATCAGATTTTGAGGTTTTGAAGCTAGTTGAAACTAATGATTACTCATCTCTATTGGGAAGACCTTTGTACTATGACAATAACTCACACATAAGCTTCAAGAAATGCTATATTAGTTTTTAAAACATTGATCAACATGTTGTAATACCACTAGATGAAGCATAAGGGCCCCCTTACATAGACTCTACCCATGTTGACGAAGATATTAACCATATCTATAATGTTACTACAAGGAAAAATGATCAATGAGATCCCACTCTATACAGAATTATTTGATGGTTAGATACTTAGTCCATCTCTAACACTACAAGTAATGCATGTAATTATTTAGCTCATGGTGGCTATGACCTCACTGGCAGAGTATGTAGTAACATCAATAACAAAGAGAATGTGTCATGTTAGTTCAATAAACAACACAAGTTCATTCACCTTATCACTAACCAAGTCATGAGGGGAAATATTATAGAGACACCACTTGAAATACTTGATGAGGCTCTAAGGTTCCATGGGTACATTAAAATTCAAGACTTAATCTAGTGCCTTGAATAATTTTACCACACTGATGAAGATCATCTTTAATATTTGGTTCATATATTTGATGACACAACTAAATGATAGTGGTGAACCCATTATGAACAATTCCTCTAGTGGGATCAGGTACTCCTAGCCTTACACAATCGATTATATCATGATAACAAAGTGAAGTGAATAGTCAACTACAATAGAATAAAATCCCTAAGCCCCATATCAAAGCTTTTGAAACAATGTCATGAAACAATGAGTTATACTTAATGGAATATTTATGGTTACATGCATTTTATGGATATTTATACATTTGGACACGAGTATGGTAAATTCATGAAGATAAACGCATGGGTACCAAGTTTTGGCATCTCCTAAAGTAGAACATGAAGTTGGCACTATCCTATTCTTGACCGAGAATGGATTTGTGCCTCACCCTCCAAGTCATGCATGAAGTAGTAGTAGGTGACCCATATCCTATGGAAGAACATCTAAGTATTATTGATTAGGACGATGAGGTGCCCCTTATTGAGTTCAACATACCCCTATTTCTAAAAAAATGGGACACTTGTATAACTCTAAACCTTAACACTAAAAACTTGACATGTTTTGTAGATTATTGGTATTTGAAGATCATGCATGCCTAATAAGGATGGTCTATTTATTTATGATCTTGATTTAACTTTTCTTGATATTTATAATAGTGGATCTTCATGATATAGTTACAAGTTTCATGGGACCTTCATCAAGTTGATTACACTTGAATTTTGTAGATTAATCTTCATTCAAACTTTTACCAACTTTTGGTATATAAGAACTCATTATCAAATCCAGGTTATGAATGTCTTAAAACCCTCCTTCAAAAACCCTTACTCAAATCCTTCAATTTAAATTCAAATTTCATGGGAACAAAATTGGTGGGAGCACTTTATAAATGCAATAAACTAAGTTTAATTCTTTTATTGCAAGACATAATTGTGTTTCTTAACATGACCAAGCCATAGTTTATAAATCATGTTTGGTTATTTTATATTTCACCCTCCTTTGTTCCCTTTTGTTTTAAAACTAGGTCTAACTTTTGTGTTTGTAGATCCTTTACTTTCCTAATTAGACTCACTTTATGTTTCATGGTCCCTCATGGTACTTAGCCTAATGTCTTAGTCTTAAGGACCCATTCATTTTAACATAAATAAGACCTTAGCCATAAGAGTTTATCCTAAGTTTTTATGTTATCCTTGACTCTAAATTAAATATCTTGCTTCTTAGAAAGATTGATGTTTCACACTTCATCAAGCAACATTGATTGAATAGAGAGAAAGAGACCTGACAAAAAGCATTGATCCATCGAGCTAATCTTAATAAATCACTTGGATCATAATCAATGGCTCATTAGATCCCATTCTAAAATCAATTCTCTATAGAATCTTCCTGGGGTCAATACATTTAAAGGTCTAAATAATTGTAGAGTTTCCACATGACATTCCCATATTCGAACTTAATGTCAAATAGACCTTCTAATAGGATCTTGCATTATAATTTTTAATTATTCAAAGGGTCATTATTTTATTATATTTCAAAAATTTAGGCTTATGACTTAGTATAATTTTTATATATGGCCCTGAGTTAACTTGATCCACCTTATGACTACATGAACCACTAACATGCTTCCATTTAGATTATGATCCATGGTTTGTATTTACAAAGAGGAGAAAATCTGATAGAGTGTATTCAACCAAACCTTTTATGGGACCAAATATGATTGGGACTTAAATTTGACACTCTCATGAATGTCATGTGATGACTGCAAGGCCATCATTAACTTTCGTGAGGTCCTAAAATTTTATCCCCATATGAAATTTTATTAGAGATTAATTTTGACATTTGCATGAATGTCATTGATGTTCATGAGGCTATGAATAACATCTAAGAAACCATAAAAATTTAGATCAACAACCAATCTCTCTAGAAATATAAGTATGCTTAAGACTTACATCTCATTGTTAAAATTAGTCTTCTATAGATTAATCAGGATTATTTAAAGCCACGACTAGACTTAATGTATTTATAACTATGTTTATATTTTCATACGCTGAGCTTGAATATCATGCTATAATCTAGTCATGTTTTAAAACATTGACTTGTACCTTAGTCTATATGTATGCCCCATGGTATTTTGATCCTGATGAGCTTAGTTTAACTAGAGGTCCCATTCCCATAAAAGTTAGCTTAAATATGTTAATCTAAATTTTTATCATGTATATTAACATGATAAAAACCTAAGTTAAAACCTTACATTATATCCTTTGTTATTCAAGTCACCCTTTTAATATGCTTTAAACTTAGCCTAAATACTTTGATATAAAGCTTATTTCATGTTTATTAACATAAAATAGAACTATAGCCTAAAGTATTTATCCTAAGTTCCTTCTCAAGTGTTGAAACTGATTAAAGTTCCTATATATTTACAAGATGTATAGCTCACATTGATCTACATAAGAAATATCAGAAAGTGCAAAATTAGGATGGACTTTTCAATAAGGTTTCAGATAAGCATGAGACTAACACATGGTAGAATCATGTTAACATGCAGACTAGTAATGTGACAAGATCTAAAGGCATGTAAAATGGCCAAGTGTCACAACTGTGAAGCCTGATGTGAAAAAGAACCAAAAACATGAAAGTTTTAGGATCGAGATCAATGGTTCATGTTGATCCATGCATAGAGATCAAATAGTTTGAATCAAAAGGAAAATTTAAAAAAAAAAAGGCAATAGCGAGTTCTGTAAAAGCATTATAAAAAGTTACATGAGAGATACTAGTAAGATGCCACATACATACCATATGGGCATAAGATGATAAAATAAGGTATTTTGTGGGCTCAAAAAGGAAAACATATGAATAAAAAGGTCTAAATCAAATCTATGGAATAAATTTTCCAAATTCCAAGTAAACCATCACCATTAAAGTTTTAGAGAAACCGTAGCCTCTACTTAAATCCCTAATTCAGTCTTGAATTAACCACAATAGAAATAGAAAGAGCCCAATTATCATTTGAGCAAGTGTGAACTAGTTTAGATACAATTTATAGGCCACTGGTGAGTGATTTATAAAACTCACAATCATGGCAACCCAAAAATATAATAGAGAAGATAGAAAATTCTACTTGACTTTGGATGTAGATGAAAAGGTCTTCAAGGATAAACTATTAGATGTAGTAGCCTTGAATATTGGGGACAAAAAATAGTCCAAGCTATTTTTGGCCATTGAAGAGTTACATCAAATCACTAATGAGGATGAATATATTGCTATAATTTACCAAAGGTATTTTGATGTAGTATCTATCGAGATGACCAGTCTCCACCATGCAACAAGAAAACCTGAGGTACTTCCTTATATTGACATTATTACTCATATTTTTAATAATTATAGACTTCATTAGGATATGATCATGCATGAATAAAATTTTAAGAAGGTCAATTACATTTACGCTATGTCCTTTGAGAGCTATTAAAAATTCCACATTCCTTAGGTGAACTTGCCCACAATCAAGCAATGGTCAAGCCAAATTAACTCGAAAGCCACCCTAGTCTCATGGCTATATTTAGGAACCCAAATATTTTTAGACCCTGATGGAAGAATACTTATTACCCAATTTAGGGTAGGGATTAGAATGACAATGAATTTATTTAATATACTATCTAAGACCCGTTCCACCACTTATGTCAGCAAACTATGGGTCCCTTATGCATACTTCATTGTTGAGAAAGGACTCACCCCTCCAATTAGAGAATTGATTAGTGTTTACTTGAAGAAATATTTTTTTGCTATAAAGAAGAGGTTTCACAACCACTTCTTTATGGTGTCCTACCTTTTGGATTACTTTTTAACCATGATAGCCATCCCTAACATTAATAAATATTTACCTAAGGGAAGGAAAATAGTCTCCATTATTATTATAAACTACACATTTTCAAATATAGGGACCACATTCAATTTATTTATGACTATGTGTATCTCACCTTATCTGAGGCTATTATTGGGATACCCATGATATCAGTAACTACCTTAATCAAAAAATATGTGTAAATCATTAGATATGTTTGTATATATCCTAATATTATTATAATCAAGATAGAAGGAACCCTATACTAGCCTCTCATTTTGCTAATTTATGTAGCCACCAAGCTAGGCAAGCAAGAGATTGTGTACTAGTTATTCCATTGAATTGATAGTATATGAAAATAGAAGAGGAATGGTCTACTCCATCCCTTTCCTTAACCATTAGTAGAGTAGTGCTATAGAATTGGGATAGTGTGGACACCATCTCTAGGTACAAAGGCTCATTTGACTTGTAACTTGATGAGTTAATAAATAGGACCCTAGAGACAATGTTGTGAGTCATTAGAAGGCCAAGAAAATAGAAATAAAGTATGAACATAAAATTGGTGTCCATGACACCATGTATATCTTGAAATCTTCATTTTCTAAGGTCCTAACAATATTGAAAAGGCATAACATTCAGCTTGAGGTTAGGTTGACAAGAGGTGAGAATTTAACTAGTGAGATCTAGTAGATGAATCCTCTATAGTACCATTTGATTATAGGACCATCTAATAGACCTCCTATATAAAAACTAGAGGCACCAATTTCAAAAAGGCTAGAATAAATAATTTCCCAAGGTGAAAGAAAGGAGAAGATTGAAGAAAGACCTAGTGAGGGAGAAACCTTTTTTTCCTAACTTGAGAAGCTAGACTCTCTGATTGAATACATTGACATGATTGCATTGCATCTTGGATAGATATTGGAAGATGCCTTAGAGTCACATGTTAGTGTCTATGGGCCTAATGAAGAGGAATCTCAAGAAGGAGAGCCTTAACCCTAGGTTGAGGAAGTAAGAAGGGGAAAGGGGAAGTAAGTAGCTATAGACTTAGTTCTAGTCATTCCTTCTTAAGAGAAAGGATGAACTAGCACTGGTTCCTATTGGAACCAAGAAGCCTAACGTAACCCTTAGTCACCCTCTAAGTGAAATTAATTTATTTAATGATGAAAATCGCATTTATGTTCCAATTATTTCTAAATGGTTTGTATATGGAAATATATGGAAGATCCCAACATTGCAACATTAATGGGTCATCATAAAGTTGGTCAACATCATATTTCATGTGGAACTTAAGCCATAGATAGTGGCTCTATAATATAAATAGTAGGAAAGATGAATGTTTTCACCTTTATATTTAGGAATCACTCAAGTGGAAGCCTAAGATTCCCCAAAATTGACACATTCTTCAATTAGTGTCCAATTTGATCCAATCACACCTAGATTATAAAAAATTACAACAAATAAAGCTATGGTGGGTGGAGATGAATTCAATTTTTAGAAGGTGAAGCCATTAATTATTTTGACTTTAGTTAGAGGCCAAGGACTAGGAGAGGACTCCATATATGAATAACATATACTTGTGTTGGCTAAGTCATAAAGTACTTAATTGAATATTGGCATTATGGGGATGTAGCAAAAAATAAAAAACCTTTAGAAGAAGAATGAGGATTTGGAGAAGCAAGAAATTTTATCAATTCCTAACTTTACTATTGGAATGTTTGAGAAATCATTCTATGACATGTTTGAATCCTTGAAGTTAATAAAGTTGAGTCAGAATGAATTGTTCCTTAAGGATATAATAGCCAAGGGTTTAATCACCCAATATTAGGGTTATAGGGACAAAATAGAAGATTTAATTGGCATCTTGACTGGGGATAAAGTCCTTGGCTTAAAGACTATCATCATATCTCACCTCATTACAATATGAGGATTGATTTTAGATAAAATCAACAATATGAGTACATGATTAAAATCCTTAGATATACTCATCATAGATGACAAAGAATTACTAGACAGGATTGAAAAAAATTTGGGAATTAAAATTATAAATCCTTCAAATCTCACCTCCATAGGCATCATGGAAGATGATGAATTCAATCATAGAGTCACATTAGTCATGTATGAAGTGAGAAATAAGATCCAAGTCAAGTATAGAGAAGACAAAATTACGACCATGGATATGATTCTAACTATAGAGAAGAAGATAGCTAAGGTGAAGAGCATCAAAGAGGATTTGGAAAGGAAAGACAGGTATCTAGATGATTTGGTAGATCAAGAAGATGAACTCCTCCTTGAGATAGTTGTCAACTTGAAGTTATTTGATGAGAAACATCAAAAGGTGATGAAGTTACTTCAATAGAGCTAGGGGTCTTCATCAATATAAGGTCCACTAATTGGTTGAGAATATTCTATTTTGGAAAAACATTATAAATTTTGGAATTACAATATTTTTTGTAAAGGCACATTTATTTTCTTAGTATGTTTCCTAAAGGTCATGTTATTCTGGAAATATTCGTGTATTTGAAGGAACTTTGTAGGAAGGATAACTATCTTTCACATTCTATACAATTTTAAGTCAAGGATTGACTGACATACATCCTTGAAACCTATAAAAGGAATATTATCATTTATAAAATGGGAGAGAGTTTTAAGAGATAAAACTACATTGTATCCTTCGGAGAATTTTAATACAAGCAAGGAATACTATAAAGTTTGTCTCAATTCTTTATTTTAATTGTTATCATAGCTTCTCTCTCAATTGTCTATTATATTCTTAGACTTGAAGGGTTTCTAATAATATTTGATGGTTATATTCAATAAAGGGTTGATAATTTATGAAAATTCTATATTAGTATAATTTTATAGGGTTTACTTCAATTTTATTTACTCTACATAAGGATGTGCATAGGCTATTTGATTGTAGTAGTAAATCTTTCAAGTAAAACTAGTTATTACTTATATTTCTTCATGTTATCATCATATACTTACCTAATGTGTAATGGGATTTGAGAATATGACATTGTACATTACACATTTTTTCAATACATGTTCCATTAGAATTTAAACCTTGTCATTATGTTTGAGATGAAGATCAATAATCACATACTTTCTTTTTGACCAACCTTTCCCTTTTGCTTATTTTTTAACCAGATCATTGTAGCTTAAAATCATTATAAATATTCATTATAGATTAATATTAAATTCAAGGTTTGGTCATAACCCACTAATAATAGAATAGATACTTCATGATTTACATATATTTGGTTAGCCAGACCATGGTGGATCCCAACCTCCAATCAATATAAATATTGTGAAACAATCTATTTTCTTTGTCACTATTTTGTCATAGGTGACCAAATCACCACAACCTATAATTAACACTATGAATTATAAAATTATATGTTTTATTTAAAAACTAAGAGATCCTATGATATAGTTACAAGCATCAATAGGTAGAGCTCTACTAGCGCTAGAAGGTGGGCCAGAGCTAAATCCTTGTAAATTTGTAGGGTATTTGCTGGTTTTGGTGTATTTTGATCAAATATCATGTTATTATTTGAAAATTAGTCTTTATTTTCACATATTTTTATTAATATTGGTGATATTCACATTTTAGACCCATCTTTATGCTTTCTTATACAAAGATCAATGTTATTTGAAAGTACACACATGATTGTGGTAAAGATAGCTTTAACTTTGTGAATTAAAAAGTTTTGAGGTTAGAATAGATGTTTTGGTTAAAGATTCATAGATCCTTTGAAAATTTGAACTCATTTGAGCTTATAAAAGTAAAAATTAATCTTATTTACATATTTTGACAAATATTTAAGCTGGTTTAATTGAAGATCTTGGTCTTTCATTCTTCTTTACATGAATATTTTCAAAATTTACTTAATGTACATTCTTTGTAATGATTAACTTGACACATCATATTTCAAATATTATTCAAATTTATCAAGTTGGAATTGCCTACAATTAGAATGAAATCACATTCAAAAACAAAAGAACCCATACTTCAACTAGGGATCTGTAGGAGAACTAGGTGAGATAAAAGTAGGCATAGACATTTGAAGTCTTTGCCAAATTCACAAATATAAGGTATGGCATGGTTATTTGATTCTTCCATCAATGTACCAGGTATATTGCATGATATCTGTCACAATATATAGAAATATTTTCCAATGTTTAGTCTAAATGGTGTTTTAACTACAAAAGAACACCGTAAATCTTCAAATCTACATTAAGATTGTTAAATGTCACCCTTGAAGATGTAGCATGTAGGTTGTTTCCTTTTACATTTAGAGATGTTTCATATGAATAATTTATTAATTTTTCTAACAATTACATTAGCAGTTGGGATGGTTTTAAAAATGTCTTCATTGAGCAATTTAGAAAGGTGATTAGTCCTTATATCCTATACCAATAATTTAACACCATCAAAAGATATGCTAGTGAGTCCATTAGATAATTTAATGCCATGTTTCAAAAGATGCATAGCCAGACCATAGATCTCTATAAACTTGATGAGGTTTTCACTTTAGAAATCTATAAGGACACAGTGGATCCTATGAATTTTATGGTAAAATAGATATCTTCTAGGTATAACCACCTTTGCCCATCCCCATTTTTAAGTAGTAATCATTAATGATCAAATGCAAGATCATGGACAAATGCATTATTTCATCCTAAATGGTAATCCACATATGCCCACCTTGAATATATTTCCTAACAACAATAAGAATAAGTCAACCCTAAATTATATCCCAATATTAAACAAGTTATCCTTGAGCCATGTTACCCCTAATTAGAACTTAGGATATATATGTTATGATACCACTAGGTTTAATCTAAATTACCAAAAATCATTGGTACCAACCTTTGGTGATAACCAAGGTCATAACTATAAAGCTCCTAGGAGTTAGAGTGACTTTATTCTAAAAATGGTCAAAAAAATTAGCACTAATTTGCTTTATGCAAAAGTAGGTTAGCCATACTGGTGAAATATCAGGGTATAACTTCTCATTTTAAAGATTTAATAGACCTAGGAGTAGATTCTAGAATGATAGTTTTCACAACATTAGTAATAATGAATCATCTTCTGATATGAAAATAATGGATATAAACCTTATTAATATTGATTTGCTTGATTATTATAGAGTTCATTGTACTACTAAGCATAAAAAAATTGATTGCATTAAGTTTTGTAAATCTTTTGAAGCATTTCAGGAAGAGTTGGACACTTCTGAGGTAGTGCCTAACAAGGATAATGGTGAGGGTACATGAGGATCTGAATATATTTACAAATCCTTCATGGTGGAGACATTTGACTTCCACTTCCAAGAAGATAATCAACTTGATGATTTTATTGAAGAAGTTCATGCTTTTTATCAGTTCCTAAAGAAGACCTATCCTCTAAGGAATAGGGGGTAGAGGCAACATTTAACTACTTTAACTCCTACAAACAACTTTTTCACTTCTCTAGACACTACATTAGATACTAACCTAGATCCTCCATGTGGTAGTACTTCTAAACATAGTACTAATGCTTATATTTCTTCAAATAGGACTCATTATAATATTGAAGAGGATATGAAGAAAATAAAGGCTAGCATCATGTTGCATGAATTGACATAGATAATGAAGAAAAGAGATCTATTGATAGCCTTCTCCAAGAAACCTAGAAAAACATCCAAGACTGATAATGTAAATTTTACTATATACAAGACTAAGACATCATGCTCACCCTTCCTACTTATGGTCAAAATGTCTAGTAATAACTTGCATAATTGTCTTTTGGATCTTGGTGCCTCTAAAAATATCATGTCTTTAGGTATTTGTAAACAACTTGGTTTAACCCCCATTAAATATGATAGGGTTGTCACCTAATTAGATAAGTCCACATTCAAAGTGATTGAGGAATTATTAAATGTTCACATTCAACTATATTTTGAGGCAAGAGTCCAATAATTCATTGATATCCAAGTTGTTGATATTATGGATGCTTATGTTTTGTTGTTAAGTAGAAAATGGACTGAGGACATTAATGGACAAATGTCCATAGACTGTTCACATTTGTGTTTACCGTGAAAGGCGGTCCTAAATCAAATCATAGTGGAAAGAGAACCAATGATGAAACATATGATCATGGAATACAATGCTATCAATGAAGAGGTGAACATAGTTGACTCTGATTTGGGAGTATTTACCCTTTAAACTATTAAGCTAAGTGATTCTAAGCCTTCTCATATTATCCTTGGATTATGGAAGATGTATTTTGATGGGGATAGTTGTAAATCTAGGTCTAGGGTAGGCATTATTCTAACTAAACCTATTGGTAAGGAATATCATGCTTCTTATAGACTCCAATTTTTATGTACCAATAATCTCAAAGATTATGAGGCTTTAATCCTAGGAATATAATTTTTCATCAAATATATATTCAAGGAACTACTATTTTATGGTGATTCATAACTAGTAGGCAATCAGGTAAGGAACAAGTATCAGTGAAAATTGTCATACCTTAAGAGGCACAAATTTAGAGTCTAGGATTTAGTTGAGTCTTTTGATGCTTTGAATGTTACTTCCATTGCTAGGGAGGAAAATAAAGTTGTTGATTGGATACCCTTTATAGCAGCTAATCTCATGCTTGACTAGGACTGACCAAACTTTGGCATTGAGTTGATGCCTTGTCCTTCTATCCTAGATAATTTAAATTATCTACAAGTCCTTAATGATGACCAGTAAATCTTAAAATTCATGGCCAATTTAGAAGTATTTAAGGCCTAGATTATAGATGAGGTAGATGAAACTAGCCTTGAAGATAAATTTGATGGCAATGTCATTTAACTAAATGAAAATAAGATCCCCAAGGGAATAATTTCCTTATAAAGGTTGTTTGAATAGGATAAGCTAGTTAAGGCCTCTAAGATTACCAAATTAAATATGAAAGATTAAAATATAGTTAATCTTGGACCTCAAGATCAACCTTAGTTGGTCAACATTGGAAAATCTTATACAAATGTTGAAAATAAGAAATCCAAGGAGCTATTAACAAAGTATAAGGATGTAATATCTTGTTCATATGGTGAATTAAAGAATTTCGATCCAATGGTAATCATCCATACCATACCTCTCAGAGAGAATAGTAAACCTTTCATGAAAAAGCAAAGACCTTTAAATCCTATTTTAGAACCCATGATTCTTGAAGAAGTCAAGAAATTATTGGATGTTAGAATTATATTTCCCATTAGGTACTCTACCTAGGTTACCATTTTAGTACTAGTTCAAAAAATAATGGTGAAATTGGATTGTAAATTAATTTTAGGAATTTGAATAAGGCATCTAAAAAGGATAAATATCCTCTTTCATCTTATGACCAAGTTATACAAATTATTTTTTGTTCTACCATGATGTCTTTTCTCGATGGTTTTTCAAGATATAATCAAATCCTAGTAAATAAAGAAGACAAAATGTATACTATATTTATGACCAGGTGGGGAAGCTTCACCTATAAGATAATAACTTTTGGGTTGTTCAACATAGGAGCTACATTCTAAAGATCCATGGACCATGCCTTCAAATATTTAATTGGTAAATGCATCATAATTTACATGGATGACCTAATTATTTTCTTTAAGAATAAGGAGGACCACTTCATGCATTTATAATAGGTATTTGAAAGGTGCATAAGGTATGGAATTTCCCTGAACCCTAAGAAAAGCATTTTTTATGTCAGAGAGGGAAAATTGTTGGCGAATGTTATTACTAAAGATGGGATTTCTATATATCTTGAAAGAATAAAAGATATATCAAAGATATAACCTCCTAATAGTAGGAAATAATTGAAATCATTTTTTGGAAAAATAAACTTTGTAAGAAAATTCATTTTTGGCTTTACAAAAATTGTCAAAACATTAAATGATATGCAGAAGAAAGATGATAAAGTCTCATGGAATGAGGACTCAAAAAAGGCCTCTAGGGATATCAAAAGGGAAATTAGTCAATCCCTATCCTTGATAAGTCTATACTTTTAAAATGAATTTTTTCATTACTCTTTTGCATTCGATCACACCATTACTATTGTTTTAACTTAGAAGATAGTTGGGTGTAACCATCCACTTTATTTCATGAGCACTAACTTTAAAATTTTTGAGTTAAATTATTCTATAATTAATAAATAACATTTTTCATTAGTCAAAGCCATCAAGAAATTTAGGCACTACATTCTTAGGAATAAAGTGCATGTTGTTCTATTAGACCTGGCCATTAAGTTAATTCTTAGCCAATGTGAACTTGGAGAGTGAAGAGGTAAGTAGATGTTTGTTATTCAATAATATGAGATAGAGATGAAGATTAAAAAATTGGTAAGGTGTCAAGGTATGATTCAAATCATTTCTAATACTATCCCCAAAATGAGTATTATGTAAGTTGATAAGTAGAATTTTTAGCCTAATGACTATTATGATCCCATCATTCACATACTAATTAATAGCACTTGTCTAGTAGGACTAACAAGGGAGTATAAAAGAGCCCTAAGTCTCAAATCAACTCATTATTTGATCAATAATGGAATCCTTTACCAAAAGAACATTGAATGTGTCTATGTACGATGTGTATCCAAGGAAGATGCATCTGAGATCATGATCACACTTCATGAAAATTTGGGAAGTGGGAATCCCTCTAAAAGAAAAACATCTCATAGGTTCCTTAGGGTTGGCTATTATTGTCCCACAATTTTTAAAGATGCTCATAAGCATATAAGGGAATGCCATTCATGCCAAATTTTTAGCATAAAAGAGCCAAAGTTATCCATGCCTTTAAAACCAATCATGATTGACAAACCTTTCACCCAATGGGGTATGGATTTCATTGGATTCATAAATCTCAACTCATCATAAGGTCACAAATATGTTCTAATAGATACTTACTATTGTACTAGATGGATTGAAGCAGTAGCTACCAAGTAGTGTAAAATCAAATAAGTGATCAAGTTTTTAGAAGAAAACGTATGCACCATATTTGGGACTTCACTCTCTTTGGTATGAGACAATGGGTCTATATTTACATCCTTATAAATTATGGAATTGGAATATTATAATGGTATTATCCTCTAGTTCTCATCCAACCATTACCCTTAAGGTAATGAAGTGTCTAAATCAATGAACAAGAACTTGATGAAGGAAATTAATAAGTCTATTTTAGATAAACCTAGAAATAGGCATAATATCCTTAAAAATGCCATTTGGGTAGATAGAATAAGATTCAAAGAGACCCTTAAATCATCACCCTTCTTATTGGTATATGTCCAAGATCCCATTTCCCCATCACACTTAATATTCCAACTTACAAGTTTATGCAAGATTATATGGAAGAAGACCAAGAATTTGTAAACTCGAGGTTACTTGACATAGTCCAGATGGAAGATTCCTAAGAAGAGGCTTTTACTAAATTTAATAGGCATTAAACCATAGTGAAAATTTGGTTTGACAAGTGATCAAAGGTCAAGGTGTTCAGGCAGGGAGACTTAGTTCTTCTTTGGGATAAGGCATCTGAGCCCAAGGGAAAGCATGGTAAATTTACACCTCTATGGATTAGCCCCTATCAAATTACAAAAACACATGGAAATAACACCTTATAATTTAAATATCTACAATGAACAAAATTCACAGTGCCCTTTAATGGGAAATATCTCAAGCATTACTTTTTTACTGCTGCACCTAGGATCTTCATGGAGTAAATCTGTAAGGATGGTTATAATTAATGTAGGTAGTCTAAAGTAGTTCCATTTTGTCATTTTCCTTCTTGTACCTTGTTTGTACATAGGTTTTTATATATTTTCTTTCTTTCCCTTTGTTTCCTGCTTTGTTACTTTATGTTATATGTTTTCTTCTCATTGTGTGTTTGCTTTTGATTGCTTCATTCCTTACTTCTAATAAGTTCCTTAAAATATCCCTCAGATTAAAGATTACTTGATTATTCAAATAAATCCATAATTTCAAAAATGTAGGTATAGATCTTAAGTAGGTAATGACCATGGGTCTGAAATATGATCTTGATGTTATAATTTAAAGAAACTAGTAGGGACTGGTGAATAGGTTAACTATTTTATTAGAACATGGTCATTATTTTGATGTAAAATCAGTTTTAAGAAGAATTGTACATGTATAATGAAAGTTTAAGTTATTAAGGAATAGTCATGTTTGCACTTTGAAAATATCCTTGCCTGGGACAAAGGTTGAAACCATAGGTGATTATCTGAGGATCACAAACTTGACTAAATCCTCAAACCTGGCTATCCTAATTCCCAACCTATGTTCAAAAGCCCAAAAGATATTAAAAGTACAAAAATAAGAGATTATTTCAAAATAATAAAAAAATATATTTTCAATCAAAGGTGATTCTAGTAATCTCCACCAGGGCTATAGATGCATTGATGGTATTCAAAAAAGGCCATGAGTAGAGGCAAAGGCATCTTTGTTAAGGTTATGGATGTTTGGCTAGTAGTAGAGTAGTGCCCAAGCCTTCCCTAAACCAAGACCATGGTGCTTAAGAAGTATCAAAACATGTTACAATGTCAATATTAATGATTAAAAACTTGAAACCAAGAATTTATCCCTTGAATCGCATTGTAAACATTGAGTGGAATCAAAGCACACACACAACATGTCTATGTTTTGATGTTTAATCCTAATTATTCAAATACAAGGTTTTTTTCAACCATGAACTGATCTTAATAATGGCATTGGTCAAGTGGAGTAGGTGACCTAGTTGTCTATCTAAACTACGGTCTCTAAGTTCTAAAATATTGCTAAGTTCTCCATGAACGTCACCATTTTTTGAGATCAACATAGCCCATTTCTAAAAAATAGTGACCCTTGTAAAACTTTGAACCTTAACACTAAAAAATTGACATGTTTTACAGATTATTAGTATTTTAAAATCACCCACTCCCAATAAGGATGGTCTATTTAGCTATGATATTGATTTAACTTTGCTTAATATTGATAATAGTAGATCTTCATGATATAATTACAAGTTTCATGGGACCTTCATTGAGTGGATTACATATAAATTTTAGAGATTAATATTTATTAAATATTTTACTAGCCTTTGGTCTATAGGAACTTAGGATTAAATCCATGTTTTGAATGTCTTAAAACCCTCCTTTGAAAACCCTTAATTATATCCTTTAGTTTAATTTTAAATTTCATGAGAGAAAAATTGGTGAGAGTACTTTAAAAATGCAATGAACTAAGTTTATTTTTTTATGCTAAGGCTTAATTATGTTTCTTAACACAACCAAGCCCTAGCCTATAAATCATGTTTATTTCTTTTATATTTTTCCCTCATTTGTTCCCTTTTATTTTAAAATCAGGTCTAGCTTTCATGTTTATAGGATCCTTTAGTTTCCTAGCCCAGTCTCACTTTATGTTTCGTGGTCCCTCTTGGTACTTATCCTAACATCTTAGTCCTAAGTCCCTATTCATTTTAACATAAATAATACCTTATACCTAATACTTTAGCTTAAGTTTTTATGTTTTCTTTATCTCTAACTTAAATATATTTCTTTTTAGTAAGAATGATGGTTTACACCTCATCGAGCAACATTGATTAGACAGATTGAAAGAGGCCTGATGAAAAGCTTTCATCCATCGAGCTAATATTTATATCACTTGGATCATAATAAATGAGTCTTGGGAGCCCATTCTAAAATCAACGCTCTAATAACTCTTCCTAGAGTCAATAGAGACAATGATCTAATGGCCCATGGAGTTGCCATATGGCGCTCCAGCATTCAAACTTAATATCAAAAAGACCTTGGGATAGGATATTGCATTATAATTTTTAATTATTGAAAGGGTCATTATTTTATTATGTTTAAAATACTTAACCTTATGAATTAGTATAAGTTTTATATATTGCCTCAAACTAACTCGATCCACGTTATGATTTTAGGAACCAATAACATGCATCCATTTAGATCATGATCTACGGTTTGCACTAACTCATAAGAGATAATCCCATGGAACACATTTAATGTAAGATTATATGGGACCAACTATAGTTAGGAAATAAATATGACACTCTCATGCCCATTATATGATGATTGTGAGGCTATCATTGACGTTTGTGAAGTCATAAAATTTTAAGCCCATATGAGAAGTTGTTAGAGATTAATTTTAACATTTTTACGAATGTCATCAATACCTACAAGGACATCACTGATGTCTATGAGATTTGTTAAAATTTAACTTAAGAGCCAATCTCATTTAGAAGATAAATAAATTTAAAATTTTTATCTCGATGTCAAAATTTATCTTCCATAGATTAATCTAGTTTATTTAAATCCATGGCTAGGCTTAAGGTCCTTATAACTAAGTTTAGATTTTTATAAGCTAAGCTTGAATATCATGCTAGAATCTAGTTGTGTTTTTAAACATTGACCTGAGCCTTAGTCTATATGTATGCCCCATGGTATTTTGAGCCTAATGCGCTTAGTTTAACTAAAGGTCCCATTACCATAAAAATTAGCATATAAAATTTAATCTAAAGTTTTATAGTGTTTATTAACATGATAAATCCCTAGGTTAAAATGCTACATGAGATCCTTTTTTATTCAAGGCCCCCTTTTAGTTTGATTTAAACTTAGACTAAATACTTTGATCTAAAGTACATTTCATGTTTATTAACACAAGATAGAACTATAGCCTAAATTACTTCTTATGTCCAAAAACTAATTAGAGTTTGTGTATATTTCCAAAATCTATAGATCACATTGATCCACATAAGATAGATTAGATGGTGCAAAAATAGGATGGAATTTTTAACAAGGATTCTACCAAGCATGAGATTGACACATGATAGGAGCATGTTAACATGTAGACTAGAAATATGTAGAGATATAAAGGCTTTAAAAATGGCTAGGTCTCATAATTGTAAAGCCTGATGTAGATAAGGACCAAAAATGTACAAGTCTCAGGATCAAGATCAATGGTCCACATTAATCCATGCATAGAGATCATATGGTGCAAATAAAGATGCAAATTTTTAAAAAAGGCAATGGATAGTTATTTAAAAACATTATGAAAAGTTCCATGAAAGCTGTTAGTAGGATGCCACATGGGCACAAATGAAAAAATAAGGGATTTTATGGGATCAAAAAGGTGAACATATAACTGGAAATGGTTAAATCAAATGCAAGGCATGAATTCACCTAAGTCCAAGTAAATCATCACCACTAAAGTTGTAGATAATCCATAACCTATACTTAAATCACCAATTCAGTTCTAAATTAACCATAATAGAACCAGAAAGACCCCAATTATCATTTGATCAAGTGTAAACTGATTTAGATATAATTTATAGGCCACTAGTGAGTGATTTTCAAAACTCATAATCATAGAAGCCTAAAAATATAATAGAGAAGACATAAAATTATACCTCACTTTGGATGTGGATGAAATAATCTTAAGTCATATTGTATTGGATGTATTAGCATTGAATACTAGGGACAACAACTGGTCCAAGCTCTTTTGGGCCATTAAAGAGTTATAGAGAATCACTAATGAGGATGAAAATATTGTTATAATTTTATAGATTTATTATAATATAGTGTCTATCCATATGGTTGGTCTCTACCATATAGTATCAAAACTTGAGGTACTTCATTATATCAACATTATTGCTCATATGCTTAAGCATTGTAGACTTCATAAGGATATGATTATTCTTAAATGAAAGTTTAAGGAGGTTGCTTACATTTCCCCTCTAGCCTTTGAGAGTTACTAAAAACTCCCCATTCCTTAGGTGGATTATCCCATAATCATGCAATGGTCAAGTCAGAGAAACCTAAAAACCACCCTAATCCCATGGCTATAGTCAAGAAACCAAGTATTTTATGAGCTTGTTAAAAAAATCCCTATCATCCAATTTGGGGTAGGGTTTATAATGATCACAAATTTTCTTAATAGGATATTTGGGTCCCATTCTACCATTTATGTCATAAAACCATGTTTCCCTTACATATAATTCATAGTCAAGAAAGGACTCACCCCTCCTATTAGAGATTTAATCAATGGCTACCTAAAGAAATAATTTTTTCCTATAAAGAAGAGGACTAGAAACCACTTTTTTATTATGTCCTAACTTTTGGATGACCTATTAGCCACCACAACCATCCCTAACATAAGAAATTATTAGCTAAGGGAAGGTAGATAGTCTCTAATTATTATTCTAAACTACACATATTCAAATATAGAGACCACATTCAATTCATTTATGATTGTGTGTATCTAACCTTTTTTGAGGCTATTATAGGGATACCCATGATGAGGGTAACTCCCTTAATCAATAAATATGTCAAGATAATTATATATCTTTGATTGTATCTTGATTTCACTACAATTAGGATAGAAGGAACCCTGTCAGTGTATCTAACCTTTTTTGAGGCTATTATAGGGATACCCATGATGAGGGTAACTCCCTTAATCAACAAATATGTCAAGATAATTATATATATTTGGTTGTATCTTGATTTCACTACAATTAGGATAGAAGGAACCCTGTCAGTGTATCTAACCTTTTTTGAGGCTATTATAGGGATACCCATTATGAGGGTAACTCCCTTAATCAATAAATATGTCAAGATAATTATATATCTTTGGTTTTATCTTGATCTCACTACAATTAGGATAGAAGGAACCCTATGACAGCCTCTCAAGTTGGCAATTATGTGCCCACCAAGCTAGCCAAGCAAGAGATTACATACTAGTTATTCTATGGAATTAATAGTATATGGAAACATAAGAGGAAGGGTATAATCCATCCTTTTAATTTAACCATCATTATAATAGTGATTTAGAATTAGGCTAGTGTGGACACCATCTCTAGGCATATAGACACATTTGACTTGTAGCTTGATGAGTTAATGTAATAAGACATCAGAGATAATGTTTTGAATCATCTAAAGGACAATAAAATAAACATGAAGTATAAAAATCAAATTGTTGTCCATGACACCATGTATATTTAGGCATCATCATTTTCTAAGGTTCTAACAAGATTGAAAAGGCACAACATTTAACTCGAGGCTAGATTACAAAGAAATGAGAAGCCAACTAGTGAAATATCAAAGATGAATACTCTACAATACCATTTTATATTAGGACCATATACAAGACCTAATATATAATAAATAGAGGCACAAATTACATAAAGGTTGAAAGTACCAATTACCAAAGGTACAAGAAAGTAGAAGCTTGAAATAAGAGCTAGTGAGGGAGCAACCTCTTCTACCCAGCTTGAGAAGCTAGAGTTTCTAATTGAATACATTTAAATGATTACATTACATACTAGAGAGACAATGGATGATAACTTAGAGGTGTTTATTAGTGCCTATGATTTTGATGAAGAGGAAGCTCAAGAAGGAGAGTCTCAACTCTAGGTTAAGGAATTAGGAAGGGAAAAGGGGAAGGAAGTATCTTTGGACTTAGTTCTAGTAATTATTCCTCAAAAGAGAAAGGTTGAAATATCATTGGTTCTTGATAGAACCAAGAATCCTAAGGTAACCCTCACTCACCCTCTGAGTGAAATCAATTAGTTTAGTGATGAAAATCACATTTATGGTCAAACCATTCCTAAATGGTTTGTATATGGAAAATACAATAGATCCAAATGCTTATACATAAATGGGATATCATAAAGTTAGTCAACATCACATTTCTTGAGGAAATTAAGCCCTAGATAGTGGATCTAAAGTATAAAGATCAAAAAAGATGAATGGTTACTCTTGGATCTTAAAGAAACATCCAAGTGGAAGCTCTGAAGCCACTAAAAATGACACATTCTCTAGTCAGTGTCCAATTTGACCCAACCACAACTGGATTATAAATAATTAAAATAAAGAGAGCTATGGTAGGTGGAGAGGAATTCACTTTCCATAAGGTGGATCCATTCATTGGTTTGACTCCACTAGAATTCCAAGGACTAGGAGAGGACCCCATCCATAAAGAATATATACTTGGGTTGGTTGAGGCTCAAAGTGTTCAATTACAAACTAGCATCAGGGTGTTACAATAACAAATAAATAGCCTTCAGAAGAAGAATAAGGATTTAGAGAAGCAGACAATTTTATCATTTATTGATTTCACTAAGGCAATAATATTACCCATAGAATATTCTAGCGGTAATTACCCTAGCTAAGGGATGTATGTACATAAATGTGGTTACATGGATTTTTATAAATCAGAAAAAACTAAGTTACATGTAGTAAAATAATTCATTATTTCCTCTATTAAATTTGAAAGAAGGGATGCTAAAAAAGTTGGTGTCATTTCACCTAGTATCAGAGTTTGTGGTAATTTATAAATTCTATGCACAATTATAAAAAAGATTTAGAACAATTTATATTTGTTAAAATCTACCTAATAAACTATTTTGTGACTTTTCAAGGAAATGGTTAAGACCAATGCTAAAAAAAATTAGGTTGATAATGATCAAGGAATGATAGGACAATTTTAAGAGGTAGTTGTGGAAGTAGAGGTATAATCTAAGATAAGGGTTGTGCTACCCAAAATATGAATTAAAATAGAATTTAACATATTCCCCATAATGATAATGATAGTAAAAATATTGAACCATCGAATGATAATGTAGTTGGGAATAACCCAACTGATAAGAAATAAGAAGTCCTCCATAGAATATTATCTACTCTAAATGTCATTCAAGGCAAAAATGAAAATCATGAGTGAAGGTTAAAAATATTGAAGGTGTTCCTCAGCAAGAAGTTTGTTAATTGGAATTTGGGCAAGTAGGGGAGAAAACACTCTAGTAAGTACCAATAATAATGGTAGACATGATCATCATAGATCTAAAAAAGCTTACCCAACCTACCCTTTTAGGTGATGAATCAAGTGACATAGTCAATGCATGGCTTGCAAATCTATATAAATATTTTAATATATATAAAATGACATCTAATGTGAAGGAAAGGGTTGATATCTACCATGTAAATGGTTTTGCTTCTTTATGGTGGAACCATCTCCATGATTTGTAAGGTTATCGACCTATGACCTTACTTGGCCAAATTTTGAGAGCCAATTGTAACAGAGGTACTTAAGTGAAAGCTTCGAGGAGCTAAAAGTAATAGATTTTCAACTACTCAAGTAAGAGAACATTACTATCTTGGAATATGAGAAAAATTTCTTAAATATGATATGTTATGTGGACTACATGCATGATGAAGAGATAAACATAACCAAGTGCAAGTTGGCACTGAAATAAATATTGATGCATGACATCAATATGACTAATCTTAAGATGTTGTTAAATTCAATAATGTTTTCCCATAGGGTATAAGAAAAATTTAAAGTCTTGACAAAAACTAAGACAAAACTTTAAAATGAATAGGCATCAATCAAAATCTAATAATCTTTCTTTCACATCTAAAATTTTCAATAAATTAGACCAACATTGTAAGTTTCATGGGAACAAAATAATTTAATTGATTCCAAGGTTAAAACAAGAAATTTAAAACCCAAGGCAACTAAAAAATGGGTCTTTAAGGAACTACAAACACCAAAAAATCCTACATGGACCAACCATAGGGGCAAACAATATTCCACTATCCCCACAAAGGAGAGTGGTGAGCTAAGAATGTTCTGATAAACACTAATATAAGGACTACCCAAAGTTAAAATTGAGACAACCAATAAACCATAGAGTATATGCATTAGTAAAAAATTGAAAAGCTAACTTTTAGGATACTATAATAGAGATAAGACATTATATTATTGGTAATTTGGTAGCTATATTAATTTATTCTAGTGTAATAACCAACTTTATCTCACATGTTGTAATAAATAGATAGAAGAAGAAATCTATACAACTAAGAGAAGGATGGGAAATGGATTTTGGTATTGATAAGATGGTACCTATCCAAGAATTCTTAGACCAAACTAAACTTGATTTGGGCACTTTCATAACAACGGTAAACATGTTTTAAACACCCTTAGGGTCTTATGAAATCATATTAGTCATGAATTTGTTGTAACAACACCATGAATCACTTGATTACTTCCAAAAAAAATGGAATGCATTGATGAGAATCAAAAACATGTTAAAATTTAAGGCCTTCAAGGTCCAAAAATATATGAAATTCTTTTATCCTTATAATTAAATAAGGTTTCTCATAAAAGGTATAAGCTCTGTGTAGTCCAACTATAGGAATTTCCCAAGAAGGAATATTAGTCTTGTTTAGATATTCCTATTTTATAGGAATTTGTGGATGTATTTTCTAAAACATTTCCTAGTTTACATCAGAATGAGAGTTTGAATTCTCTATTGAGGTTGTGCCAAGGTATTTCCTTATATTAACATCTCATTAAAAATAAACATGGTAGATCTACAAGAGCTAAAATTTAAATTACAAGAAATTTTGGACAACAGAAGAATTCAACCAAGTTTCTCACCTTCGGTTGCTATGGTAGCCTTTATGAGAAGTAAATATGAAACTTTAAGGTTCTACATTATATATCATATGCTAAAAAATTGAAAATCAAGAATAATTAATTATTATCCTAGATTGATGAAATATTAGATTAGTCAAAAGACATAATATTATTTTCCAAAATTGATCTAAGATCTAGCTACCATTAGTTAAGAATTAAGGAGGACATACACAAAGTAACCTTATGAACTCACTTAGGCCACTATGAGTTCAATGTTCTAACTTTTGGCCTCATGAATGCACCTGCTATACTCTTGAATCTAATGAACAACATTTTCAAAGATTTCATGAAAAACTTTGTACTAGCATTCTTAGATGACATTCTCATATAATCCAATAATAAATTTGGACATGATCAACATTTAAGGTTTGTTTTACAAATTTATGACAACATAAGTTATTTGGTAATCTATCCAAATTCACCTTTTACCAAATAGAAATACATTCATTAATTAGGGTTTGTGATCTCCAAGAAAGGTATTTATGTATATGTAACAAAGATTGAAACCATTCAAGAGTGGCCTGCTCTATCTAATATGCACAACATGCACAGTTTCATGGCTTTGGTTCAACACTATTGGTGGCTTGTAAAAAATTTGTCCCACCTAGCCAACTCCATTACATCTTTGTAGTGTAAAGGCAAAAAGTTTTCATGAACATCTAAATGTGAAGAGGATTTTAAAAATCTCTAAGATATGTTAATAATAACTTTTATTTTGAATAAACCTAATCCAAAAGATCATTTCGAGGTATGGGCTGACACTTATAAGGTAGGTTTAAAAACATATTGAGCCAAGAGAGTAAAGTGGTGGCCTGTGAATCTTGAAAGCTCAAAGAAGCTAAAAATAACTATCCCACACATGGTTTGAAGATTATTTCCATATTCCATGCATTAAAACAATGGAAGCACTTTTTGATAGGAAATTTTTTAAAGGTGAAATCTAATCACTGTATCCTATAACACCTATTCTCACAAGATTATTTGAATGCCTGGAAGCATAGATGGTTGGAATTTGTCATCAATTTTTACATAAAAAAATAAAATGTGAAGATAAAGTAAAATCATGTGGTTGATGTACTTATTAGGCATACAAAACTTGATTCCTTGTCTATTTTACAATGGAATTTTAGGAGTGTTGTCCATAACCAATAGCTTGCTCATAATTATTACAAAAAATTAAAGTGCAGGACTAGCTAATGATCCTCTGAAAAAATAATTGGATGATTTTTATGTTGATCAATATGGCCTTGTTAGGCATTAAAAAAATGTACCTGAATCAGGTAGAATGCATAATATTTTACTACATAAATTTCATACAACACCCCATTTTACCCATTTAGGGGTCACTAAAATCTTTCACTAGTTGAAAAGGATCTTTTTTTAGCCTAGTCTGAACAAAGATGTTTTAAAATTTATAGAAAAATGTATAGAATGTTATCATGTAAAGGGTAAACACTATAATCTTTGGGGTTTACTATACCCACATGACATTATGTAGCTATTTTCATAATGTTGGTATTAAGGCATTAATGTTGTCATTGATGTCAAAGTTAAGTTGAATGTCCTTCATGTCATAATTTAGAGTTCATGTCATGATTCATGAAGTAGTGTGTGGAAAAGAAGTTTTTAATCCACATTTAGAGAAAATTTTAGGGCAACCTGGTATTCTTTTTGATGTTTTATGACATGTTAATATCATGTTCAAGATACAAGGGAAGCATCTTGATTGAGCTCTAAGTACTAAGCAACATACAAGGTAAACACATGGGTCAAAAAGTCCTTGTATTCTATATAGGGTCTTAGAAAAGGGTTTTCATGTGAAAAATATCATAAAGTATATTGATATTGTCCTTGTCTTTAGACAACCATGTTTGATAAATGACATATTTGTAAACTATCTTGTATGTATTCAAACTCTGAGTACTAGGTATCTTGAGTAGCCTAGTCTAGCTCTATGAAGAAGATGCATTCATGATTCATGGTAAAGCCTTATTATTTGGGTTAGTAAAGGAATGAGAGATTATCCTAAGATATGTTAAAAATGATAAGAATACAAAGAAGCTTATTTATGAGTCTCAAGGTCGAATGTTGAGGCTTAATCTTTACTTGAAAGACCTCGTAAATTGTCATAGGTCTAGTAACATGATGAGTTGAGCCATTTTAGACATGTGTAGGTAAGGTTTGAAATTTATGAGTAGGATATGAGATCACCTAACATATGGATAAGGAATTAAAGATATTTTAAGAGGTTTTACGGCATGATCATAGCCTAAATATGACTGGCAGTGTAAGAATGAGAATGAGATTAGGGATTGGTTATAGAATACTAGGGATGGATCCTAATCCATGGGGTAAATATTAAAAACCTATCTCTATTATTCCCTTATTGTATAAGTGTTGATGATTCATATACTAAAGCAATAAGCTGTCATCAAATTGGTCTATCTAACATAGTGAGGTTTGTGTAGAGTAACATAGTGAGATTGGTTTGTAAGACCAATATTGATTTATGACAATGAAATATATTTTTTTAGATATGATATCAAGACGCTAAATATTCTCACATACCAATTTTAATATCATATAAGTGTTCCCATAGATGTTCTATGACTTGACTTTATTAACTATGTTTTTAGTACTGCAAGTAAATTTGTGTGTGTGTGAAAATGATGTTCCTAAGTCATTTTTCACTAAGTTTAAGGATAAAATTATATTTAATATCTTATAAAGGTCTTATATTATTATTTTAATGTATTTTTATTCATTTTAAGTCAATTTTAAACCTTGGAGAGTCAAATTATTTTGACTATTTATTGACAGTGTTTGGTGTTTTTAAGCGTTTTACAAAAGTATTATTGAGGCCTTTTATCCTATGTGGTGAAGACAAAATAATTACAGGAAGTAATTTAAGTCATAAATAGCCTATTGTGTGTGTGTGTGTGTGTGTGTGTGTGTGTGTGTGTGTGTGTGTGTGTGTGTGTGTGTGTGTGTGTGTGTGTGTGTGTGTGTGTGTGTGTGTGTGTGTGTGTGTGTGTGTGTATGATTTTATGTATGGGTTATGTGTAAAATTTGTGTATATGGTTCAAATTTGCAAGATAAACTTTTTGGTAGTGAGAAGGCCTATTGGTGAGTAGACCTAATTGGATGGTTTAAGGAGTTAAAAGAGACAAATAGTGTTGTATACATAATTATATATTATTATGGGTATAATAAAGTGAAATAAAAAGTTTTTCATCCATTTTTTAAGGCTCAAAGTGTTTAAAGGAGGTCTAAGTAAAACATGTGCTTAAGGAAGGCCTAATTGCATTAGGTCTCTATTAGGCCTAATGGTAGTTTTAGCCATTAGTGACTGATCTATGTAATTTTTTTTTCACTTTTTTAATGTATGTAGTGATATATTTTAAGAATAATCTAATTTTGGTGAGGTTCATGGCTGACCAAGATGGGTGTTAGAAAGAATCAAGTATAAAGTCAAGGCCTAATAAGCCTATTTTCACTAGTTAGAATATTGATATATTAAGCAAAGGATATATAGTTTTGGAGAATATGTTAATGGATTAAATATCATTATAAATTTTATCTAATTATTCCATGAGTATCTAATTGTGTCTCTACATGTGTTGATCAAGGTCATTTGACCTAATTCTACCAAGGAAAGGGCTAATTGAGAGAAAAGGCCTAATAGGTTGTTTGAGTGAGAAAGAAGTTTGAGAAGAGAAAAAAAAGGAGGTCATCATGATTTGAATAACTACTAGGTTTCCAATGGTGATATGAGATTCAAGGTAGCTAAGTTGGTTCTTGGTTGCCTAGGGGTTTGTATCCTCCTTGTAGGTTGAAGTTTGTTAAAAGTACTAATTGTGTTGGTTCTTGACTGAGGGGTTGGTACTCCTTGTGGGGTAGGTCACTCACTAAAATATTTATTAATTTCTTATAGGAAAATATTGCAAGTTGTGATTCAGTGTGTTTTACTCCCCTTGAGGGTTTCCTACATATATCTTATGTCCTTATATTATTTTCTTTCATTGATGCTTATTTATGTATTAATTGATGTATGTAAGTGAAATAATGCTTCATGAATTATAAGTGAAAATTGGAGGACTATTTTACCAAGTAGTTGAAGACATGAAATTCATGTATGTTATGGATCAACAAACTAAGTGAGAGGATTATATATATTTAGTTGAGTTTACCTGTAACAAATTTATCATTATAAAATTAAAATGGCTGCTTTTAAATTTAGATATGGGTAGAAATGTAAAACTCCACTTGGCTGTGATAATCTCTAAATTAAAGCCATTGTTGGTCTATAATTGCTTCCAAAATATGATGATCAAACATACATAATATGCCAAAACCTGAAGGCTACTTCTAATCAAAAAAAGAGTTACATTGATTTGAAAAGAACACCTCATGACTTTACTATTCATAAAAAGGTTTCTATTTCTATAAGAACATAGAATAGTTCAATAAATTTTGTGAAAACATCCAAGTTGCCTCCTCACTTTGTTGGCCCATTTTACATTGTGCACAAAATCAACCATTTTGCCTACAGGTTGGTTTTACCTCCTTAACTATTAAGAATTCATGATGTGTTTCATATTGAATTATTAAGGAAATATGTGCTTGATTTATATAATATGTTGGATTGGAGAAATTTATAGTTTACTTAAGAGAAAAAGATGTAGTTGGACCTAGTGAAAATCATATGCTATCCCAACATTAAATTAAGCAACAGATAAATCCAATAGGTCTTGATATAATGGGACCCACTAAGTAGTAGGAATGGAACTTTAAAGGATACAAAACTATTAAAACAACATTATGCCTAGATATTTTAATCTATCACTAGGATGGATCCTCATTAAGGGGAGGAGGATATTATAATCTACCCTTCATACCTTATTTTTTTTTAGAATATTATATGTTTTTATCATGCTTTTATACTATTTGCCTATAGTTTTTAGCCTTTATTTTATTGGTACTATGCTAGTGATGTTCTAATATATTTTAGATAATATATAGTAGGTAATTAGATTAAGCACCATAAATGTAGTTTATTATATAAATATGTTAATTTGGTTACAACATTCAATTTTGTACTTATATTATTTAGTTTCGATATATATTATTATATTATACAAGTGTTGATGCCTATTTATGGATACAGGTATAGATACATGAGCTAGACTAGTGGTGGTCTCTAGTTTTTAGGAGATAAAGGTTAAGGGCAATGAGTACTTAGGTATCTGACATAAGCAAAAAGGGCTGTTATAATTGAGCCATTATTCACTATGAAAAAATATATCCATTTTGTTATTCTATCACTTTTAATCATATTTTTCTCTTATTCTTATTTTTTATCATTGTCTCAACTTCTGTTAAGTTCTTACATGCCTTGATTATTTTATCATTAACTACTTATAATTAGGTGCGTTATCAAGTTCCTTATATGATTTTTTTGTTTAATTGTTTATATACTTTGATATAATTACCTCATTCTATTGTACATAATCATTATAATTGTTTGCTCATAGGCTACCATTGCCTTATAGCTAATGATGCATGTAATATTTGTTTGAATGTTGATAACCAAGTGTAGGACCATTATTTTTATAGATTAAGTAAACCTGCTTTGGAAATTTAATAAAATACTATAATTTAGTATTTTTTGGAATGAATATTAAAGTACTTCCTTGATTTTATTTATAACCTTAAATCCTAAATGACGTGGTAGTAAAAGAGCTTAAGGTTGATGTTTGATGTTATGTTTGATTATGTTTTATTTGACCTATGATGGGGGCAAAAATTATCTTGACATGGTATTACTTTTTTAATAAAAGATTGGATTTTATCAATGATAATGTTGGTATAGGTTGTGGGGTTTTAACTCCAAACCAAAAAACTATCCTAAGTTTTTTGTCTTCAAAATTCATCATTTATTTTTTTGGAGATTGTGACATTTGAGGAGATGGGGTGTAATGGATAAGACATTTTTCATTGAATGGGTAGATGAGGATATTTTTTAAAACATAGAGGAATATATGGGAGAGAAGGGAGAAGTAATGGATGAGTGAGAATGCCCAACTTTGGTTATAACTATAAGAAGTTGGGCATGGAATTTGGGGAGAATTGGAAGATATAAAGTAAGCAAGTTTTATCAAGAAGTGTTGTCATTAATGCCAAGGTTGATGCCATTAATGTCAAGGTGTATCTGGTGAAGATACATGGTGAGTGACCTTTGAGGTATGAGATCATGATATTGATGTGACAAGGAAGACTTTTCAAAAGATGCATTTGAACGTAAAAGATAATTTGAATGCAAGAGATAATTTGAAGGCAAGAGGGAATTTGAAGGCAAGAGAGAATTTGAAGAAAATTAATGAATTATGGTTGCATGAAGTTACAAGTCATTGATGCCAAGTTTTATAAGAATCCTACTCATGAGCCTAGCCATTACATGATGAGGTATGTGAATGATATGATAAGGAGAGATTGACGAGATTTTTTTTTGTTATTTGATGTGAAAGTTGATTTCAAGTTTTAGGTCAGTTTGAAGTTGTCAATGTTGTCATTAAAGGTTCTTGTGAATGTATGATGATTAATAGGTCTATAAGAGTGGTGTTGTGAGAAAATCTAATTGATAGTATGTGTTTTGACAATATTATAAGCATAAAAGGCATGTGGTGTGTAAGAGAGTGTTTAAATGGTTATGAGAATTTTTTTATTCTTGCCATTATTCATGAATACATGTAGGTATAGGGCTTTGAAGTCAAGTGCTTAAGTAGCCTAAGCTTAGTCATGGCATGAAGAGACCTTATGAAAAGGTTTGAGTATGTTGACTTCTTGATATGAATGTACAAAGTCATTATTGGTTGTATGAGGTTGTTTTATCATGTGTGTTAGGAATTGGAACACTCATGAATGTTTTAGGGTAATCCTATAGGGGTAGGAAGTTCAGACCAAGTCTGCCCCTAGACCACTCCTAGACCCTGCCTAGCCTAATGAGGTATAATAATATATTATCAAGGCATATTAAGGATGTATGATAGTGTTTATGTATTATATAGGTTTCTTGAGTATGTAAGTAAGGTGAAGAGTAAATGGAAAGAGGAATGAAGTTTAGTTTTAAGGCCTGATGTAGTTTGCAGGTCAAGGTTTAGAGAGGAAATAGAGTAAGTGTGTCCTAATGAGGGTTCATAATATTATTTCAGGGTTTTTGAGATAATGTAACCATTTATATAGGTGATGTATGTTTTTTAAAGTCTATTTATGAATTTTGAGGTCATATTTTGAAGGACAATGCATGAAACATTGTTTGGAGGTCTCTCAAGTGTTTAGAATGAAGGGTTCTCAACCAGAGAATACTTTTATCATGCTTATCAGCTCATCAAACCCTTGAATGTGAACTGAATATATTAATGGTATAATTTTAAGGGTCCTTGATTAAAAATATATGCGTTACTTCATGGATTGAGGGACTATGCTTTATGAATGATCGTTAAGAGTGGAAATAGTTTTAAACCCTCTAAGAACCCTAATAAGGACATGATGTTCAATATGTTGACTAAAAGTGATAAAAATGGATTTTTATTCTCATGTAATATTTTTTATCTTGCATTTTAATCTCCCATGTATACCTATATATGGTATTGGTTAGAGAGAGGAAAGAGAAAATCTTGAGTTACAGGTTTATTTCTAAAGAAGTTATTGTAAATATAAAATGTTACATTGGACATAGTAAGAAAATGGATGGATGAATAAGGTAGAGACTCATGTCTCATTTATATGAATATTTCCTAATATTTTATACAAGTGTGCTAATATGGTCATCCAATTTAGCTAGTTGCTAACTAGCCTAATGGTGCAAATAGTGAAAAAACTAGGCAGTAGTGAGAAGATGAATAGGAATGTCTTTTCATAATTGAATGTTGAAACTAAGTGTATGGAGATGTTTTTTGATACTGGTATTTATTATTCATTCTTTTATATATCTTTAAATTTTTTTTCTATTATGAAAATGATGAAGCCAAAAAATCGATTATGTAACTAAGTGAGGTCTGTGTGTAGTGAGGTCAACAAAGTGATCTGTAAGACCAATAGTTGCCACAAGACCATATTAAGTTTATATTTTAAGATATAATAGATATTTTTTATTATAATTTTAATACACTATAATTATTTTATAGTGTATAAATAGTTATTGGAGGTCTAAGTCACCATGATTAGTCCTTAAATAAAAGTAGTTATTCTGAGTAAGTTGTAGAGGTGTTTTTGAGTCTCTATGCCATTATTTTAAGTGTCTAATGCATATGGTCATATTTTCTATGTAATTAAGGTTATGTATATGTGATTTATTGTCATGTTTATGTGGCTAAATGACATGTTATCTTCATTTTTTCAAGTTAGTCTTTTCCATGTGTTCAAAGGCCTAATATGAATTGTGCTAATGGAAAATCTCAAGTAGTGATTTGTTGTAAAATGTATTTTTGATCCTAAAATACATTATTTTGGGTATATTAAAATTTTATAAGATATTTTACTATATTTTTTGTACTTTTAAAGTGTTCTAAGGAAGGTAAAGTGTAACATATGTCTAAGAAGGCCTATTAGGTCTCCATGAGACCTGTAAGTGAAACGAGGCTTAATTAAGTCATGTTAAACCAAAATATACTAAAATGTAATTTTATTCATGTCCATAAGAATTAATAATACATATTATATGACCTACCTAAGAGATCAAGGGTGTATGGTTGACTAAGTGGTATATGAGCAAGGAATGGTGTATGAACAAGGCAATTTTCGTCTTATTTGAGAAAGTTAAGTGAAAGTGAATGAAGTGGAACATTATTGAGTATAAAGAGATATTTTATAAAATTATAATCACATATATTATCTTTAATTAATAAATTATAGTGTGTATACATATGAATATCAAATTCATATGACCTGATCAGTCTTGAAGAGACCTAGTTAAGCGAAGTGGCCTATAAGCCAGTTTGAGAGGGGTAACATTGTGAAGAGATAAAGAATATGATCATGATATGTTGTATTAAAAACATATTTTTATAATTGATATCATAAAAAATATGTGGTTTATTTGGTGATAACTCATCTAAGGTGTTGGTACCTACTTGCTAGTGGGTACTTACAAAAGCCTAGTCAAGTGGATACTCGACTAATTGGGTTTGGCATTCCATGTAGAATTGGTGATTATATAAATTTGTTTTTTTTATTATTTTATTTTAATATATTTTAAAATACTCATGGGTTTTATTACCCTTTAGGATTTCCCACATATGTGATGTGCTATTATATTTCATATTTATATGTATAGTTGTTTATGCTTACTAGATATAAATGTTTGTTTGAATGGTTCATGATTGCTTAAGTGAAATTTAAAGAAATTTTTTGAAGATTTATTCACCCCCCATCTTATTAATTATTATTCTAATATTTTTTTATAATATATAGTCCTTTGAAGTAGGCCTAATATCCTAAACAACATCCTTGAAGCAAAGATGTCTAATAGTGAAGTTCAAGGAAGTTTCTCTACCAAAAAGGCACCATTATTACATGGGAATAATTATGAATTTTAAATAATTATAATGAGTACATATCCACTACAAATTGACCATGACATATGGTAGTTAGTTTTGGATGGATACACTCCACCTCCTACACCACCAAATGATACAATAGCAAAGAAGTAAAGTTAGAGTAATTCCAAGGAAATGAATTCCATTCTATATAGACTATCATAGGTAGAGTTTGTGAAGGTGATGCACTATAGTTAAACCAAGTTGATATGTGAAAATTTTAGGATATATGAAGGAGAAATCAAGGTAAAGATGGCTAAATTTCAAACCAATAGAAGGTAGTTTTAAAGTCTAAGTATGAAGAAAGATGAGAGTATTGCATCTTACATGTAAAGGGTTGATGAACTTGTCAATATCATTAAAGGTCTTAGAGAAGAAGTGAAAGAGTATAAAATTGTACAAAAGGTATTGATATACCTAACTTATAAATTTTATTCAAAGGTTTTTATAGTATAATAAATGCAAGATATATAAACACTTCAAAAGGATGGGCTTCATGGCATCTGGACTGCCTATGAGATGACAAAAAATGAAGGAATACCTCTAAAGACAAAGAAATATTTAAAACTAAGAAGAAGTTAGAAGTCAAGAAGTTCAAGGATGAAGTATGTTCAAATATTGATGATGATGAATTGATAGCCATGTCTGTCAAGAAATTAAGATTTGGATATGGTAAATATTAGGTAAGTTGCCTTTCAAATGTTTCAACTATGGTAAGATTGGTCACTTTGCATCCAAGTTTCCTAGAAAGGATAAGACTAATCATGATGAATAACATGATGAACATCATGCTGATGCTAATAAGGTCTATAATCCTAACAAAATCAATAAATATTTTAAAAAGTATGAAGGCAAGAAAACATCATCCAAGATCAAGAGAAGCTTTTATACCAAAGAAGATAATATGTCATCTAATGTAAATGACACAAGTACATTTTATAGTGATGATGACATTAATGAACATGAAAATAATGAAAAATTATTCATTGATATAGAAATATACAATGAGGGTAGCTCAAAATGGAAATGACTTATGGATAATGAAGAATTAGATGAAGTAGAGGCTAAAGTGAACTTTGAGAAAGAATTAGTGAGTACTCTATAGGAGTTGAAGTTACAAGGAATAATATAAAACTAAGACCATTGGTTAAGAGGTATAAGGATGAAATTTATCTCTTTGAAGAGATACTAAGCATCAACACCAATGAACACAAGGAGATCATCAAACAAATGTAAACTCAAATAGAGATAATCACTGCTAGCCTAAAGGCTAAAGAAGAATAATGCACCATGTATGAATAAAAAATGGAGTCCTTAAAGTAATAATTAAATAAATCAATTATAAATATGAAGACCTAAAATAATTTTGAAAGGAATATTAAGGATCTAGATGAAATTTTGAGTAGTCACAAGTCTAAAAATGATAGTGAAAATTTGTTTTTAGAGTAAATCAAAAGGAGAATAAGGAGATTGATAATGTGAATAAGAAGGTCAACCTAAAGAATAGTACGAAGACAAATTATATTAGATAGCCTAATTCCATAATATATTCAAACTCATTAAATGGATATTGTTTCTCATGTATTTAGTTTGGTCATAGAGAAAGAGATTGTATAAGACCCTCCAAGAATGAGTACTCATGGAACCATATAAAGAATCCCATTCCATATCAATCAAGATGTATAAGTGATTTTATTTTTTATAATTGTCATAAAATTTGTCATATTACAAGATTCTATCAAACTGACTCACCAAGATATAAAAATAAGATTAAAGATCTTAGACTTCAAGAAAGAAGACAAACCAAGGTGTGGAAGCCAAAAATAATCAATCTTAGTCATGATCAGTGTATAAGCCAAGTTGGACTATTTGATATAATAGAGAATATTATAGATATTTAATAGTATTAAGAATGTTCAATATCATCTTAGATTTCTGACCACATAGATGATGAAGAGGTCAAGCCAAAGAGACTAATCAAGCCTAAAAGGATCCTAAGGGATCATTAGTCTTGTAAGAGCATAGAGAACTAGGAATCTCCTAAGTTTGTGTTATATTAGTGCCCCATGGTAAGGGGTGACTCCATTAGGATTCATGGAGACACTCATAAGATAGTAGAATCATGGTAGATATCATAAAGACATGTTGAATAATGTTGACAGAGATAGAAGTATTGTTATATGAGAGATGTTTTAAGGAAGATGAGAATGGTCTGAGAGTCCTAATTGATAGAATAATAATCAATGAGAGGGGGTGTTTAATTAGTGATATAATAAAATAAAATTTAATTCACATTCTTCAAACTATTAACCATTAAACATAAACATTCATGAAGAATACAAACCATTCATTTTAAGAACAAAGAAAACAATGCAAGATCAAAGCATATAACACATGAATTATGAAGGAAACCCTCATGGTAGATAAAATACACTAAAAAAATAATTAGACTACTATCCTATATATAAATTAATTCACTTTATAACAAAACCAACTTATAAAGGATCACCCACCCCTCAATTTGGTCAAACACCTACTAGACTTTTAACTAGCACCAACTAGCAAGGAGGCTTTAACTCACTAGATGATCAAGCACAAACTCAATTACCTCCAAATTTATCTCCACCTTTTATATAATTTATAACACACATGATGATGGGATTATATTTATATAACACTTAAAATCCTACCTCTCCACCTCATATAGCTTATGGTAGTTCATACAAACTCAAATTTGCCTCTTACATAGGCATACAACTCTTTCTCTTCTTTACTAAAACACCCATCAAACACAAGCTCATGATCTTGAATGAATTACTAATTCACACTATAATATTATTATATCTACATAAAATATTTAAACATCATGAAAATTATACATACACAACCTATACATTACTCTTCTAACATATTTTCAATGCTCGTCTTCACTCTAGGTCATCTAGATAAACTAGGCCTAATCATGCCTTGATTCAATACAAAAACATATTGATAAACTTAAATGTCAATATTATATCTTCATGAAATATTAAAAATGTTATTATGATGTTTTTTCATGGTATATTAACCTTATGAAAACACTCATACCATTCACTTCACTCTCTAATTATTTAACAAACTCATTTAAGCCAAAATAACCTTCTAAATATACATGATTCTTTATCCAACCAATATTGGTCAAATACAATACTTTAAATTATTTTATAAACATAAAAATATATATTTATACACTTTAAATACAATATACATCACCTCATTATTTCATTAATTATTCAAATGGATCAAACCAACACACTAGGCTTAAGCTAGACTTAAGCAATTAGCCCTCCATTAGGCCACATGTTACACTTAGATACCAATAGCCCTTAACCAAAGATGGAAACATTCCAAAAATTTTACCACAAGTTACTCAAAGCATTTTATATGCTTAAAAATTCATATAACACTCCAAGTCATCCACTCACCTTATGAAACCTCTTTTAGCCCTCAAGCCTTCAGTAGGTCCCATGGAGACCTAATTCACCTTCATGAAACACTTTGAGCCACTATGAACCAAATTGACCTTAAAAATGACCCAAATAAAATAAAATAACCGTAATTTAATCGTATGTGACCCTTATCCATGATTAATAAACATCATATCATTTTATCATATTCTAAAACCTCCATTAGGTTTTAAAGACCTATTTAGCTTAATTAGCCTAGAAACATTGTCTTCACAAATGAGGCTCAAAATAACTATATATAAACTTTCTAGGCACAATCCACATATGGATGGAAATATAATTACCTATATAACATCATGTAAACCATAGTAAACCTTCATTTAAAATAAAAAGGCTTAGAAACACCATTGAAATAATCTGACTTAGACCTGTAATAATTATAGTCAACAAAATTTAAGTTTGACCTATAATAAGTACACCTGTATAGATATTAAAAACTCAAAATAACTTTTAATATTATTTTCATGGATTTTAGTTCATTTTTTATTTTTATATCAATAAATTTTTATCAATATTTTGACTTGTACAATCATTTCTTTGCAATCTAGTTCATTAAAAAAAAACATAATGAACCAATAGTCAACTCTCACATGAAATAAATTAAATTGTATGAATAGTCAAACCTCCCAAGAAATTTTAGTGGATTTCCCTAAAATTTATTTACCATTTTTATTTTTACGCCATTATCAAAATTTATAAACAAAACACTTTAGACTAGTTTTCCTTTGTAAATTCAAATATTTGAAATCCAACAGTCACTTTTTAATGAAAAAATGGCTTATGTATGGAAAACGGTGAAATATGCTTTGGAGAGAAAATTTTCACTACCAAAAATTTCACTAGACATCATTTCAAGACCTAAGATTTGAGACACATGATCTAGGAACAAATTTTAACAAACCTATGTGACCACTTTCTTCTGACACCTTTACATGTGCAAATGTTGATCTCATCAATATGTTTAGTTAGGAAATTATGCCATGATGACTAGGATAACCTAGACCTTCACAAGACTACTCAAATGGATTCCTTTAAATTACATAGATACACCAAGAACTTATTACACCCCATATGACCCCTCAAGCATGGTCAATCACCTCAAAGGATTGTATATATGATATGCACTCTCAAATCCACTTGGAACCTATCACTTTGTCATTAATGCATTATGTACTAATATCAACTTGACATCAATGACAATAAATACATCTCAAGACCATGCTTAATAATATCAACATTCTTCATTGATGGAAAACACCCTTTATAAGTCTCTCTCCTAAAGTGAACAAATCCTTCATTCTTTTTTCTCTCCCTCTTTGACATTAATAACAATGGGTCTCTTCTTCAGCATGCCAAATTTATCCTTAGACCTGATAAACTAATCATAAATATATAAATATCCCCATAACATCATGCTCATCTCATATAACTTGTTATCAAACCATACTCAATCACACAATCTCCTTTCAATTGAAACATTTCATATATGTTCCCCCTCACTCTATGCATACCTTGCATATTATCAATTGAAGAGAACATAGCTCTATATGAATTACTCATTGATTTCTTAGCTTACACGGAACATGCCCAAAATTTACATACTTCTCAATAAACCTTAGTTATCTCCACCTAACTTCATATTCCACCAGAACAAAACCAAAATACTACAAACATATACAATCAATATCTCTTACAAGAATATACATTGAATGGAGCCATCTTCATCCACAAATAGGCTACCAAAACTATCCAATATTATTTATGAGACAAATGAATCAAATGTTGATCTTATTGGGTCTAAATGGTCTACAAACATTTTAATGTGAAGCAAACAAACAAAACTAATCTAAAATATAAGAATATGCTCAAAACAACTAAACTTACATGAATCCATGCCTATTAGAGATCTTAAAGCTACCAACCTGAATAGACTACCTCATTAGGCCATATATATATGAAATTTGATTTCATTCATACCTTCCTTGTACTTCAAGCTAAACTAACCTTCACAAGATTATCCCTTCAAGGAAATCTCTCTTGCACAATAAAATATACTCCTTTCCTAGTTCATTTCAAAGAGGTGTATTAAAAACAAACATACATAACTAAAATTATCATACCTTTATACCTAGGGATTGCCTCTATCATACTAAACTAATTGAACACTTTTATGAGAGGATCTTTCTTGAATAAGTTAGCAGGTAATTGTAGATACACAAAAAAAACTATGAAAATTAGCAATATTTTAACTCAAATAAGCAGAACTAAATTGCAATGGATAAATTACAAAATCATTGGCATTTTCAAGGGTGAAACCTCCTTTGAGAAATAAAAATACAATAAATTCATGGATGGCTTCATTAGCCTCAACACTTATATACTAAGTCTAATCTAATCAATTACTACTTCATATGAATGTGGGGTAAAGCAAAATGCTCACGAGATGACTTAAAAAACATATGCATCCATTGAAACTCCTACACTAATAATAATAAAGTGAATGGGTAGAACAAGTTCCTAACATTGTATATCATCATTTTACACCTGCTCACCATGTTTTTTTATCCAACTCATTGTGCAATCCAAGATACACCATGTCAAGGGTTTCTTGTGTTAAAGCCCTTATGCCAACTGAGGACAATCAAAGGAAGATCTTATTTCAAAAATAAATCCAAACTTTCAAATCACTTATCACATATTTAAATAGGTGAAATACATCTTTGACAATCTTGAAACCAATTGAAATAATCCATGCTTAGTTATATGCATATCAATACAAAAAATATACCTTGACCCATTGACTAGTCTTTCACTTATAAACCTTACAAAACCATTATATTATGCTTTAAATGACTTAGTAATGCCTCTATGAAGACTAATAGAGACATCTCACCTACCAAGGCACTAAAAAAACAAAGTAATGCCTCTATGAAGACTAATAGAGACATCTCACCTACCAAGGCACTAAAAAAACAAAGATTTAGGAGATTCCAAAATCTCCATACTCTCACTAGTTTGCTTGACTTCCCTAAGCCTCATCATAGGCTTCATTAGTTCATACATCTTCTCTTTGACTCCCTTATCAACACACCCTGATAAATAATACTTTTTTCTTGCCTTCATATCCTCTAAAACAAGCAAACCATCATAATTGATATGCTTAGCAACTAATTCATCCTTTGTCTCAATCTGATCTCTCTTAACAGTCTTAGGTCTCGATATCCATGTATGACCTCTTCCTTGCACACTAGGATCTCCATACACCTTGTTTTACCTTGAGAACTCATTCAACCTATTATTATAATATTTTAAATATTAAAAATTTTATGACACCTGTAACAAACAATATCATTCATACCTTTTTCTTGATGATGGCTGTTATCTCCTTTTGACAAGTTACCTCTCATTTTAAAATCTTTTACAGTGTGACCAAATTGATTACAAGCATAACTTTGACTATGACATGAATTGACAAGTCTCATATAATTGGGTTACCTTGATTGTCTTCTCACCTTATTCTTCATGGTATCACCCTTATTCACTTGATCTAATTTCTTTTGCTCAACCTTACTCATTTTAACCACTAACTTCTCATGCTCAACCTTCAAGGAGCCTAGATCATTTTTCAAATAATAAAACATAGCCTTCTTCAACCTCAAACTTGAATTTTAAGCCTCTAACTAATTATTAATATCATGAATAGTCATCTTATCTTCTTTGAATATTTCAATTATTATCTCAAACTTGGTTTGAAGATGACTCAACTTTCTTTCATATTCCATAAACGACTTGACCTACTCTTTTAGACTTTTGATGATCTTTTTATATTCATCTTCCTAGGAGTTAGAATTACTCCTCTTTGTCTCAAAATAACTAATCTTCTCTTTAACACTATTTTCCATAAATCTCATTTATTTATTCTCTTTCCTTATTTTCTTAGCCATTTTGTGCTTCAAGGACCACCTTCCTCATTGTCAAGCCTTCCTGAAGGACTTACTCTTATACTAATTATTGGAATCACAATCACTAAGAATAGGGGATTAAATCAGTTATGTAATAAAATCAAATTAAATTATAATTCTTCAAACTTTTAACAATTCATCATAATCATTCATGAAGCATATAAACCATTCATTGCAATGAAAAAAGAAAATGATGCAAGATCAAAGCACATAACACATGAATCAAGTGGGAAACCCTCATGGGGAATAAAATCCACTTAAAAAATAATTGGAATAATATCCTATAAATTTATTTCTTTTATTTAAACCATTACCAACTAATCAAGGAGTACCCACCCCTCAATTTGGTGAAGCGCTCACTATACCTTTAACTAGTACCAACTAGCAAGGACGCTATAATCCCCTATATGATCAAGCATAAACTCAGTCACCTTCAAAATGATCTCCACCTTTGATTTAATGTATATCACACCTGATGGTGTAATTTTCTTTCTCTAACACCTACAACCCTTCCACTCCATCTCATACAACTTATGGTAGTTGATACAAACTCAAATCTACCTCTTACATAGGCATACAATAACTCTTTCTCTTCTTTACTCAAACACCCCTCGTATACAAGCTCATGATCTTGAATCCATTCATCATTCACAATCATATATTATTATATGTAACTATATTCTTTCATCATCATGAATATCAATAATAAATAACCTATCATTACTCTTCTAATCTATATTTAATGCACTTCTTCACTCTAGGTCATCTAGACAAACTAGGCCTAATCATGCCTTGAATCAATACAAAAACATATTTTATACCTTAAATATCACTAATATATCTTCATTACATATTTAACATGTTATTGTGATGTTTTTTTAGGCCTATTACATTTCTTAAAACTCTCATAGCATTTTCTTCACTCACCAATTATCTAACTCAATTAGGCCAAAATAGCCTTCTAGTTATACATGATTCTTTCTCCAACCAATATTGGTTGGCCACAATACCTAAAATGATAGGATAATCATAAAAATATATATTTTGACACTTTAAATGAAATATATATCACCTCATTATTAAATACATGCTTTAAATGGCTCAAACTAACACACTAAGCTTAAGCTAGACCTAAGCAATTAGCCCTCCATTAGGCCACATGTTACACTTCGATACCAATAGCCCTTAACCAAATATTTAAACCTTTTAAAAAATTCACGGCAAGGAAATACAATAATTTTATATGTTTAAAAATTCATATAACACTCCAAGTCACTTGCTCACCTTATGAACCCTCTTTTATCCCTCAAGCCTTCAATAGGTCCCATGGAGACCTGATTCACCTTCACAGAACACTTTGAGCCACTATGGCGCAAATGGACCTTAAAAATGACCCAAATAACTTATAAAACTTTAATTTCAAATAGTTTAATTTAATCCACACATAGGATACCAAAACTATCCAGCATCCTTTATGAGACAACTAAATCAAAATTTGATATTCTTGATCCTAAACAACTTCTTTCATTGGTCTACAAACCTTTTTATATGAAGCAAACAAGCACAACTGATCTAGACATTAAGAACATGCTCAAAACAACTAAACTTACCTAAATCCATGCCTATAAGAGATCTTCAAGATACCAACCTAAATAGACTACCTCATTAGGTCATCTATAAATGAAATCTAATTGCATTCATACCTTCTTTCTATTTCAAGCTGAACTAACCTTCACAAGATTAGACCTTCAAGGACACATCTCTTTCATAAGAAAATGTACTCATTTCCTAGGTCACCTCAAAGAGTTATATTACAAATAAAGATACATAACTTAAATTATAATACCTTTACACCAAGGGATTGTGTCTATCATATCATAACCTCATTGAAAACTTTTATGAGAGGATCCTTACTAAACAAGTTAGTAGATAATTGTAAATACACAAAATAAATTTAAAAAAATTAGAAATATATTAACTCAAATAAGCATAAATAAATTATAGACACCTAAAACTAGCCATCAATAACCTCTAACCAAGCTTTTGACCAATTTCTACCAAAGTGCACAATTTGGTCTGAAACTCTAAAACACATTAAGAGATTTGAAATTGATATATTCAAGTGTCAATTTTGGCCAGGGTATCATTAAATGGTGCCAAAGTAATTTATGAAGAAGCTAACATTGATTAGATCATTTTGAATCATAATGTGAATTTCACACTTGGGTGCTCTAGATTACTCTTTTATATCAAACTTATTTCATAAGACATGTGCTTTTGTTATTTTATGTTGGTAATATCCTAAATGGGATAATGAATCCAATGCATCTAACATTACTTCCTAATTCTAATCTAGGCAAGTTTTGAGCCAATAACAAGTCATTTTGAATATTTTGATTAACTTATGCACCAAAGGGCCAAAACTTGCACCAAAGTGACTAATCATGCTTAGAGACAATTAATTTAAATCATGAGCCTAATTAATAATTCCATGGATATTTTTGAATATTTGTTTTTAGATATGAATATTGAATATTTGCATCATCAAATGACATCATATCTTGGGAAGACATCCCTAGGCCATAAATGCATAAAATATAAGGATTAAGGAACCCCATGCCTCATTAAGACTCTCCATATCTCTTTATTCCTCTCTATCCCAAATATTTATGAAGGCATTTATTGATTGTTTACTCAAAAATTGAATGGATACTTAGCCAAACATTTTCATCTTGAGATGGATGGTTTAGGTTCATTTTGACCATTTTTCAAAATCTATAAATAGGAGGCCTTACCTATTGAATTTTAAGATTGGATAATGAAAAGTTATAATGAACAAATATTTCCAAAATCCATTACAATTAGTTTTATAATGCTAAATTGTTGAGCCAATACAAATCCAAAGGTGCCAAGGAGAAGAGGAGATATCCAAGCCCCCTTTGATCAAGACTCATTAAGCACAAGTTGAGCAAGCCACTTCAAAAAGCTATTTGGAGAATTGAAGGAAGATGAAGGAAGGTTTTATTTGCATTTTAGTTGTTTTCATATTAATGTTTGTTACTAAGCTTCCCTTAGTGTCTAGGCCTAAAGATGTTATGTTAGTTAGTGTGCTTCTTTCATTTTATTTTCATTTTGAAAGTAACACAAAATTAACCATCCTCTCTTGAGTCAAATTCTTAGTTCACAAAATGGCATGCCTGATGGGACACTAAACTCACAAATTTGGTCATAAGGCTCGTAAAAGAAAATAAAAACATTTGTCATGCAGAATATTGGAGTGAGAGGCCCAAAAAGTGAAAAAATTTAGTAAAAACACATTTTTATGGAAGTCATGAATTTGTTTTAACATAGTCATGGGATTATCACTGCAATTCATGATATTACATTTTAATTTTATTTTTTCACTAACCTTGATTCTATTTACAGATTCTAAAAATACAACTCACAAATAGTGATATTGTAATCCCATTACTATATAGTAGTGATATTGTAATACCATAACTAGAGAGTTGTGGGATTGTTAACCTGACTTGTAGTATTTATTAATCGATTCATAGGATTTTTGCTAAACCATTAGTGGTTAAGTGACAATACTATAACTTTAAAGCTAGTGATATTACATTGTGAGTCATGAGATTACCTAACTGAGTTGTGGGATTGTCATTAAACCACTAGCCTTTAAGTGAAAATATCATAAGTTTCTTACTATTAGTATTGAATTATGAGTCATAAGAATACTCTGTGGAGTGGTGGGATTTCACTGTGTAAACCCAAGACCTTCATTTTCAAATTTTATTATTCCAAATGTAAACTGGCTTCAAAGCTAAAGGACATGCTAACTTTTTAATTTTAGGACCAACTTGAAAGTTGTTAAATTATACTCTCTAGACATATTTTGAAGGTTTAAAATGAATTAGGAACCTTATTTTGAGGCTTAATGAAAGATTTAGAAGCTTAAGTGAATGTTTTGATAATTATGATTTCAAACCTACAATTTAAGACCAAGGGGTCAAAAGAACACCACCCAACTTTTCATTTGGTGTTTAAAATTGAACTCATTTATCCAAGTTTTGTATTCAATAGTTGCTTAACTTAATTTATGATTGACAAAAAGAGGAAAATTATGTGTATGTTCTTCTATCCATCCCCTTTAGAGAACTTTTATAATCAAAAGCACCATCCTTATTGGAAACATGACTAGTCCAAGGCGCAGAAAGAATGTCACTTAATGTGCTCCCCAAAAACTTGAAATAGTATTCAGTAACCTTGAGACAACCATGAAGTATTTATATTTTAAGTCATTTATTTTTTACAAATTTGGCTTGTGAGGGGGACTTCATTACCTACCACAAGTTCTATATGGAATATTTAACTTGGGTTTTCATCTCTTGGCATCGACTTCATCACTCCCTCTAGGATTAGAGGTTTGAGCGATTAAACCACCTTCTAGTGTTGGAGTTGCACATGGGACATATCTGCACTTTGGACATCATACTATACTAAGAAAGTGATAGATGTAGTGGTTGCAAAAAGGGAAAGACCTTTTTATAACAAGCCAAAGTGCTGTAGACACCCAATTATAACATATTTTGTTTCATCATGACATGAAATTCATTGTGCAATTGATCCATCTCAAATATTAGAAAATTAATTACTTTAGTTAACCACACATTACCATACCTTATTAGTTTAGGATTTAAGATGATTAATGAGTTGGTTTGTCTTTGTCTTAGATTACTTGGTCTTGTTTGAAATTAAAAACTTGGTGTTAGCAAAATCATTTAACAAAACACATTGCCCCCAAATTTATTTGATCAAGGAGGCATTATGCTGCCCAAGTGAAAATCATGTTTTTCCTTGTCAAATCATCATCATACACTTTATGTCATATCTTCCAATTTGGCATAGTTATATTAACCATTTGAGTCTAGACCTTTTGCCACAGTTTGTTTATGTCCCTCATTGATAGTTTAAATCCAACATTGGAATTTTATAAGTTTTAAGGGTTGATGTGTTAAATTGGGTTCACCACTTTGCACTTTGGCTTGTTTTAACTTGAGTTAAATTTCAAATTTGAATCGAGGGTAATGTTTAGACTCAACATCATTATCATAATTAGCTAAAAACTCAAGTCATCTTGCATGTTTACTAATGCTTTTAATCCTAGACTTTGACTACCCACCCTATTTTCCCATTTATCCATATGATAAAACACTTATGCATTAGATATTTATCCAACTTTGTGTGTGGAAATCATTTGTGTTCAGAAGGGTAATGTTACACTACCAAAATTATATTAGAGTCATTTTGAATTAGATTTTTTGAAATAAGCATTTGCTACATCCTCTTCAGTAGTTTAGCATTTTTACACTACTCAAATTATTTTGAGACTTGTTTCATAGACCTATTTGCATAGAGTCCAAGTTGTTTCAACGTTTCAACCATTTTGAGTTTTTTTTTATATCCTTTGTCTAGCACAGTTATACCATTCACTTTTGTCTAGTTTGTTATTTACATATCTTATCCTCATCATTGTTTGTGTTTTTGTTTGGGAGTAAACAACATTTCTCTATGAGCCTTTTGCCTTATGACTTATGCCAACTGATCATGTTTATGTTTGATTCTGTTTGATGGGTCTATGTCAAATCCATTTCAAAACTTCTTAGATTAAATCAAATCACATCATGCCTTTATTTCAAGCCTATCTTTTGATGTCATTTGGAAAAAAATCATAACACAACTTGTTTGAGCCTAGATTTTGACTCCACATTTGGCTAAAAGACCTAGGATCTCTTTTCCCTTTCCTAATTTGGACCTTGTTTGTAAAACTCTGACCTAGACCGACATAGTATTTTTTATTTAGATGCTTGACCTTTTTTTTGTATGAAATTTGACACTAGACATTTGATGTTATACTATTTGATGACAAGTCTTATGACAAACCATTTTGTAGATGTAGTTCCATGATCAAATCATTGTTTGGAGATACAACTTCACCTTTTTAACCAAGTTAAACAAAGTTTGAACCATTTTTATTTTGGACATAATTTTTAAGAGTTTGCATAACTCTAATCCTTTTATTTTAGAGCTCTCATCATTTATGCAAACATGTCTAGCTACACTTATGGTGGAATCACATACAATCCAAGTTATGATAGAATGTCCACAAAAATTGACTATAATTATATGCTTGGTTATGATATAACTCAAGACCTTGATTGTTATTAAGAATCTTGTGAGGAAGAATTTTTTGAAGACCCAACTATAGATAATTTTGTTTGGGATATGGATCCATACCCTCTTTATAATAATCATTACATGGAACACAATCATAAACCAGCTTATGATCCAACTCGAGATTGGAATGATATGGTTTATGAGGAGGACTTAGATACTTTAACTTATGTAAGATACCAATCTTTATAGTACCTAGATCTTATCTTTTTAAGACATCATTCTTTGGCTTATTTAAGCAATCAGGCTCCACAATGCCATACCATTTTTATACCAAGACCTAATCCTTTGGCTTATGTGAACAACCAAGATCTACAATTCCATATAGTTATGAAACCAATGATCATTCTTCATCAATTACCAATATTTACACTCTTTAAAAAACCATAGCCAATCCAATCAGAACCTCAACCAAACCAATCATTTAAAGACCAAGTTATGTTTAAAATTGGTATTTTCTAACTCATTTGAAACCAAGGCCAAAAGAACCAACCAATCCAAGATATTTTTGTTGAACCAACCATTTATTATGATTCATCCTCTGATGAATTAAATTTCAATCCTATAATTATTGTCAAGAAGTCTCACTCTGATGAGCCCATCTTTATTGATTCACTCCTTAAGGATTATAACCACCTTTGGGAAAATCATTACCTCAACCATATGATTTTTTTTTAAGGTCCTCCCTTTAATAAGATATTCTCTAAGGAGTTTTATCTTGACTTTTTTCCCATCCTAAAGGATTCTCACTTTGACAAACTAGTCTTTATAGAGCTTATTTTTTCATCATAGGTTATTACTTATCCAATACTAAACATTAAATAAGACATCATTATAATAGAGTGCCCATAAGATGAGGAATCAGAGTTAGATTTTGGTCCTATTATTGAACCAACATCATATTTAACATCAAAATAAAAATAAACATTAGTCTCAACATCAAATTTAGAATCCCTTGAGTCTGAATCAGATTCAAAAAAATAATACATTCATGACTGTGACAATATTGGTTATACATGCCTCATAGATCAGTTTGAATACATTTGCGATCCTTCTATAGTTTTTGAGGATGATTACTTCAGCATCACCATAATTTTTCCTATTATATTTTATGAGGATTATGTATCCAACCCTTATTCTATTACCATCAACCAACATAACCATATTATTGACATTCCATCTCTCACAAATGTCAATTAGGCTAAAAAGTTCACACTTTATTAAACTACATCCATGGTGACATAGCCATTGAAAAATATCAAGGAGTCCAAAGTCACATTCATGTAGCAGAATAATACTCTCCTAGTGAAACCTTTTTAGAGTCACAAAGAGAAAATAAAGGTTCAAACTTAGCATAATCTAGTGAAACTTTTCTGGAAGTGCTAGAAGATAGTCAAAGACAAAATCCAATGTTCATTATTGAAAACAAAATGTCTTCACTATAAGATGAACACAAAATCAAAGATCAAATCAAAATATCTTCTAATCTACAACCTCATCAGATGGTAGCTACTCTCAAGATCAAACAAAAAAAATATGGTGGTCCTATCAAGAGAACAAGTTTTTGACTCTGCCACAACCAAAATTATGTCAAATCTGGTATTAACAACAATACATGTGAATGTAAGTCCCAATCTTCTATTATTCATTCCATTATCATCCACCATTCCATTTCACAAACAATCACCATCCATGATCACACTTTTATTTATAGAGGATACAAATATACCTTGTCTTTATGCTTGAAGGAATCAAAATCAACAACTAATGAAAATCACAAAAGCATTCTTGACAACTAAATCTATAGGCAGTTCTTGACAGAGTAACTATTTAGATGAGGTGTGGGATATAAATTAACATGATCATATGTTTTGTTTATATCATTTATTGACTAGGATGTGCATCTCCTTTTCAATAAAAATAATAGAATCATATGCCATTTACCATACTCAAGCTAAACACATCAAAAACTGATAATCACCCAGGCCAAAAACATGTACCATACTATTTTATTTTCCATCTCCATTTTCTATTATTCCATACCCTACCATTTTCCTTACATTACCACTTAGGGGAAACCCTCTAACCATTTTATCCAAAACCATAATTATCCTAAGACCATACCATTCCTATCTAGACCAAAGCCTATTTTAATTATTCTTACCCAATCCTATTTTGATATTGGTTACTTTGGTTCTTCCCACACCTTTTTTGGGAGGATTTAAATCAAGTTTCAACTATTATCAAATTTGTGTTCTAATTATAATCTATTAAAGTATTGTGATAGTTGATCTGGAAAGATATATTTCATTTTCCATCTTATATCAAGTTTTTTTATGTGACCCTAATTAGAACCACCTATGGAAAATTAGTATCATTGATCTAATCTATTATATCCTAGTTATAACGGCTTATGGGAAAACGAGGGGAACCATTTGTTTATCATGTATTATCATACCACCTTGCCATTATTATTTTCATTTGATAGGCTATTTACCAGATTTGAGCACTTCTTATTACCTGGTTAAGTTTGTCACTACCTTTTATGTGGATGGAATTGCTATGACTTAAGGTCATCTCAGAACTATGTAGGCCATGATTAATTCATGTTGAGGCCACCTCAGTCAACCTGAGCCATGCTCTCACTAGTTTTTGAGAAACCTAAGCCATGTTTTTTCCATTTTGTGAGTAATCTAAGCCATTCTCACACTATTTTATGATCACTCTAAAACATGCTCTCACCATTTTATGAGAAACCTAAGTCATGCTCTCACCATTTTTAGAGCACCTTAAGCCACACTCTCACTATTTTGTGAGAAACCTAAGCCATGGTCTCACAATTTTGTGATCAACCTAAACCATGCTCTCGCCATTTTGTGAGCAACCTAAGCCATGATATCATCATTTTTTGAGCACCCTAAGCCATGCTCTCACCATTTTGGGAGTAACCTAAGCCATCATATCATCATTTTGCAAGCAACCTAAGCCATGCTCTAACCATTTTTTGAGCAACCTAAGCCACACTCTCACCATTTTGTGAGTAACCTAAGCCATGCTCTCACTATTTTAAGAGCAACCTAAGTAATGCTCTCACCATTTCACGATATTGAACAATTTAGTGTCTTGTCATTCTCGATTGAGTTGAGATACTCCAAAAATTCCAAAAAAAATTGTAAAACCATTATAAAAAACCAAAAACATTGACCACTTCTTTGCCTTAATGATTTTGGGAACCCTTACTAATTTACAAGCACAATCTCTTGTCACTTAGTTTACCCATCCTTTTTGTCCTTTTTTTTTTCTCATGCACTTGCCATTTTTCAAGACCATTATTATTATTCTATCACATACATTCTATTTGTTTTCATCAGTTATCATATTCTTCCCATTTCGCTCAAAGAACTACATTTGGCCTAAAATTTTTGTTGGATATTACATCCATAGAACTATGTAGGTAGTGTCCACTTTCCTAGTGCATATGAAGATAGCTCAGCCACCCATTCCTTTTCTTCTATTCTACCATCATATTTTTTTTCTAAGTTATCACCTATTTTCTAGGGGAAATGTTTGTCTCATTTAAGTCATGGTGTTTGTACTAACATTAGGACTAATTATTATTTGTCTCTTTGTTTATTTTTTTTACTTGTTTTTTTGAATGAATGTTTGTTTTCTTTAAGTAATGTTCCCTTGATTTAGTTTATATGCATTCATTGGATGATTCATTTCATGCATCTATACTTAAATCCATCCATATTCATCTGCTAGCATTTATATCATGGTTTATATCATTAGTGTATTATTTTCCCTTTAATATTGGATTTTATGAGTTGGTCCTTGTGCATATTTTGGCCTAGTCGTCATGATACTCTATCATGAGGCTCACCATAAAGTGCTACAAAAAATTCATATTCAATAAATTTACTTAGTAAGGGTGATATCAACATCTCCTTGACATTGGCATCCCAATCATATCCTTAATAGAGTAATTAACCATGAAAGAATTTTATCTTTTATTATTTTGGATGAGTATCTCCATACTAACAGGTTATTCTAATTCATCATTACCATCTATTTTAAGTTACCATCATCATTAGCCATTCGATCATGTTTTTCGTAATCAGGGTCCAATGATTATAACCGCTTATGGGCAAAGCATTGTACTCCATCCCACCTACATTTATCAATGATTATAACTACCTTTGGGCAAATCATTATGTTATCACAAATTTTACTTTATTTTTCCAAAACAAAGGCATGTTGTTATATTTTTTGTCTATCCTAATTAGGATGACTCCATCTTCTCAATGATTATAACTACCTTTGGTTAAATCATTGTGTTATCATACCACGTTGCCACTATCATGATACAATGCTTATATCCTCTTTTGGGCAAACCATTGTAAACCATCCCACTTTAATTATCAATTATTTTGACTACTTTTTCAAACTCATTGTGTTTTTACCCCATATTTTTCCTTTCTTTCGTCCCCTCATTTTTCTTCTTTCTTTTCGAGGGACCGTTTGCTAACCTACTTGTGCCAATAGTTCCTTCGAGGGGGTATCATACATTTCATCAATTGCCATTGAAGTTGTAAGAATACATGACCTTTTAATTATTAGAGAAGACATTAATATGCTTATAGTTTATAATTCCTTCCCAAATAGGGGAAAACTATAGACACCTAAAACTTGCCATCGATAACCTCCAACTAGGATTTTGACCAATTTATACCAAAGTGCATAATTTGGCCTAAAACACTAAAACACATTAAAATATTTGAAATTAATATAATCAAGTGTCAATTTTGGACAAGGTATTATTAAATGGGGTAATTCAATTTATGAAGAATCTAACTTTGATCAAATCATTTTGAGTCAAAATACTAATTTCACACTTGGGTCCTCTGGATTGCTACTTTTTGTCAAATTTCTTTCACAAGACACATGCCTTTGTTATTTATGTTTAAAACATCCTATGTGTGATAACGGATCCAATTCATCTAACATTGCTTCTTAATTTAAATCCAAGCAAATTTTGTGCAAATAATAAGAAATTTTTACCAATTTGATTAACTTGTGCACCAAATGGCCAAAATTTGCACCAAAGTGACTAATCATGCTTAAATATAATTAATTAAAATCATGAGATTAATTAAGAATTCTATGGATCTTTTTAAATATTTGTTTTTAGAAATGAATATTGAATATCTACATCATCAATTGACACCATTTCTTAGGAATACATCCCTAGGCCATAAATGCATAAAATATTAGGATTAAGCCACCCTTTATATTAGGATAAATGCATAAATGCCTCATTAAAACCGTCCATACCTCTTTATTGCCTCTCTATCCCAAATATTTATGAAGGAATTTATTGATTTTTGCCTCAAAAATTGAATAGATTATTAGCCACAGATCTTCATCTTTAGATGGATGGTTTAGGTTCATTCTAACCATTTTGAAAAATATATAAATAGGAGGCCTTACTTATTGAATTCTAGGTTTGGATAGTGCAAAGATATAATGCACAAATAGTTCCAAAAGCCATTGCAATTAGTGTTATAATGCCAAATTTTTGAGCCAAGCCAAAGCCAAAGGTGCCAATGAGAATATGAGATATCCAAGCCTCCTTTGATGAAGACTCATTGAGAACAAGCTAAGAAACCTACTTCAACAAGTTATTTAGAGCATTCAAAGAAGGTGAATGAAGGTTTTTTTTGCATTTCAGTTGTTTTTTTCATATGTATGTTTGTTACTAATCTCCCCCTAGTGGCAAGGCCTAGAGATGTTATGCTAGTTAGTGTGTTTCTTTCATTTTGTTTTCATTTTTCAATGAACACAACACTAACCATCCTCACTTGAGTCAAATTCCTAGTTAACAATCGTAGAATTTTAGAATCACTAGACTCTTCAAGGGGGTTACCTCCTTTGATAAAGATAAATATGATAAATTCATATATTCCTTTAATTGCCTCAACAATTAATTAAATACTAAGTCTAATCTAAGAAATTACTATTTCACATGAATGTGGGATAAAGTTAAATGCTCACGAGATGACTTACAAAGCATATACATCCATAACAACTATTACACTAATCAAAATAAATTGAAGGGGTAGTATAAGTCCTTGACATTATACATCATAATTTTAAACCTTCTCACCAATTTTTTTAACCCAACTCATTATACAATCCAAGATAGACCATGTCAAGGGTTTCTTGTGTTAGAATCCATATGCCAACTAAGGACACTCAAACTAAGATCTTCTTCCAAAAATAACTTCAAACCTTTAAATAACTTCTCACATATATAAATAATTGATATACATATTTTAAAATCTTGAAACCAATTTAAATAATCCATACTCAACTATATGCATATCAATACAAAGAATATACCTTGACTTATTGACTAGTTTTTCATTTATCAACCTTGCAACACCATTCTATGATGCTTTACATGACTGAGTAATGCTCGATGAAGCCTAATAGAGACACATCACCTACCAATGTAATTAAACAAAAAATAATTAGGATATTATAAAATCTCCATACCCTCACTAGTTTTCTTGTCTTCCCTAAGCCTAATCATATGCTTTATTGGCTCATCCATCTTCTTTTTGACTCCCTTATCAACACACTCTGATAAACCGTACTCTTATCTTTCCTTCATATCTACCATATCAAATAAAACATATTAACTGATATTCTTAGTAATCAATTCATCCTTGGTCTCAATTTTATCTCTCTTAATAGTCTTAGGTCTCCATATCCATGTATGACCTCTTCCTTGCACACTAGGATCTCCATAAACCTTATTTTGCCTTGATAAGTCATTCAATATGCTATTACAATGTTTTTAAATATGACTAATTTTTTGACACATAAAGTAAACAATATCATTCATACCTTTTTATTTATGATGGTTTTTATGTCTTTGTGATAGTCTACCTCAACTTTCAAAATCTCTTGTAATGTGACCAAACTGGTTACAATCATAACATTAACTATGAGATGAATTAACAAACCTCAAGAAATTAGGTTTCCTTACTAGTTTTGTCACATTTTTATTCATTATATCATCCTTTTTAACCTAATATAATTTATCTTGCATAACCTTGCTCATTTTGACCACTAGTTTCTCATGCTCAACCTTCAAGGAGCCTAGCTCAATTTTCCATTGATCACACTCATCCTTCTTTGACCTCAAACTTGAATTTGAAGCCTCTAACTAATTCCTAAGATCATGAATAATCATATTATCTTCTTTGAATATTTCAATTATTATCTCAAACTTGGTTTGGAGATGACTCACCTTTCCTTCATATTCCATAAAGGACTTGACCTGCTCCCTAAGACTTTTGATGATCTTTTTACAATCATCCTCCTTAGAATTAGAGTTACTCCTCCTTGTCTCAAAATAACTAATCTTTTCTTTAACACTTTTGACCATCAATCTCAATTCTAAATTCTCTTTCCTTAGTTGCTTAGTCATTTTTTGATTCAAGGACCACCTTCCTAGCTATCAAGCCTTCCTAAAGGACATGCTCTGATACTAATTATTGGAATCACAATCACTGAGAAGGTGGAGATTGAATCAGTGATGAAATAAAATCAACTTTAATTCCAATTTATTCAAATTCTTAACCATTCAACATAATCATTCATGAATCATATAAACCATTCATTACAATGAACAAATAAAATAATGCAAGATTAAAGAACATAACACATGAATTATGTGTGAAACCCTCATGGGGGAGAAAATACACTTAAAAAATATTTCCAACGCCATCCTATAAAATTATTTCATCAATTTAGACTACAACCAACTGATTAAGGAGCACCGACCCATGAATTTGGTCAATCACTTATTAGACCTTTAGCTAGTACCAACTAGCAAGGAGGATATAATCCCTAGATGATCAAGATCAAACATAGTCACCTCTAAAATGATCTCCACCTTTGATCTGATATATAACACAATTGATGATGGAATTTTCTTTCTCTAAAACCTAAAAACATTCCTCTCTACCTCATAAAACTTATGCTAGTTCATACAAACTCAAATTTACATGTTACATAGGCATATAACTTTTTTTCTTCTTTACTCAAACACCCCTCATACACAAGATCATGATATTAAATCCATTCCTCCTTCACAAAATGATATTATTATTTGAAAATAAAGCCTTGAAACATCATTAATATTAGTCATAAACATCCTATAAATTACTCTTATAACATATATTCACCGCAGTTCTTCACTCTCAGACATCTAGACAAACTAGGCCTAATCATGCCTTGAATCAATATAAAAACTTATTTATTACCTTAAACATCACTATTAGATATTCATGACATATTAATCATGTTATTTTTATTATTTTTCATGGCCTCTTACCCTTATATATATATACTCATAAAATTGTCTTCACTCACCAATTATCTACCTAACTCAATTAGGCCAAAATAGCCTTCTACTTACACATGATTCTTTCTCCATCAAATTTTGGTCAGCCACCACACATTACATGCTTGGGTCAACATAAAAATATATATTTTGAAATGTTATAGAAAATATACATCACCTCAATAGGTATCTCATACTTTAAATGGCTCAAACCAACACACTAGGCTTAAGCTAGACTTAAGCAATTAGCCCTCCTTTAGGCCACACATTACACTTAGATACCAATAGCCCTTAACCAAAGATGGAAACATTTTAAAAACCTGACCATAAATTTGTCCAAACCTTTTATATTTTTAAAAATTAATACAACACTCCAAGTCACTTTTTCACCTTATGAAATCTCTTTTAGCCCTCAAGCCTTCAATAGGTCCCATGGAGACCTAGTTCAACTTCATGCAACACTTTGAGCCACTATGGCCCAGATGGCCCTTATCAATGACCCAAACCACTTTAAAAACTTTAATTACATCTTATATGATCATTATACATTATTAATAAACATAAAATCATTCTCTCATATTATAAAACCTCTATTAGGTCTTAGAGACCTATTAGGCTTAATTATCCTAGAAACACTATCTTCACAAATGAGGCTCAAACTAACTATATATAAACATTCCAAGAATAATCCACATACGGATGGAAATATAAATAACTTATTAACATCATAAAAAATATATTACACCTTAATTCATCCTTTAAAGGCACAAAAGAAACACATCAACAAGCCTACTTAGACTTGTAATAATTACAGTCAACAAAAGTTAAGTTTGACCTATAATAACTACACTTATATGGATAGTCAAAACTCCAAATAACTTTGAGGATGATATAAATTGATTCTAATTATTTTTTTATTTTTATACCCACAATTTTTTATCAATATTTTGACTTTTAAAATCATTTCTTTGCACTCTTTTTCATTCAAAAAAAAGTCAACCAATAGCCAACTCTCATGTGCAATAAATGTAATTATACGACTAGTCAAACCTCCAAATCAATTTTCTTGGACTAACATTAAATTTATTTACCATTTTTATTCTTAAACCATCATAAAATTCTCCATTATAAAAATTTATAAATAAAATATTAAAAAATGGTTTTCCTTTGTAAATTAGAATATTTGAATTCCAACGGTCACTTTTTAATGCAAAAATGGCTAAGTATGGAAAATAATGAAATCTCCCTAGGAGAGAAACTTTGAACTACCATAAATTTTTATATACATCATGTCAAGACATGAAATTTTAAACACATTATTTAGTAAAAAATATGAACAAACCCATGTGACTAATTTATTCTTACAGCTTCACATGTGTGAATGTTGTTGTCATCAATATTCTTTCTCAGGAAATTCTGTCATGATGACTATGATAACCTAGAACTTCACAAGACTACTCAGATGGATTTATTTCACTTCCATAACTACACAAGGAAATTAGTAAACTTAATATTACCCATAAAACATGGTAAATCAACTCAAATTATTGTATACATGATATTCACTCTCAAATCTACTTAAAACCTATCACTTTGTCATTAATGCATTATGTACTAAGATCACCATGACATCATTGAAAATTAATGCATCTAAATACCATGCTCAAAACTAATGACTCATGTGTGAGATTAAGTTATGAATTAAAATTAGGAGTCCTTGGATATTTAGTTGATGTCAATAATATAGTTACCTAGTGTGTGATCAAAAGTTTGAGTCATATTAGTATTGTCAAGGACAAGGTGAGTGATCTTGTGATTTGAGTTCATTTGAAGGAGGTATGCATGGATTAATGGGAAAGATGTTCCTATAATGATTCATATTATTTGTGATGTGTTTTTGTTTCAAAAAGGTGTTATTATAAATTTTGTAGATGTGATCATGTTTATTTGAGAAAGAGCCAATTTTGAGAGAATGATTAGTTCATTAGAGTTGTTTTCATCTAGTTTCAGTGAGGTAGAATTCATAAGAAGCATGATGCCTTGAGGTCCAATGATTAAATGATAGTTTTCGTAAGAAACATTGTAATTAATGTAAAATGGTAAAAAATACTAGAATGGGGGAGATGAGATTGATCAAGTTGTAGTGTGTTTGTCATTAATAACAAAGGGGGAGTTTGTTGAGAAGTGTTGTCATTGATGTCAAGGTTGATGTCATTAATGTCAAGATGCATCTAGTGAAGATTCATGGTGAGTAATATTTTAAGTATGCTATTATGATATTGATGTGATAAGGAAGTCAAGTGACAAAATGAATTTGAAGGAAAGAGATAATTTGAAGGCAACTAATGCCTTATGGTTGCATGAAGGTATATGTCATTGATGTCAAGTTGCATAAGAAGCCTAGTAATGACATGAAGAGGTATGGGCATCATATGTCAAGGAGATATTACTGAGTATTGTATTATAAATTTTTTGATGTGAATGTTGATGTCAAGGTTTAGGTCAGCTTTAAGTTGTTAGTGTTGTCATTGAAGGTTCTTGTGAAGGTATGATGACAAATAGTTTTGCAAGAGTGTTTTTATGAGCAAGTCTAGTTTATAGTGTGTGTTATGACAATATTATAAATATTAAAAGTATTTAGTGAGAAAGAGAGTATTTAATTGGTTATGGGTGTTTTTTTATTATTGTAATTATTGACAAATACGTGAAGGTACAAGTATTTGAGGTTAAGTGCTTAAGTAACCTAAGACTAGTCATGGCATGAAGAGACCTTGTGGGAAGGTTTGAGAATGTTGGATTGGTAAGATGAGTGAAAACATGCATGGGTGGTTTTATGAGGTTTTTTAATCATGTGTGTGAGTAAATATAACACTCATGATTTTTCTAAGGTAAGCCTATAGGGATAGGACCTTCAGATCAAGTCCACACCTAGACTACTCCTAGACCCTGTCTAGCCTAATGTCGTATCATGATATATTTTCAAGGCATATGAAGGATGTAAATTATAATTTAATAATGAGAGAGTTTTGTTTATTATGTGAGTAAGGTGGAGATTACATGGAAATAGGCATGAAGGTCATTTTTAAGGGCTAAAGTGGTTTGTAGGTCAAGGTTTAGAGAGCAAACAAAGTGAGCGTGGCCTAATGAGAGGTCGTGATAATATTTTAAGGTGTTTAATCTCATGTAAGTAGTTTTAGATGTGAGGAATGTTTTTTCAAGTTTTTTCATGGATTTTGAGGTCATATTTTGAAGGAAAACTCATGAAAAGTTGTTTGGAGGTCTTTCTAGCGGTCAAAATAAAGGATTCTCAACCTAAGAAGGATTTTTTTGTGCTCATCATATCATGAAACATTTTCATGGGAACCTAAGATACTCATGGTATATGGGTAATGGTACTATATAAAAATTTTATGGATTAGTTTTTGGATTGAGTAACTATTCTTTATGAATGATCATTTAGAGTGGAAAAAGCTATAAACCCTCTTAGAACCCTAATAAGGACTTGATGTTGAAGATGTTGATCAAAAGTTCCCATAATGGATTTTTATGAATAGGTAAGCGATTATAGATTTTATTAGACTCTCTTGAGTACCTCTAGGTGGTATTGGTTAGAGAGAGGAGAGATAAAATGTTGAGTTACAAGCTTATTTATGAATAAGTTATTGTAAAAGTTAAAGGTTGCATTGGACATAGTAAGAAAATGGATGGAAGAAGAATGTAGAGTATCATGTATCATGTAAATTAAGGTTAATATACTATTTCTATCCCTCAAGTGTGTTAAAATGATCATCCAAGTTAGCCAGCGGCTGATAGGCCTAATGGTGTAAACAATGAAAAATTAAGGCAACAATGAGAATATGAATAAGAATGTGTTTTCATAATAGAATTTTGAAACCAAATCCATGGAGATGATTTTTGAAACAATTATGTCTTATTAATTCTTGGTAGTGATCTTGGAATTCAAGTATATTGATGAAAATGATGAAGCCAAAAAATGGCTTGTTTGTCTCAATGATGTCTATGTGGAATGATGGCAATAAATTGGTCTATAAGACCAATAACTACGACTAGAACATATGATGTTTATATTTTAATATGGTATGGAGATGTCATAATATCATTTTCATCTATTTTAAGTCTTTTAAAGTGTCTATATAGGTATTAGAGGTCTGATTCATCATGACAGGTCTTTGAGGAAAACTAGCAATTTTGAATAATTTATGGAGGTGTTTCTAGGGCTCTATGCCCTAAGTTAAAGTATCTAATGAATGTGGTAATATTTTTTTGGTCATCAAAGTTATATATAAGTGATTTATTTTCATGGTTATGTCTATAAATTATGTTTTATATTTAGTTATTCATGACAGACTTTTTTGTGTGTTGAAAGGCCTAATATGAATAGTGCTAATGGAAGGTCTCAAGTAGTGATTTGTTGTTAAATGTATTTTTGAGCCTAGAAACCATTATTTGGGGTATATTTTATTCTTATATTATATTTTAATTTTTTGTGTGGATTTTGAAAGTGTTCTAAGGAAGGAAAAGTGTAATGTATGTCTAAGAAGGCCTATTAGGTCTCCATGAGACCTAAAAGTGAAATAAGGATTAATTGAGTCATATCAGACCCAAAGAGACTCAAATTTAATTTTATTCATATCCAAAAGATGTCCTAATACATATTATATGTTTTACCTAAGAGTTTAAGTGTGTATGGCTGACTAAGTGGTATATGAGCAAGGAATTATATATATACACGGTAGTTTTGGGTCTATTTGAAGAAGTTAAGTGTAAGTAAATGAAATAACATATTATTGAGTAAACAAAGGTATTTTAGACCATCATAGTAGTATATAGGATTTTTAATAAAGATATAATAGTGTGTTTGCATATGAATATCAAGGTCATATGACCTAATTAGTCTTGAAGAGACCTAGTTAAGCGAAGAGGCCTAAAAAGTAGTTTGAGAGGAATATCATTGTGAAGAGTTGAGGAAGGTGATAATCACTTGTTATATGAACAACATAGTTTTATTATGGTGATCAAAACAATTAGGTATTTGAGTTAGCAATGAGTCATCTAGGGGGTTGGACCCTCCTTGCAAGTGGATATTTTTTAAAGCTTAGTCAAGTGGGTACTTGGTTAAGTGGGGTTGGTGTTCCATGTGGAGTTGGCACTTCACTAAGTTTGGTTTTTTTATTATAGGAATATTTTATATTTATATAGCTCACTAGGTTTTATTCCCATTGAGGTTTTCCCACATATGTGATGTCTTCTTGTTTTTCATATTCATATGTATAGTTGTTTATGGTTTCTATATCTAAATGTTTGTTTGAATGGTTCATGAATTCTTAAGTGAAATTGAAAGAAAGGTTTTGAAGATTGATTCACCCCCCTCTCATTCATTTTGATTCTAATAAGTTTTGAAATTTTCCCCATCTTGTGTGGTCATCAAACAAGTCATGTTAATTTACTTTTGTGGAAAAATGTTGGGATTGATTTCTTTTCTTAGATGAATATAATAAAGGATTATTTTTAGGATTGTAAGGAAGTCAGTAAACTTGCTGATGAGGATACAAAGGTTTTAAATCAATTTAAATATGATATTCCTCTCTCATTTTATAATGGGTAAATTTATATTTTATTTCTAGTTAATATACTTTTTCTGTTTTTAAATTTGAAAATAAAATCATTCTTTTTAAATAAACCCTAAAATTATTTCATTCATGCTCTTTCTTGGTCATACTAAAATGCTGAGATAAATAATTATTCTACTTCCATTTTCTTGGACATAGGGTTTGAGTTGGGGTTTAGTGACTTATTTTTGCATTTTCATTTTGGGTATTTCTCCCCTGTAGAGGAGGTTTCCCTATTTAGGTGGTTGGGTTTTTATTTTTCTTTACCTATTAAGGAAACCCCTTAAATAAAATTTTTAGATTATTTCTTCGAATAAAAATATTTTTTTATGGATAGGTTTTAATTCACCATTAGTAATTTTATTTTTACTTAATAGAGTGGCTAGGTAGAGTGTATTGGCGGTTGTATTTAGCAATGATTCAGCATTTTTTGGCATGGTTCATTTTCATTTTGATGTATAAACCTTACCTAGTGTTATGAGTTTTCAAAACATGGTTATTATTATAATATTAATATCTTTATGACTTTATCTGATATTATTTTACATTTCCATTTTTTATTAGATTGACCCGACCATATAAAGGGTTTAGATAAAGTGATTTCACCATCTATTATAGGTGATGAAAATACTAACCTAAAAAATTGGCAAAGGAGAAAGAACATCTAAAAACTTTGGTGTTGTGTTATCTATTTTCAAATGCATTTATTATGTGAATATTTAATATTTTATTACTTGTTTGTATCAAATGTTTTTTATATCACTTGAAGTTATGGATTTTTATACTAAATGGTGGTACACTTGGAAATTTAGATGAAGGTTGATGAGGTTTAACTAAATATATAGTTGAAACCTACAAACCTTTAGAGGATAAATAAAGGTTGCCAATATTTGTATGTTTGTTGGTGTCTGGACTTGATTTTTATTTATGAAATAATTATTTGTTGAAGTAACTACTATAAGTTTAGTGATGGATTTTATCCCTTATTTCTCACACTCTTACCTTAAAGACATAAAAACTAGACTCCACATCCTAGCTAATGGTTTGGGTTGGTAAGGGCCACCAATTAGGGTGTTCATAAGATGAGTTGGATTGGGATGGATTAGGTAGAGAAGTTATATTTCTTAGCTAAATACTAGTGTAATCAAATGATTTATTGTATATTTAATTATTTTAATAGTTATTGTTGTTATAACATGTTTTATAAAAACAAAAATAACACTTGGTTGATATGTAAAATGGAAACATACTAATTTTATATTGTTTTTAATTAATTTATTTCAGCACTATTTGTATTGTTTATTAATTTACATGATTAAGATGAATAATATTTAATAATAGGTTGCATACCTCTATTTAAATGGAAGGTTAATATGTTACAACTTCAGTTATTAATTACATTCACATGATTGTAGTTGTTATAATGTTAACAATTCATTGTATATTAGTGATTATCAGTTAACACTTTAATTTTATATTTCAAGAATTAGTTCATAAGACTCAGTTATTGCTTACATACAACCATAGAGAATATAAGTGATGTGATTATATGATAAATGGATGCACTTACATACAAGTTGTTATATATGAGTATTTGAGAATTTTATATTGATGTACCAACACATTTATAACATAATTTATGAGTTTTATGTGAGTTATAAAAAGGTACTATGCATGAAAATAAATTCTATAAATTAAAATAAAATTATGGAATTCCAAGAAATTATTGTTTTTTCTGATGTTATTGATCTCTTTGGGCAAATTATATCAATATAATTATGTCTTAAAAATATTCTTTATCAAAATAAGGCATTGAGTTGCATAAGTGTTGTATATTCTAATCTTAATCATTTCAAGATTTTAAATGCATCTGTTACTCCACTTATTGAATATGCTTTATCCAAGTTCAAGGAATTGGTAATTATTATTGGATTAAAATATTCCTTAAAATTAGACTATTTTTTATTATATTCCCCTTTTCAAAACAAAGTAATAAGAATACTCTGTAATCATGCTAGTTTGTGTAATTCAATCTATATTTTTAAATGAGATTCTTGATCTTTCTAAGAGATAAATGAATCATTTAAATGTTGGAATTCAACCTTTTGTAAACCATTTTTCTTAATTCTCAATCTCAATGAAACATTACAAGATTCTTATAATCATATTAGAGTGTCAATATACAGTTATGCTACTTTAAACTTATATTGAGAAGATACTTTTTTTCATAAAATTTAACTATTCAATTTGTATAGCATTATGATACTTCAAATAATATAAATTTGTATGATAAATTAATTTTTCATCTCATAGAAACTAAAATCATGCTTAGGAATAAGTGGTAATGAAAATTTTAGTGTCTTAAATGGAACTTGATAATAATTACTAAATTTCTAAATTTTTATTATAAATAGCTTGATGTTCCTAAGGAAAAAATTAAGGACACTAAGGTGTAACACAACAATTTATAAATCATACAAACTATGATTGAGTGACATAATTTTATTACATCAAAACTAGTCGGCAAGTAATTAGCATTTGAGATATTTAAATCTCTAAGTGGCTAATTATGGGATGATCTAGTAAGAATAATTATACACTATAATCAAAATCATAATAGTGATTTATGACCTTGATGAATATTCTAATAATTTGATCTAATTTTTGTATCATATTATTACATGTTTAGTAAATTCATGTAGTAATATTAATCCTTGAACTATAGATAATGGTATACTGATCTAATTAGGGATAATACTACAATGGGCTCTTAATTTACATGAAAATTATTTAAAATATAATCTTAATTCAATTTCATGAGTTACAAGTGCAATTTTAAATTGCATAATTTATTCAGAAACATGCCCTTAAGTTATTTAGAACAAATATGTTTTCTTCGTTATGAAACTTAATGTATAACAAGACATTATATGAATAAAAAATGAAATCCTATTAGTATGATACTTCCATGACTTTCCAAGGGGTCAGTAACTTACCCTAACCTATGCCTAGAATTACACAGATGTTAGTCTCTTAGATATGATAAGGACACCTAGGTGGTCATATTGGGAAGGTGTATTCCACCATATAGTTTTGAGCTTATTACTATGGATTGAATATCAATATGATATGAACTGCATGTAGGCTTCTTAGGAAAATAATCTTCCCCATAAAATATCTTAGAAGTAATTACCTTGGCTAAGGCATGCATCTACATAAATGTGTTTATGGGGATAGTTTCAGGTCACATAAAACCAAGTTACATGTTGTAAATTGATTCACTATTTCTTTTGTGAAGTTTGAAAGAAGGGACACTCATTTTTTGGGGTCATTTCAACCACCCTATTTGGACTATCCACTCCTTAGTAATGTCAAATTCTTCTAGTTATGTCTTCCCACCAGAAAATTTTTATTAGATCAAATTAAATTTCACCAAATTATTCATCACACATGTTTTTCAAGCCCCATCTAAATTAATTCTAAAATTACACTATAAATCCACATTTGCAATACATTATCCACCAGAGGTTTGTATGATTGAAAAACACCATAACATCTAACTGCACATTTAGATAAAATCACATATTTTTTAAAATTTAAAGTACAATTTTTCCTAATATCCATAATCTAATTATGTATATACCTAAAAAGTCATAGGTAATTTTTGATGCATCTAAACACACCAATATTGCTCCAAGACTAAGCATTTTACACCAACATTTCACACACACCAACATAACATGAGAAGAATACACAGAGCTTGATTCCTCTTCATAGTATTGGGATGTAGGGAATACTCACCATAGGAGGTGTTGAGGTCAAAATAAACATTAACTGCTAACCACTTTTTCTACTTCATTACTTTTTTTGCATGATCTATTGAGATAGGGTTTTGGTAAAGAATATGGTATATACTGGATAAAATAATAGATCATGAATAACATAATATACAACTAGTCCCAATAGGTAAAAACATTAAAAACACATTTTTTTTATAGATATAAAAATCCCTTCTAGACATCACTCCCTAAAGACACCAACATGTTGTACCCTTGTTTAGTTCTATAAATTGTGTCCAAAGATCAAGTATATCCCTTATATGGATTCATAGTTAGTTAGCCAATCACACATTCAAATTTATAGTATCACTATCAATCCAAAATTATTATTTTATAATTAATTTATTTCCTTGTTTAATTTTCCAAGTTTTGGAACTTTACAAATATACTAAATTTAAAATCAAAGAATGCTTAATTTACATATGTTTTAAATTCTGATTTCGCTTAGTTTATATCATCTAATTAGGATTTAACATATCTTATTTAAATTATTTTAATAGAACATATTGGTGAACATGTATATTGTTGAATTTTTAAAACTCTTACCATATATGCTCATAGTTATACATTCCTTCTTTTTTCTATTTCCAATTTTTATGTTAGGATTTTTAGATTTAGTAAATTATTTATTAGCAAAAATATTGTAAGTGTCTATTTCACATTTTAATAATTCTAAGAATGTTGTTTATGTTAAAACCTCACCATTTTCATTCTTTGATATATTATTTAAACATTACTCTTATTTTTTGTATATCTAACTTTTGCATTTCTTTACTTAGTTATATTGTTGGATTCGATGTAGTGATAATTTGACTGTAGGATGATGACATATCTTATTTTAATTTACAAACATGATGATTATATATATTAATTTCTAAAATTAATATTTTATTTTAGTTCTATAAATTATTTATCAATTATTTATTACATACTATTGATTTACATTATGTGGTTGTAAATACTAATATATGAGCTAAGTTAATGTTAGCATTAGTATATTAGGGTACCAAAGTGATTCTTGGGTAGTTGGATGAATTCAAATAGGTATCCATGTGTTTTTAGTTGGTTTATTACCATTGGATAGTATTTTTGTTTTATCATATTATCATTATTTTGTTATCATGCCTTATCACATCTTGTCTTGTGTACCTTGTACTATTATTTATTTACTGCATGATTATGATGGTATTTGTTTGTTCTACTATTAATATTTGTAGTAGTCTACTTAGGAATTATTCTCTCTCCTCTATGAAAATCCTCACCACTCTAAATTCATGTGAACTATCCTTTGATAACCTTGGAATCCCTAAGGGACTTACCTAGACCTACCCCCATGACCCCCCCATGTGGATCATTACTTTGGTCACTTGGAAATTGTTTATGTCTTGGTTAATTTATTCTTGGTGGAATTAAACATTTAAATTACATTTAATATTATTATTTTTATTGTTTAAAGGCTTGGGATTTCTTGATAGGCCATTTATGACCCTTACATTTATGAATTTTTAAGGGAGGTTGTCTTGATAGTTGTTCAGCGATAATGGAGGTGGTTTCTCTTTCCTCACAATGAATTCAAAATTCAAATGGGGTATGGTAAATTAGATGGAAGGATTTGGGATTTATTAAATGATGGTTGGATTAGATGTGGGTAGGATAAGAATGGAGAGGAAGATGGAAAAAAATGCAAAGAAGGGTATGACATGTTTTGGGCTATATTATATTGTGTGTCACCTTTGTTGTGTAAAGAAAAAAGTTCTGTAGTCTGATTTTATATCTATTGTCATCATTTTGAGTTTTTTTATTTCCACTATGTTAAATGGGTAAGCCATTCTTGACTAGTTTATCTAGTTATTTTTCATTCCATGAATTTTTAAAGGGATTAGACACTGCATATGTAGTCAGAAGTCATAAGACTTCCAGATGGGTATCCAATGCCCAATGGGGTTTCGATATTATCACTTCACATATGAACTTGAAAAATGAATTTGATATATATATATATATATATATATATATATATACATACATATATATATATATATATATATATATATATATATATATATATATATATATATATATATATATGTAATCACATATATCTTTGGATTGATGAATGTTATTTCTATTTTTGAGGGTTATGTGTGTTCATCCTTGACATAAATGTCATCATTGTGTTTGAATGAAATCTCTATGCTTTTAAATCTTGGTTTACCTAATTGGGCCATCGACTAGAATTAAATATAGGGGTTTTATGCTATGAATGCATCATTTTTGGTTTTGTTTAGGCAATACAAATTTACATATATATTCTTATGTATATCTCTAGGTCATTATCTTAAAATGTTATGGATTTTGATATTAAAACCTACACTTATTATAAGGGCTTCATCCTGATTATGTTTCCTGTATGGTTCTATTCAGCCTGTACATAATTTTAAAATGGGTTGTGGTACCTTATTAAATTGATTGCATGATAATGTTTCTATTTTGGTTAAAAATTTAGAAATAAATTTGGGGTTTCTTTAATTTTTAAATTACTAATTTTTTATATATTGATCATGGGTTCTTTTGGAATGAAACTTTGACTGGGTCTTTATGTTGATGAATTGGTTGTTCATGTTTTTTTGGCATAAACTCAATTTTTTTTTAAAACTGGTATGCAACTTGATTGTAGATTATCTACATGTTACATTTAATGACATGTCTTGTTGGGTTTTTCATATGGATCTATGTGTGTTTTAAATTCTTTGAACCAGTGAGATTTTGGGCGAAGCCTGATAGAAATGTTTTTTGTATAAAAAGGGTTTGACTTTATTTATAGAACCTATATGGATGCATGTTGCTTAATTAAAGTGTTTTAATTCAATTTCAATTATTCAAGAATCATATGAGGTCGTGAGACCTCATGATGATCCCATGATTCTTATAGATCAATTTATATCTTAAAATCAATTACAATTTTGAATGACTATTGGAATCATTATCTGTTACTTGGGAAATTATTATATGGTTAAGGTCACAATAAATATGTTGGCTAGTTTACTTATGTTATCCATTTTTAATTTGTCGAGTCATAATGGACTATGGGCTTGGGTGAGTATAACTTGTTTGAGTTATATGTTTATGACTCATATTTTATTATACAATTGTTTGATTTTGTTACTATTGTGTAATCATTTTTAGACTAAGCTTAAATGCATAAGATGTAATTTTTATGCTTATATGCATGGGATAAATATTGGTAGCCAAGATAATATAGGTTGATTGTACACTTGGAGGGTCTCTAATTTGGTCTTTCGAATGATATGGGCATGGATTTTGTTTTTAAATCCATTGTTATATCCTTCAAGGAAACTGTAATGGATATCCCCACTCCTGATTTATAACAATACCAAGTTTGGTTATTTATGACTTGTCACAAAATGGTTTTTGTTATTACATTACTATTTTACATTCTATATTATGTTAAGTTGTCCAATGGTTTCGAATCCTAACTTGTTCAGAAGGATCTTCTTGACCCTATGTTATGACCTCACCTTTTTAATGCCTTGATATATCATTTAAACATTATATTATTTTTGTATAACTAACTAATACATTTTTTCACATAGTTGGACTATATTGTTGGATTTGATGTAGTGATACGTTGACTACAGGTTGATGATGTATTTTATTTTAATTTATGGATATGATGATTATATAGATTACTTGATTCAATTAATATTTTATTATAATTATATAATTATTTTATTAATTATCAATTAGGTACTATTGATCTATATTTTATGGTTATAAATATTGGCATATGAGTTAGGCTGATGTTGGCATCAGTACAATGGGGTAACAAAGTGATTCCTAGGTAGTTGGAAGAGTTTTGATAGGTATATATGTATTTTTTTTTTGGTTTCTTACCATTGAAAATCTTGTTATTCAATTGTATTATCATTGTTTTGTCATCATACCTTATCACATCTTATCTTATAAATCTTATCATAGTACTATTTATTTATTACATGATTGTCATGGTGTTGTTGGTTCTATTATTCTCATTATAAAAGTATACTCTAGACTTCTTCTCTCTCATCTATAAAAATCCTCACCACTCTAACTTCATGTGAACTCTCATTTTATAAGACATGGACTCCCTAAGGGACTTACCTAGACCTACCCTTCATGATCCTACCGACATAGATCAATATCTTGGTCACTTGGTAATTCTTTATGACTTGGCTGATTCAACCATTATGGTATTAAACATTTAATTACATTTTAAATTATATCTACTTTATTATTGTTATTGTTTAATGGTTTGGGATTTATATATAGGTCATTTATGACCATTGTATTTATGATTTATTTTGTGGGGGTTGTCTTCGGAGTTGTTTGGTAATAATGGAGGGGGTTTGTATCTCCTCACAATGAATGCATAATTTAATTGGGGTATGGTGAGTTATATGAAAGGAGTGGGGAGTTAGTCACTGATCGTTCGATTAGACATGGGTAGGAGAAAAATAGAGAAGAAGATCAAGAAAAAAAATCCAAGGAGGGGACATAAATTGGTTTTACTTACTTTTATAGAGAAAAATGTTATGTGTAGTCTAGTTTTGTATCTATTAGGATCATTTTGGGTTTTTCTCTTTCCTCTACATTAATTAGGTAAGTCATTATTGACAAGTTTATCTGATTATTTTTATTTTAAAATAATTTATAAAGGTATTTTATATTACATACGTAGTTATAAGTCATTATACTTTCAGATGGGTATCTAGTGCCCAATGGGGTTTCTATTTTTTCATTTGGCATATGATCTTGAAAAATGAGTTTGATACACACACACACACACATAGAAACACACACACACACACACACACACACACACACACACACACACACACACACACACACACACACACACACGCGCGCGCGCGCGCGCACACACACACACACACACAAAATAAAAATAAAAATAAAAAATAAAAAATCTATATCTTTGGCCTAGTGTTCTTCTTTTACATAAATATCATGGCTTTATTAAGTGAAATCTATATGTGTTAAATAGATAAGAGTGAAAATATGTGTATTTTATGCTGTGGGTGCATCATTTTTTATTTTCTTCAATAAATATGTTATACACACACACACACACACACACACACACACACACACACACACACACACACACACACACACACACACACACACACACACACACACACACATTCTTTAGTATATATCTAAATCATTATATTAAATGTTGTAGATTTTTATTTTAAACCTACACTTATTTAAGTGTTTCATGTTGATTTTGTTTTCCTTATGTTTTTATTTTTCCTGTATACATTTCTTGAGTGCATCTAGTACCTTGTTTGGTTGATGTATGTTATTGTTTCAATTTTGGTTGAAATCTAGAAATTTTTGTAGTTAATTTATATGTTAAATGCTTGAGTTTTATATTTTATCAATGGATTTTATCAAATGAATTATTAATAGGGTTTTCAAGAAGGAACTGGTTACTGATGTTTTCCATGATTAGTTCAATTATTTTATGAATATATGTATATATGTGTTCTTTTCTTGAAGATTCTTGCATATTACTTGAAGGGCATGATTTTTTGTGATTGAGTTATGGTTTCATTAACGGTTTCCGTATGTTTTCATTTACCATTAAAAATGTGAGGATTTGGGTGAAGTCTATGGGAATCTTTATCTATATATTAAAGGTTTGAATTTAAATAGGACCTATATGGTGGTATGTTATTTTATTAAAATAATTTAAATCAATTGTAATATTGTATGAACCATATGAGGTCGTAATATCTCATGATGACCCCATGAATCCTATACATTGATTATTGACTTAAAATTGATTACCATTTTGAATGACTATTAAGATCATTATCTATTGCTTTGGAAATTTTTGTATGGCTAAGGTCAAAATGAATATCTTGAGTAGTTTAATTATGATTATCTAGTTTAATTATTGAACCCTAATGAACCATATATTGGATGTGTATAACTTGTTGAGTTATATGTTTTTATTCATAACTTATTATGATTGGTTGATATTGTTACTATTTTGTAACTATTATTAGACTAGGCCTAAATGACTAATCTATAATCTATATGTTTATATACCTAGGATATAGATTGGTAGATGGGATATTATAGGTTGATCATACACTTGCAAGTTTTCCAAGTTGGTTTTTTTTGAATGTTATAGACATGGATTTAGTTTTTAAATCCATTATTATATCCTTCAATTATCCTATAGTGGATATCCCCACTCCTAATTTATAATGATTCCAGGTTTGGTTATGTCTATCTCATTTTAGACTGGAGTTGATTTTACTTGCCTATTATACTAATGTATTGTGTTGAGTCATCTAATGGTTTGGAATCTTGACTTCCTCAAAATCCCTTCTTGATCCTAGTTGATTAAACCACCATCCAGTTGATGGATGGGGTGGTAAGGGCCACCAATGGTTGGGATCATAGGGATGATTTGGAGGGTTTATCTAATTTAGTTACATGTTGTTCCTTTTATGGATGATCTCATAGATAGACATGAAGCAATTGGTAATAGTTTATTTAATGTTTTTCATTACTTTTTAACTTGTCAGTTATCAGTTTCATATAATATGATTCATGAATCTACCTATTAACTTATTTAATGTGATATTGGTTTACTTATATTTATTGATTTATGATATGCTAAACTTGTAATTGAAAATGTATCACTTGGAAAAAGGAAGTAAATGTTTATAATGTTGATTATGTGGTATGATGTAGAAGTTATATTATGTTTTCTGAATGTAATTCATTTACATGTACTTGATTTATTTTGGCATGTTTAGATGAACATCATTTCTATTACTATCTTAAAATATTCCTTTGATAATAGTAGTGCAATATTAATCTCTTGTTGAGTTATATAACCTTGTTTAGATTTGACAAGAGTACTTATGATAAATCTAAGTACGGGTTTATTCAAGCATATATATTGGTTAAATTTGATGTTAAAGAATACATACGTATGTTGGTTTGACTTGTTAGTCAGTCAGAATCTCAATTAAATGAATGTTCATTGATAAATCATTTAGCTAACTCTCTTTAATTTATAAATATACAGATACTTATGATTTTCTTATATGGGTTGTATTAACCATTGAGGTAGTAAAGAATATCGAGATTTTTCCTAGATGTTTTCTATTATACATGGATTATATAAATCATTCTAATTAAGATTGTTTCTAATATATGCTTAAAAAATAAATAAAATTATCTCTTACATAACTTAGGCATATAGGGATATGTATAAAGGTATGTACATTATTTTTAAGCATTCTATCACTACTGATCTCTTTTCTTAAGGCTTATGTATTAGTTACATTACTAAAATGGATAAATTTTTGAGTTTGATTACTATGAAAAGGGTTGCTTAGTATGTAATTAAATTGAAATTGAACTATGAAATAAATCATATATGACTAGATAAAATAAGATATTTTAGATTACTTTTATTATGGAATGGAATTGCTAAGCGATGTACTTTCTCTTTCTTGATGCTTATATAAATGAATAGTACCTAAATTTATGCATGTTGAACTTTATTCCTATGAACTAACTATGTTATCATCTTCTTTCCTAATGGATATAATTGAATGATCTCTTATGTCATGATGTGATAAACATTATTCAATAATATTTCCTAAAATGAAACATTTTTTGGGTTCCACTCAAATGAAAATTGGTAAGAATTTCTTGTTCTAAATAAGACACTTGTCGATTGTATAAGTTTTGTATATATTTAATTATGTATAAAATTTTTTTGCTTATGTACTTATAAGCTATATTTCACTTTGAATATTATAAAATACATGCATAATTTATACTTTCTCATATCTAAAACATATTAATCTATTACATTTTATCATACTTAGAAGATGTTGTATGAAGATGGAATGCTTCTTTAATAAAACCCTTATTGTAAGAAAGGTTAATGACTTATCTATTTATTGATGTTTAATGGTTTTTTGATTAGATGTATAGCTATAGATTGATAAAGAAAGTTTGAAAATTATTGAATTGAATATGTTTCCTTTACTCCTAACCTTTTAATTGATTGAATAATCAATGATTAATGAAATATACTCTTAGCTTCAATATAATTTTGTTTACATTGATTTATCTTTTATTAGTTATAACACATTGCCCATTTCCAATATAATATCATTGATATACATTTTATTATAAGATATAGATGAATCTTATATAATTAATAACAAAGTTTGTCATAATTATATCACAATTCATTTAATCAAATAGTGACATTCATGATTATTAATTGAGTGTTTTGTACAATTAAAAGGATATGTTGGTAATGGTACAATGACCTTTAGGGCATGAATAATTTATTAAATTTAGTTGGTATCACTTAAAGAATTGCATATGATGATTTTGTTTTCATTATGTTCTTTATTTTTATTTCTTTTATGCAAAGTTATTTTCTTTTATATACATATAGGAATTTAGTATAATATTCATGTGTTTAAATTGATTGTGGCTTACTGCCTATGATTAGAATTTAAGAAATCATACCTATTATCAATTAATATGGTATTATATCTTGTTCTCATTTCATGGACCTATTTTAAAAAAATGACAACATATGATTTTTAGAGTTATCCTTTTTAGTTGGACTGAAATTCACTATTTAACCATCCTCGAGTAGACCGAATATCATTAAGGAGAGTGAGGTCTTTACCCAAGGATAAGTGTGTATAAATGATCCTATGTGGAAGAATGATTTCCACATATGTCACTCAAGACCTATCCATGTATTCATATATTAATATGCTCCAAACCCCATAACCACCCATTAGGTAACTTGCTTGCCCATAACATCTTTTATGAGTAATTAACCCTAAATAATTACCTTAGATCACCTCCTTTGGTTCTAGTTGTTCCTACATATTACACTCAATAGGTATCACTTAATTTATAAATTGAGTTATTGGGTCTTACATGTATCCAAAAATTTACACTAATATATAATTTCAAAAATAAAAGTTGGGTTTGTTTCATCCTAGTTGTTGAAACCACCATGCAACTAATGGATGGGGTGATAAGGGCCACCGATGGTTTAACTCATAGAGCTAGTTGGGAGGGTTTAATTGATTTTGTTACATGTTGATCCATTCCTACATGAGTTTATGGATAGGTACGAAATAATTGGTAATAATTTATTATATATTGGTTATATGTTCTTACTTAGTTCTTTATCATTAAATATGGTATGATTCATAAATGAATTTGTAATCTAATTCCATTATTATATTGGTTTAGTTATACTTAGTGATTATGATATGCTAAACCAATAATTAAAAATGGATCATGTGGGGAAAATAAAGTAAAATCTTATAATACTGATCTTATAGTAAGATATATTATGTTTTTTGAATTTAATTAATTACATTTAATTGTATTATTTTGGGATAGTTAGGTGTACGTCACCTTTGTTTCTATATTACAATATTTATTTGATATTATTAGTGTGATATTAATCTCTTGTTAAGTTATATAACATTGTGTAATTTTTGACATGAGTACTTATGATAAAAATATCTAAAGGTTTAATTATGCATATGTATTACTTAACCATTGATGTTAAATCATACATAAGTATGTTAGTTTAATTAATTAACAAGTTAGATTATTAACTTGAATATATTCTATTTGAGGAATCTTTTAGCTAACTCTCTTTAGTATATCCATATATATATATATACTTATGATTTATTTTATATATATTAATTTAACCTTCAAGGAAGTAAATAATTTAGATATATTTCTTAGATGTTTTTAGCTATACATGAAATATATAAACAAGTTTAATTAATATTGTTATTGGCATATGCATAAAACATAAATAGAATTCTCTCTTGTATACCTTAGACCTATATGGATATGTACAAAGGTATGTATATTATTTTTAATTAATCTATTATTGATTTATTTTCTTAAAGTTTTAATATTATATACATTACTGAAATGAGTAAAATTTGGAGTTTGATTATTATGCTAAGAGCTAACTAGTATTTAATTAAGCTAAAATTGAATTCTAAAATGGATTGTCATTGAGTAGATGAAATAATTTATCTTAATATTACTTGTATTATGAAATAGCTCTGTTGAGTGATGTAATCTCCCTTGATCGATGCTTATATAGATAAATAATGGCTAAATATATACATGTTGAACTTTATTCCTATGAACTAAGTTTGATATCATCTCCATTGCTGATGGTTGGACTAGCGACTGTGTCATGATGTGCTCAACATTATTTTGTAAGAATCTTTAAATAGAACCTTTTATTTGGGCTTTACTCAATTGGAACTTGGTTGGAATTTCTTGTTTTAAATAAGACACTTCTTAATTGTATGAGTTTTTTATATATTTAATTATGTGGAAACTTTTGTTGCTTATGTACTTCCAATTTTTTTTTCACTTTGAAACTTACTTTATGCATGCATAATTTATACTTGTTCATATCTAAACATATTAATCTATTATATTTTATCATACTGGGAAGATATTATGTGAAGATGGATTGCTTCTATAATGAGATCCTTTTTGTAAAAGATGGGGTTAATGACTTAGTTTTTTATTGATTTTTAATAGTTTTCTAAGTATAATAATCTCTAGAAGATAACAAGGCAATTGTGAAATTTATATAAATTGAAAATGTTTCCTTTACTTTTAACCTTATATTTTATTAATAATCAATGTCAAATAGAATATAATTTTGATTACATTATTTTCTTTTTATTTAATTATAATAGTTTGGATATTTTCAATATACAATAATAGATTATAGGTTACTGAATAATATTATCTAATGAATAATGAAGTTCATCACAATTGTATCATTATTCATTTAATTAGATAGTGAAATTTATGCTTATTAATTAAGTAATGTGTGAACTTAAAAGGATATGTTGGTAGTGGTTCAATGACCTTTTGGCCATGAGGAATTTCATATCCTCAGCTAGTAGCACTTAAATAATTGCATATATGCTTTGGTTATTATCATGTTCTTGATTGTGCTCTATTTTATTCAATAACATTTTTTCTTGTATACTTATGGGAAGTTAATATAATCTATATGTGTTTTAATTTATTGTGGATTACTAATTATGATTAGTATTTTAGAATCATGCCTATTGTCAATTAGTGTGGTATTATATCTTGGTCTCATTTCATGGACCTATTTAACCAAAATGATATCATAGGATGTTTAGAGTTATCCTTTCAATTATACTAAAAGTAAGTATTTAACCATCCTTGAGCAAAAACCAAAACCCACTGAGGAGAGTTAGGTATTTAATGAGGGATAAGGAACTATAATTGGTCATATGTTGAATAACTAGTTCCGCATATGGTGCTTAGGACCTATCCATGTATTTGTACATCAATACACCCCAAACCCCATAAAAACCCTTCAGACAACCCACTTCCTCATAAAATCCTTTGTGAATAATTATCCATTGTTAGTTATCTCAAATTACCTCCATTAGTTTGAGTTGTGTGTATACAATTACATTGAAAAAGTGTCACTTTCTTCAACAATCAAGGTATTGGGTTTGGCATGCATTAAAAAATGTACTTTGATACACAATTCCAAATTTTTTAGGTTGTTTCATCTGGTATTAGAGTGGTTTTCTTCTCTAGAAAACTTTGGGAATGAATATTTTTTAAGTCTATAATAGACTAAGTTATTACTTTATAACTTCTCAAGATGGTTAGAATGTGACCGAGTGTTGGCAACATCTATAATAACCTGTATAATTTTGATTTAGCTAGAGGTAGAAGTAGAGGATGTGGTAGAGATCATTGTGGCCACATCCCCATTTAGAACTAATAATAACTTCCTTTAAATAATATAGATATTAATAATATAGTTATTAATGATGATGTAGTTAGTTGGAATCTAACCAATAAGTATTAATAAATCCTCAATGGAATTTTGATAGCCTTAAACACTTTGTAGGGAAAGATTTATAGCCAAGAATAAAGGCTGAATAATCTTGAAGGAGTGTCCTAGGAGGAAGTACATAGATTAGAAATGGGTAAAATAGAACAACCTATAGTCTAATAATGACTTTGACCATGTTTAAACCAATCATCAAATAACTAATGAAACTTCCACCACCTACCTTTCTGGTGAGGACTTCAGTGATGTAGTTGACGCATGGCTAGTACACTTGTAGAAATATTTTAACTTACATAACATGCCATCAAATGTGAAAGGAAGGGTGGAAACTTATTAGTTAGTTGGACCCATAGAATTATGATGGATTTACCTTTATGATATTAAATGATATCAACTAATGGACCTAACCTAGTCATCTTTTGAGACATTATTTTGAAAAAGATACCCAAATGTAACTTATAAAGAGTAGAAAATCATTGATTTTTAGCTACTAAAGTAGGAAAACATGTTTGTCATTGAGTATGAGAACAAGTTTTTAATTATATTGTATCATTTGAACTACATGCATGATGAGGAAACCAATATCACTAAATTCAAAATTGGGATCAAGGAGATATTGATGCATTACATCAATATGGAAAACCAAAGAACCTTACCAACAAATATATAATCAACTTATAGGGCTAAATAAAAAGAAAAGTCTTACCGAAAGGCAAGGTAGGAATTAAAATCAAACAAAAAACAATATGAATCTAGAGTCATTCTCCCATGAATAAGAAATTAATAAAATTAGACTATAATCATAGATTTGGTGGTAATAACAAGAATTTTAACACATTTTCCAATCATAACAGAAACCTCAAGTCTCAAGGTTCATCTAAACTAGGTTCTTTTAAGGAAGAAAAACATCAAAACAACTAGTTTGGACCAACCACATGTGATAATACTATTTTGGTATCTCCAACTAGACCTATTTTTTATTGGTAATGTGGTGACAACCACTATAGAATGGACTATCACAAGTTGAAATTAGGCCAATCAATCAATCATAGGGTATACACTGCTATTGAAAATCACAATACTAACTTGAAAGCAACCCCAATTGAAACCATATGTACTAAAAATATTTTTTCATTAAATATTATAATTGATTCAGGTGTAACTAACTATTTTATATCCCTTCATGCTACTAAACAATGTAAAATTGAACCTTTATTGATAAAAAAAGGTTGGGAGGTTGAGTTTAATACTAGTAAAAGGGTACCTATTCTTGAGTGTTTAAAACAAGCTAAAATTGATCTTGGCTTCTTAAATACCAAGGTAAATTTGTTTCTAACACAATTTGGATCTTATGATCTAATTTTTAGTATGGATTGGGTGTAAGAACACCAATCCAATCTTGATTACATTGGTAAAAGAGTGTAATGTACTAATGACCTCAGGCAACTTGTATAAATGTAAGGTATTTAAGGGATTGAAAGGTGAAAGACAATTTCATCCTTTTAGTTTAAAAGGGATAGTATAAAGGGTTTTAAGATTTACACATTCTTACTATGAGAATTAACTAAATAAAAAGAGTTAGTTCTTGTATATTTTCCTATATTGAACTAGTTTATGGATGTCTTCCCCGAAAAGCTACTTGGATTACCACCTAAGCACAAATTTAAAATTTCAATTGATATAATTATAGGGTATATCCCTACATCTGAGGATATCTATCATATTAATGTGGTTTAACTTCAATATTTAAAGGTACAACTACAAAAAAATTTGAATAGTCGAAGAATCTGGCCAAGTGTGTCTCCTTGGGGTACTTTAGTGGTCTTTGTCAAGAAGAAAGATGGAAAATTAAGACTTTGCATTGATTATCTCCTACTTAATAAGGTAACAATAAAATCCCAATATCCTTTTCCAAGGATAGATGATTTTTTGTTACCAAATGAAAGGTGTAGTAGTATTCTATAAGATCTGTTTTAAAGTCAAGATACCATTTGATAAGGATCAAAGAGGAAGACATTCATAAAATAACCTTTCAAACTCTCTATGGACATTAAGAGTTCATGGCACTAGCGTTTGGATTAACTAATGCTCCTATAACATTTATAAACCTTATAAAAAATGTGTTTAGAGACTTTGTATATAAATTTATGCTAGTATTTCTTGATGATATTCTCATTTACTCCAAGAATTAAGATGGACATGATCAACACCTTCATTTAGTCTTTGAAAGACTAAGGAAACATAAGCTACATGAAAAAATCTCCAAATGTGTATTATATGAATCTAAAATTCATTACATGGGCCACATTATTTCAAAGGATATCATTATTATAGATTCAACAAAGATAAAATCCATTTACGACTAGCCTGCTCCTACAAATGTACATGAAGTGCATAGTTTAAGCCTCTTAGCTGGTTATTACTAGCGATTTGTGGAAACATTTTCCAGTGTAGCATATCCTATCACTTATTTATATTAAAAATGGAATAAATTCATATAGATTCCATAGTGTGAAGAGGGTTTTATAAGGCTAAAAGGGTTACTAAAAATAACACCTACACATATTATTCCAGACTCAGATGGTAATTTTGAAGTATGGGTTTATGCTTAAAAGGAAAGATATGGAGGAATCTTGACTTAAGATGGTAAATTTTTGTCTTATGAGTCATATAAGCTCAAGGATCATGAAAATAATTATCTCATGTATGAAATTGATCTTGCTCCCATTGTTCATACTCTTAACCAATGGAAACATTTTTTGTTGGGAAAACCTTTTAACATGAATTATGATCACCACATTATGGAGTAATTTTTCTCTCAAGATTATTTAAATACATGCAATCATATATGGATGGAATTTTTAAACAATTTTGACATGGACATATCTTATGTCAAAGGCAAGGACAATTGTGTGGTTAATGTACTCAACAGATGCATGTGCCTTGCCTCCTTGTGGGTTTTTAAAAGGAAATTTTAGAAGTATTATGTTATAATAACATCTTATTGATGAATTTTTCCATGATTTAATATCAAGTCTGGGTAATGAGTCTATAAAAAAGAAGTTTGCTAATTTCTCTATTGAAATAGATGGCCTTATAAGGCACAAAAATAGAATTTATGCATCTGGGTAAATTAAATTAATAAATTATATGTTGAAATAATTGAATATACCAAATTATGATGCTCATATAGGTTTCATGAAGATGATACATGAGTTGAGAAGGCTTTATTTTTGGCCTAGAATGAAGCATGATGTGGCTGATTCTTTGACAAAATGCTTGGAATGCTAAGAGATCATAGCTAATCATTGCCATCCTAGAGAGTTGATATACCCTCATGGTATTTCAAGATGAAAAAAAGCTATAATATCACTTTAATTTATTAGGTGGTTTCCTAAATCATGAAACAAGCATCACACCATACTTATGGTAATTGATAAGGCCACTAAAATTGGCCACCTCATTATGGAAATCTAACGGATGATGCTTCCATATTTGTTAAATGTTTCATGAAAGAAGTGGTTATAATTCATAGAATACTTAAAGTGGTTATTTTATATCATGAAAAAAAAAATTAAATCAAGGTTTTGGAAAACTTTGACTATAACCTTTGAAATGTGGTTAAATTTTAGTTCTTCATATTATCTAGAAATGGATGGTGAAACTGAAAGGCTCAATCTGGTTGTTGAGTACATGCTAAAAATGTATGTCATGGACCAAAAAACAAAATTGGAAGATTATATAATTTTGATTGAGTTTGAATATAATAATTCCTATCATTCTTTAATGAAGATGGCACCTCTTGAAGCTGTATATGGCTGAAAGTGTAGAACTCTACTTTGCTAGGACAACTTGGAAAATAGGGTTGTTTCTAGCCTTTATTTATTGCTAGATTATGACAACTATATGGAATTAATAAGGAAAAATCTAAAAGTTTAATTCAATTAGGAAAAGATTTATTTTTATAAAAAGAGGACTCCAAGGGAATTTAGCATGGGTGGCAATTTTTTTGCATGTAAGGCCATAAAAAAGTTCAATAAAATTTGGTAAAACTTTCGAGCTAGTTCCACATTTCGTCTAGCCCTTCAACATTATGAAGAAGATTAGTCTTGTTACTTATTAATTGGATCTTTCTCCTTCTCTATCAAGGATTCATGATGTATTTAATGTTTATTTACTAAGAAAATTCATACATGATCCCTCTCATATTTTGGATTGGAAACATCTATAGATCATGAAATAGGAAAAGATCCATCTAGAAATAGGAAAAGATCCATCTATAACTAGTGAAAATCATGTACCATCATAACATTAAGATGCAAAACAGGGACATACAATAGGTTTTGGTTCTATGGGACCTATTGAGAGAAATAAGCACTACTTGAGAATATGTACATCTTTTTAAGGTAACATTGTGCATGTTTTTTTGATTAGTCACCAAAAAATATCCCTTTCAAGGGGGAGAATGTTATGACCTCAATTTTTAGTGCTTTGATATAGTCTTTAAACATTAATATTATTTTTTATATAACTGATTGCTATATATTTTTACCTAGTTATATTATATTATTGTATTTGATGCAATGCTACATTGAATGCAAGTTGATGGTGTATCATGTTTTAATTTTTTTACATGATGATTATATAGATTACTTATTGAAATTAATAACTTATTAGAGTTCTGTAATTCATTTATCAATTATCAATAATGAAATGTTGATGTACATTTTATGTTTATATGTATTGATATATGAGCTTGGATGATGTTGACATCAATGCATTAAGGTAACAAAGTGATTCCTAGGTAGTCAAATGAGTTTTTATAGGTATCCATGTGTTTTCAATTGTTTTATTATCTTTTGACAGTTTTGTTAGATTTTACTATCATAGTTTTATCATCATGCCTTATTGCATGTTGTCTTATGTACCTTGTTATATTGATATTATTTGTTGGTTTTGTTATTTGTGTTTCTAATAGTCTCCTTTATACTTATTCTCTCTCCTCTATAAAAATCCTTGCCACTCTTTTTGTGAACTCTCCTTTGCTAAGACTTGGACTCCCTAAGGGGCTTACCTATACCTACCCCCATAACCTCTCCATGTGGATCATCACCTTAATCACTTGGTATTTGTTTGTGGCTTAGCTAATTCAATATTGGTGGCATTAAACATTTAAATTACATTTTAAATTATAGTTATTTTTATTATTTTTATTTTTTAATGGTTCGATCTTTCTAAATAGGTCATTTATAACCTTTGTATTTATGATTTTTCATAGGGGTTGTCTTGGGAGTTGTTCATCGGTAATAGAGGGCATTTCTCTCTCCTTGTAATGAGTACAAAATTTAATTGGGGTACGACAAGTTGGATAGAAGGAGTTGGGAGATAGTCTACAATGGTTGGATTAGACATGGGTAGGAAAATAATGGAGAGGAAGATGGATGAAAATGTAGAGAAGTGGATGAATTATCTTGGGCTAGATTGTATTGCGTGTAAAATTTGCTATGTGGAGAAAAAGGTTGTGTGTAGATTGGTTTTGTATCTCCTGGCATCATTTTAAATTGATTTTCTTTCCACTATGTTAAATGGGTAAGCCATTATTGACTAATTTGTCTAGTTATTTTTATTTGAAGGAATTT